>JAJMGA010000013.1:0-364915 GCA_030568575.1 Suhomyces ambrosiae | reverse complement strand
AAACTTCGTTGAGTTTTCTTTCACGCATATAGTTCTTATTGCATGCATCTTTTACGTCCTTGTCAAATTCCTCTTCCGGACGATTCATGTAGTATTCTAGATTCATCTTTTCCGTCTCCATTAGTGCTTTGAAAAGACTTCGATCGTACACCTTCACAGCAACGAGCATGTCACTATTTACCTCCGCTTTAGTATACTCCTTAAATTCACCGGCAGGCAATTTAACAACCTGCGAATTGAATAGTCCGTGCTGAACTTTGATATGCTCGAATTCTTCTCTACTGACCATGACCTTTTTCAAATAGCTGACCTTCGAGGAATCATCTTGTACATTTTGTTCGCGAGCTTTACTCTCAGCACTTCCTGCTGTTGTTGGTGGTGTTTCCGCATCATCGTGTTCATACGAGCGTTTTTTACCTCTTTTACCTCCACTTTGCTCTTCTTGTGTATTATGATCTTCTTCTGAGTGGGAGGATGAACCAATATTATTATCAGAAATTGAAGACTGAAAAGCGTCGGATCCCGAAGCACCTGTACCCAAGCTACCTTTAGATATACGCGCAGTAGGATCTAATGCTTTACGAGCATAGGCGTATAGCTCAATCATGTCATGAATCCGCTGTTCGTATACAGCATCACTAGCCAACGAACGGCTCATAAACCCTAACATTCCTTCTCTATAAGTTGGGCAAAATGAATCGCAATCAAGCACCATGGTTTTTACCGGAATCACACTAGTTGTCTCCTGCTTTTCTTGTTCAAGTTCATCTCGATATTGTGCAAACTTGTCGAGATCAATCTCAACAAATATGGTAGTGAAACTATCTGTAAATATCCCAAAAGGTGTTTTGTCTGCAAATAGGTATGAAAGCAATTGCAATTTTATTTTTTCATTTTCTGGGGGTTGTTCCAACAGAAGGTAAGCACTAATATCATCCCTACAGCTAAAGGTTCCGTATTTTTTAACTTCAATCACAAACGGAATTCTTTGACCGTCAGTTAGAATTAAGTCTGGGACTCCTGTTTCATTGTATAGATGAGCTGATCTTTTTATATAAATCTTTAAATCTCTTCCTGTTAAATTACGCATCAAGGTCCAAAGTGGCTCAATTGATAAACGCTGAATAATATATTGGAATTGAGCTTCGTTAACAGGGAGCGGGGGTACTTCTAAAAAAAATAATGAGCCAGTGAAAATTTTGAGCAGCTTATATAGTACCTCCGTTGTCTGATCAAATATTTCAGATAGTTCCGTAAGAATTTCATTTGGTTCTATTTCTGAGAAGTGGCGATTGAAAAGAGGTTTCCGAAGGCTCTTAGTGATCTTGTTCAGACTGCCTTTGCTTGGATCAGGTTTTATATGATGATTCTTAGGCTCAATATGTGGTAGCGAGAGCAATAAGCGGAATATCCTTAAAAGCTGTCTTCGAGTTGGTGATCCAAGACCTTCGATATAACTAATAAAGAAGGTATTTAGATTCTCATTTTGAGGTAGTCGAATGAGGTCTCTTTGAATGTCAAGGATGGTAATGTTTCCTGAACTCCACGAATCAAAAAAACCGCGGTAATCCATAAACTTGAACCGGGTGCCCCTCACTAAGTTTCTGGCAGTCCTTTCAAAACTAGAGCCGAAATTATCCAGCATAGTATAGTTTCTGGAATCAACATTTAAAGATTAATTGTCTAATTTATATACTTAAAAAGAATGTGTAAGCTGCAGTCCTATACCCTCTCTTACATGATGCTCAACAGAGCTGAAACAACTTGCGAACATCGACTTAGTTGCGTATTGTCCGTTCAAAAGAGGAAAGTAATGTGCGACGTTGAAACAAAATTGAATCGCTCACGAAGTTAAAACACACTAGCTGTAGCGACTCCTCTGAAACATCACCGAAATGAGCTCCTGTTTTTACCCCGTTGAATAAGTTTAATGTATACTCTGGGTATCATATTAATCTGGAAAGTCGTGTATCCATATAATTTAAGTAGCAGAATATTATACCGTCCGCATAGAGCTTGCCGATTTCTGGGTGCGGCTACAGATGGTCAAGATTAATTCAAGTACAACATGCTCCACGACCATTTGGAAGTTATCACAGTAAACGAAAAGCTACTATAGCAGTTCATAATTCATCTAAAGTTAAAACTCAATTTTTCCTTATTTAGCTATTATTATTCCTTGTACGACAACAAGCACTTATTTTGGCATTGGTTATCAAACGGCATCGCATATGCCAAACGATATGCAAGAACTACTCTCCAAGATAGCGATAAGTGGTCCTTTCCCTTATTAATTTGCAGCCAAATCCGATTACACCAGTAGTTTCATCTCTAGACTATAATATATGTTCTCCGTGATATCACTATGAGCCACTCCATTACGATTTTTAATTCTTAGGACGAAAGAACTAAATACCTGAGCTAAATATATGTATATTGCAACTTTTTTGTACTTTCCCTGATGAGCGCTAAGAATGGTGAAACAAACACATGCACACACAAATGGTAGGATTTAGTGAAGCGCTACCATTGAGAATGGTAATTTCATGGCACACTAATATGGTAATTAGGAATCTAGATGCGAAAATAATCAAGCTTTAGATTTGCGTCGGAGCAAACTATATGTTAGCAAGATAATTCACGTGCATATAGCAGGCCTAAACGGCACCCAAACTTAGACTCAATTCTAGTTTCACGAAGCAATTGCTACAAAATTATCAGTATTATCTTACTGGCACTTGTCATCATATTGAGAAGTAAGGAAGAAATAGAAAAGGATAACAGTAACTTCGCCTAGATTTAAATTGAGTTGGTTCCTACCAAAGTCAAGAATTGGGTATTATTCAATTGGAAAGAAGCAATTCGAAAAACATTGGTAATTATGAGTCTTTATTCTTTGTCAATACTAAACCCATCTAAAATACGATATACAGATTAGTATCAATAGCTGAGAAACTAAGTGCGACGGCGAGATGCTTTAACTACAAATGAAACTTGTGCATAGTAGTGCTCAGATTACTTTTGAAGTATGCACATCAATTGCTATGAGTATTGAGTTGCTCAAGGTACTTATCAAATTCTTCTTTAGTATGGTCAGATGTCCATCTCAATTTGTGAGCTGGATGCGATGGCAATAAGAATTTTGGATCGACCCTATTGGTTCCAAAAAGTTGTTCTCTGAAGGTTAAGGTTGTGTTCTTTTCGTCCTTGCTTTCTGGATAATCATTCCAGACCAATCCTCTAGATTGAAGTTCGGGAACTAAGTATTCCACAACTTCCTCAAAAGAATGTGGCGATACAGCGTAAGTTACATTAAACCCATCAACTCCTGAAACATTAACCCAATTTTCAACTTCATCTGCCACTTCTTTAGCTGTCCCATACAACACGGGTCCCAGGCCACCTACTGTAATTTGTCCAGCCACATATTCCCTAGTCTTCTTCAAATCAGGAGCTTCACCAGGTGCGGGTTTTGTCCATTTTGAAACAGCACTTCTGATAGCGTTTGACTCAACGTCTCTCAACTCTTCATCTTTATCAAATTGACCGATATCAATACCAGTCCAACCACTAAATAAGGCTTGTGCTCCTTCTAAATCCCCATGAGCTCTGTATTCCTTATACTTTTCTGCAGCCTCTTCATGGGTCTCCCCGATAATAAAGGTTATAAGCTGCAAAAACTTGATAGATCCTTCTTCTCTTCCGTATTTCTCTTTCGCTACTGCCTTGGTGTTATCTATCTGGACTTTTAATGCCTCGGGTGTAAACGAAGAAATAAATACAACTTCAGCATTTTTAGCTGCGAAATCAGTTCCAGCTTTAGAAGCGCCAGCTTGTAAAATAACTGGAAGTCTCTGAGGAGTTGGCTCTGTGATACTAGGTCCAGGGACTTTAAAATATTTACCTTCGTGATTGATCTGTCTGATTCTCTCTGGATCAGCATAAATTCTTCTTTCTTTATCATTTAAAACCGCATCATCTCTCCAGGATGACAAAAAGAGATCATAAACAACTTTAATATACTCTGATGCCCTCACGTATCTTTCATCGTGTTCAGGTAATGGTTCCCCATTCAAAAGATTTCTTGCAGCACTATCTAAATAGGAAGAGACAACATTCCATCCCACTCTTCCGTTCGTCAAATGATCTAAAGTTGCCAATCTTCTAGCAAAATGATAAGGAGCTTCACTAATAGTACTGAAAGTAAGACCAAACGAAAGGTTCTTGGTAACCGCAGCCATTGCAGAAACGACGGCGCTTGGCTCATTAACGGGCCATTGAGTAGCCGAAGTGATTGCCGGAGCAAGATTGTTCGGACCATTATAAACATCATATCCACCTAAAACATCGGCTAGGAAAAGGGCATTGAACTTTCCCTTCTCCAAAAGTTTTGCAAGATTTATCCAATACTCAATTGACTTGTAACCACTGGCTTTGTTATCGTCGGGATGAATCCAAAGGCCAGGGTTTTGCAGCCCTATGGTTGCCATATCAAAGGCATTAAGAATTATTTTCTTCTTAGAACCGTTGTCACTTGCCATAGTCAATTATTGAATCGTGTTACTTAATAATAGAGTCTTGAAGTTCTTTTTTGGGGTTAATGTACTCTTTTGTATGCCCATGATCTTGAACAGTATACACTACAAATTTCCGCTAATTGTGCCATTTTTCCACCATGCAAATCTAATGTTGGGGAAATAATTCCGACACCGTCGCTTATCACACCAATCGAGAGATAGGTGTGGCTCAATTACTTCGCAATTATTTTTCGGGGAATGTAGCCGAGATACATCGAAAAATACGGTTCATTTTCGCAGAACGGGCACTCTCGAGCCTTAGGGTCCTTTTCCTTGCGAAGAAATGTAAGCCATATCATTAGAGTCATAAATAAAAAATCAAATTTTTTCTATGCTTCAAAATATACTAATTTAGATCAATCAATCGCATAAATAGATTTTTATGTTACATTCCAGTTTTAGGAAGTGAAGAAATTAGACTTGTAAAACATAATTATTTCGATGATTTAACTTGTCATGAAGGATATGGTTAGAGTGAGTTAACACCAGCTTATTATTTTATGAACTTGACTACATTCAATTTAGTATAGTTAACTTCAAATTGAGTCCAAATATTCATTCAAATTCCAAAGAGTTATAGAAACAGAAATAATTCGTGTACTATTACGTCCAGACTTTACTTTCTTGCACTCTTAATAGAATCATTGTACAAACCCCTTAAGATTTTTGCTTGAGAATGTCTTCCACTTAATAAAGGATAAATTCCAATAACAAGTAAAGCAGTAAATACCCAGATTTGCGACATCACAATATAACCTCTAAAGTACGCCAAACTCCAAATGTAATCGCGATAAAGAGGTAACGGCCAGAGAACCCACGTAATCAAGAAAACAAAAATAAATGCAGCATAAGCAATTTTTCTATATTTGGCCAATATTCTAGCCTGTTGTTCCGGTGATTGGCTAGATTCAACACTATCTTCATAAATATTCTTTTCTGAAAGAATAGTGTCCACCGCTGATTCATCTTTTTCCTTACGGATTCTAGATGTCTGCAAATTTTCTTGTGGTCTGCTGTCACCATTACTGTTGACTAAATCACCAGATTCTTCAATAGATAATGAGACATTTGAAGTGGAATCTGGTTCAATAATAAGGTTCCTGTTCAAGGAATTCCAGTCAAAAACTTTTGGCTTTATGAGCAAACTTATAAATACACTTAACACCCCAGGTAAGAACATTGCAGTAATGGCTCCAAACATACATGGCAATTGTTCACCTAATGAATTAATAGAAATAATGCCAAAATAGTGTTTTGCAGTTAGGAGCCAGACCATAAGACCACAAGCCATACCAATTGAAGGAGCAAGGAAGGCAGCAAGTGCTGTCTGGCGGCTCCATGTAATAGTAAGAGTCAATGGAATGACACCTAGACAAAAGTTAGTATATGATTCAAAGCAAAATAATCCAATGATACTTACCGGGACACATAATCATGGAGCCGAAATACCCCAACCATGTCATATTAACCCCAACGTAATGCAACATGAGTGAAAACCCCGCTGAAAACAACCCAAAAAATACAACACTATAATGAGATACACGAATCATCTCTTTATTATGAGCATCCTTTTTAAAGTACTTTCTGTAAATATCAAATGAAAAGATACTGCTGACCGAAATCATTTGGGCACTAACAGTGGATGTGACAGCTAAGTAAATAATCAAAAGAAGAGCGCCAAGTCCCCCATTTCCTAAAAGAGCTTTAACAGTGTAAGGCAACATCAATCCACTGTCAATTTCATAAGTTGACATTGGTCTAGGATACGTGGGGAATATTGGGGATTTTTCCAAAACAATACTTGCAAGTCCCACAATAGCACCTGTACCCCAAGAATTAGCAAAAATCAAAACTCCTGCAATAAGATATCCAGGTAACGTGGCTCTAACATCTGCACTGAAACTCTTTTGCCAAAAAGAAGAATCCATTACAGTTAATCCAAAATTACCAAGAGTTAACACAATACCAAAGAATATAGCACCTTGTGATTTTCCAGTCATGAATGAACCCTGGTAATTACCTTCGACGTATCTATCGGCCTCATGTTGTTTTACCAAGTTGTACAAGCCGTCTATACCACCGATTGCATCAGAAGAAAGTACCGATGTATCAATATAACATAAAATAATAAGCAAAATTAATGAATGAACAAAATCAGTCAAGAAAGTAGCTTTTAATCCTCCCACTGCTGTATATAATAATACCCCAAAAGGAATAAGCATTGTTGATGCAACTATGTGGAGATTATCAGCAATTGCTGAGATTGCTCCAGCGGCACCAAGAATCATTGAAGAGCATGCAAGTAAGTTTGTCACCAAACCCAAGAACATATAAAGAAGATGACATGCATTTCCATATCTGATATCAACAATTTCCAAAGATGTGTGACTAGTAGGAATTTTTTTCTTTGCTTCAATTCCTATAACAGTCATGAGACAAATTTGGATAGACAAACCTGCGGAATACCAGTAAGATGCAACAACACCATAGTTATAAACCATAGCACTGGACCACAATAGTTCGGTTGCCCATGTCCAACTTTAATACACCGAACTTGCAACTAAAGGTGTCTTTACAGTTCTATTTGCAACCATAAAATTTTCAGTCGAGTTTGCATTTTCATGTAAATATTTTTGCAAGAGTCTAGTGGTCAAGATCATACCGACTGCAAATAATCCACCAACACCGACAAGAACTCCATAGCCGCTGGATTGCCCAAGCATATGCACAGTTTCTGTGTCTGACATATTTTGTTATTCAAAAGATTGAAAAGATTAACAAAATTTCAAAAAAAATCTAATCAACTGGTAATTCCGCAAGCAGATATATAGACCACTGAATTTTGATACTGCTAACAGCGGTTATTATTATTTGAATATTTTTACTTATATGGCAACCAATTTCAAGTGTGGTAATAGTGGAAGCAATAGAATTAAGATATTAATTGTTTAGTAAAAAAGCTAGACGGTAAACAGGACATTATAATACAATCCCATTACACAACAATTTTTATATTAACCAAAGGCTAAGATTGTCTACAGCCCGAATCCTTCCTTCTTTTTAGTGATCTTGAATTTCTAGTACGAATTCCTAAATACCTATTTATCCGATTCGAAGGATTCAAGAATTAGTTGGCATACTAATCTTCATTCTGATCTTCCTATTTGGGTATACATTGCGACAATAAAATAAGATTTTATGACAGCCGGTAATTTTCGCATAAATCTGAAAGAAGGTGTGGCTCACAAATTATTATTAAGAATTGGTTGCAAATTCCGACGACATATGCAGGAATATATCCCTACGCAATCCACACTTAATCCTGGATATTCTGTATCTAGATCGCTATCCGCCGAATTACACGTCACAAAGACCACACTTGATAACATTAGCTGCAATCACCTAATCACTGATCCTCAGTTTTGTGCATAATTTTTCATAATTTATACTTTCAATTTGGCTACTAGAGATCAAACAATTTTAATACTCAAAACTACTATAGATATGTCAATCGTATCTTCTCAAGTAACCACTAGGACCTCTGAATACCTTAATATCACAAATGGCCATATTGCAGAACAAGTGTGGGTAGGTAAGAGTTTTAGAGCGATTGCAATTACCGAGTTCGATAAGCCTTTGATCCACCATAACTTAGAAAAAAAGCCAGTATTGAATAAGGATGAAGTTTTAATACGGAACAAAGTTGTGGGATTGAATCCTATTGATTGGAAGTCTAAAAAATACCGTTTCGGAATTTATCATTTTCCTTGGATTAGTGGTCGTGAAAGCAGTGGAACTGTTGTTCAACAAGGAGACAACAATACTGATTTATTGGGTAAAAATGTCTTTATAGCTAGCACAAGTTACAGGGACAACAGGACAAGCACTTTCCAAGAATACAGTGTGATGAATAGAAACTTGATATGGGAAGTTCCTGAGTCTATCTCGTTAGAAGATGGTGCAACTCTTGGTGTTGGATTGGTAACTGCTGGAATACTCATCACTAAGAGTCTTGGCCTTGACCTCCAACGTCCAAAGGAAACTCAAGTGTTGGTCATTTGGGGTGGCTCAACAGTTGTTGGTATTTATATTGCCCAACTTGCTAAATTCTTAGGTTTTTATGTCATTTCGATCTCAAGTCAGTATACTCAATCTTATCTTCTTGATGAAATAAAGGTTGATAAAGTCATAGATAGAAATCAAACATTTAGTGAAATCAAAGAGGGAATTTTTTCATATTTAGAAGAAGCTGGCTTAAAAAGTATTGGTATTAAATACGGAGTTGATTGTGTCTCAAAGGAGACTTCTTTACAACTAATTGATTTGCTCAATGATCTGAGAAACAGAACGGTTTCTAAACTGGAGTTCGTGGGAGTAGTCTCACAACCTAAAGATATAACTTCAGTAATTGTTAAAGATCTCACTATCAAAGAGTTTCATGAAAATATTGAGTACGGTTCAAAGCTCGTGAAAGATACATCGGTGTTGTTAAGGAATGGTGATATTAAACCTGTAAGACATAAATTCTATTCCGGAGGCTTAGAGGAGATTGTAAATGCATTGAATGATTTAGAGAATAACGGTGCATCTGCAGAGAAGTATGTTGTTAGAATTGCTTAATATATGATAAATCTTAGTTCAGTATATATATGGCATCAGTAACTTGGAGTTCATAGAGCAGTTGATACTAAAATCTAACTGATTGATTTGCTTACATTCATCCTTACTATAGATTTTAACATTTTAATTTATTTACTTTATGCAAGCACTACTTCCGATCTCTAACTAACTATAATTGAGTTCCTCAAGGTAATTATTAAATTCTTCCTTGGTATACTCTGGAGTCCATCTTAATTTGTATGCTGGATGCGATGGCAATAGAAACTTAGCTTCTTCTCTCTCTGTTCCAAAGATTTGTTCTCTGAATGATAAATTTGAGTCTTTTCTGTCTTCAGTTTTAGGATAATCATTCCAGAATAATCCTCTAGATTGAAGCTCGGGTACCAAATACTCAACTATATCCTCGAATGCTCCAGGTGAAATAGTGTAGGTGAAATTAAATCCATCAACACCCGATACATCAACCCAATGCTCAAGTTGATCAGCTACCTGTTTTGCAGTTCCATACAAGACTGGGCCTAATCCTCCAACAGTGATTTGCTTAGCAACGTATTCTCTGGTTTTCTTTAAATCAGCCGGATCGCCTGGCGATGGCTTAGTCCAATTTGCCACGAACCCTCTAACAGCATTAGATCCACTCGATCTTAATTCTTCATCCTTATCAAATTGACCGATATCAATACCAGTCCAACCACTAAATAAAGCTTGTGCTCCTTCCAAATCCCCATGTGCCTGGTAATCTTTGTACTTGTCTTCAGCCTCTTCCAAAGTGTGTCCTATAATAACAGTTATGAGCTGCAAAAATTTGATGGATCCCTCCTCTCTTCCATATCTTTCTTTTGCTACTGCCTTGGTGTTATCAATCTGAATCTTCAAGGATTCTGGAGTGAAAGTGGCAATAAAGACGACTTCAGCATTTTTGGCTGCGAAATCAGTTCCAGATTTAGATGTACCAGCTTGTAAAATAACCGGAAGTCTCTGAGGTGTTGGCTCTGTGATACTAGGTCCAGGGACTTTAAAATATTTACCTTCGTGATTGATCTGTCTGATTCTCTCTGGATCAGCATAAATTCTTCTTTCTTTATCATTTAAAACCGCATCATCTCTCCAGGATGACAAAAAGAGATCATAAACAACTTTAATATACTCTGATGCCCTCACGTATCTTTCATCGTGTTCAGGTAATGGTTCCCCATTCAAAAGATTTCTTGCAGCACTATCTAAATAGGAAGAGACAACATTCCATCCCACTCTTCCGTTCGTCAAATGATCTAAAGTTGCCAATCTTCTAGCAAAATGATAAGGAGCTTCACTAATAGTACTGAAAGTAAGACCAAACGAAAGGTTCTTGGTAACCGCAGCCATTGCAGAAACGACGGCACTTGGCTCATTAATGGGCCATTGCGCAGCTGATGTAATAGAGGGTGCAAGGTTGTTTGGGCCATTATATACATCATATCCACCTAGAACATCAGCTATGAAAATTCCATTGATCTTCCCCTTCTCTAAAAGCTTTGCAAGTTTTGTCCAATACTCAATTGACTTATAACCACTAGCTTTAGTATCGCTTGGGTGAGTCCAAAGACCAGGGTTTTGGTGACCAATTGAACCCATTTCAAAGGCATTGAGAATAA
Source organism: Suhomyces ambrosiae (assembly GCA_030568575.1). Lineage (NCBI taxonomy): Eukaryota > Fungi > Ascomycota > Pichiomycetes > Serinales > Debaryomycetaceae > Suhomyces > Suhomyces ambrosiae. The sequence continues at coordinate 354,084 of JAJMGA010000013.1, read as the reverse complement.
GGGTTTTTTTAGGATTGCTCTGACTTGTCATTACAAAATATCAATTCTTATGGTTTAAATTCTAACTTCAATTATATTGAACAAGAATTAAATTGGTAACTGCCTACTCTTATCTAGCTTGATCGCAAATCATATGCAGATAACTCATCACGCAATATGCACTTAAAATCAATGCGTGAAACGTTTTTTTAACCCATCAAGGATTGACGTTGTGGCGCAAAAACCCTATTGTTGCATACTAACAATTCAAATTGTGGCAGATAGAATTTAAGTCGTTTATGATACATACATAGATGCAGACGAATAGGGTATCCGACGGTTATTACATCATCAATTGTAAGTTGACGTGTATCATATTAGGGGAACATGAGCATGCTTAAATTTAGTAAGGCTACACTTAATAGATTAGAATAGGATACTATGGTTGTTCATTCGTCTAATGAGAAGAATCTGACTATCATATAGTAGCTTACTTTTCGGACTTCCTTGGGAACAACCCGTTCGTCCTGCATATCATGTAGCTTCCATCCAAACAGATGAGCCTGGCAAAGAGTTCAGTCAAACAGGATTTTACAAGTTGAATAGTCGTACAATCGCAGTACGACGAGTTTTGACGGCCAATATGAAGGATTGAATTTTCAATAACTTCTTGATGGATTCTTTCAATGTCTTTTTTACTGCAAAGGATGGAAGCACCCGAAGTCCTCCTCACATTTGATGAATCTATAGGAGATAAGTTAGATTGAATTAATTCACGATACTGCTAGACAAAGTCGATTATCGAGAACCAATTAATTATCGTCTACGTTTCATGATAAATCTTCATGTCGATATATTATGCATAATTTGTATAAATATTTGAATTCTGATGTTAAACATGATTCATAGTAATTGTTATAATAAATTTTAAATAAATCTGCAGTTCGTTAATTTAATCATCTGCAAAGCTTTAACATTGCTCAAGAGACATGTTTGAAATCAGCTGCAGAAATACCAGATTTCTCACAAAACTGTCTGAAAATGGTAGTCTCATCGTTGAATAGATTCCAAGGGGTATCCATTGCAGATATTTCTCCTTGATCCAAAGTCAAAATTTTGTCATACTTAAGGATGGTCTTCAATCTGTGAGCAATGCATAATATTGTACAATGGCCAAATTCTTTCACAATAGTATTTTGGATTTTGCTATCTGTTTCATAGTCAACCAGGGAAGTAGCTTCATCCATAATCAATATCTTAGTATCCTTAAGTAATGCCCTAGCAAATGCAATCAACTGCTTTTCGCCTAGAGAGAAGTTTGATCCATTGTCAGAGACTTCTCGCTTGATGTGGAATTTATGAAGTGGTACTTCAATTGTGTCCAGATTTTTCATTTCAATTAATTCACTATTTGTAATTAACCCAGATCTCCTCAACGCATCCCAAACTTTTTCATCTTCATATTCATTGAAAGGATCCAAATTTTTGCGAATAGAACCGTTGAACAAAACTGGGTCTTGTGGAATAATTGAGAGATGTGAACGAAGATCTCTTAGGCCAATCAGTGCTATGTCAAGACCGTCTATCAATATACTTCCCTTATCCAACTCTGATAAGCGGTATAAAGCTGTCATTATTGATGATTTTCCAGCTCCAGTACGACCACAAATACCAACTTTTTCCCCTGGTGATACTGAAAAATTCAAGTTTTTCAATACGTAAGGTAAACCTAATCGATATGACATTGAAACATTCTTAAATTCAATTTTGCCAGCAGTTGGCCAAGATGGTTCTGGTTGAGTGGCCTGAATTGTGTAGGGAGCTTCTTGTGGTAAATCAGTCGCGTATTCACATACTCTTTCCGCTGAATTCATATCATTTTCCAATCGAGAATATGTCGTAATGATAATGCTTGAATTCGAAGTTAGGGTATAGATGTAGGATACTAGCAAACCAACGGTAGCAGGATTTATAGAAAACGCTTCTGTTACACAGAGTAATGTGACCAAAAGAATAACCACTAAAGAAAGAATTTCTAGACCGATAGCGAGCCAACATTGATTATCAAAATTTAAAAATGTAGCTTCATTTAAACCATTAATGTATCTCTTATTCATCGAAATAAACCTTTCCTTACCTCCATAGAATTTAATTGTTGTCATACCTCCTAAGCTTTCAGTGATATTACTAAACAAATAAGAACGTTTAATGGATTCAAGTCTCTTGATTTCTCGGGTTGAAGCAATATAGTAGTTTAACAAGAAGAAAAATGCAATTAAAATAAATGGTATAACTGCAAGTACAACTGGTAAAAACACAACCACAAGTACTAAAGTACCTCCAAAATTCCATATTCCATATACTAAGAATTTGTAGAGCTCTGCAATCTCATTATCTAATGAATCTGTATCCTTCGTAAATCTGTTCAAAATTCTGCCAATAGGAGTGACATCTATGAATGACATTTGGGTATATAAAAGCTTTCCAATAGCAGCAAGATTCAAGTTTTTTGAAGATTGGGAACACAATGTAGCCACTAGAACAAAGACACTCGCAACACTGAGAACCAACATTACATTAAGGAGCACATAAATTCCAATGTAAAAAGCTCCAGACCTTTTAAATTTGTCTTCAACCCAAAATGAAAGCCATGTGTTCCCAAATACTTGAAGAAATCCCGTGATTGCTAATAAAATGAAAAAAATTCCAAAGAAAGGGAAAACTCCCATGCTAGCACCATACTTGATATAAGTTTTATAAATGTCAAACTTGATTGCATTGACAGCTTTGAATTCATCTTCTACGAGCTTACCAACAGATTCATCTTTTGCAGAAATATTAATGTATTCTTCACCATCCTCTTCTTCTCCTTTCAATTTTGAGCTTTCTTGAAAAATTTCGAATTCAGTAAAGGTATTAACCTCTCTCTGATCTTTGACATCTTCCTGTTTAATTTGACTATACGAAATTAAGTTTTTAAACTGAACATTTTTCGCGGATAACTCTTCCTTAGTACCAACATCCAAACGATTATCTGAATTTAAGAACAATATTCTCATATCTGAATCAATCAATGATAGCTGGTGGGTAGCTAAAACGACGGTTTTATCTTTTAATAAGTCCTTAAAACAATGTTTAAAAATATGTTTTCCAACTTTTGCATCCACAGCGCTTAACACATCGTCTAGCAAAATAATTTCTCTTTCAGAATAAACAGCTCTAGCAAGGTTTATTCGAGCCTTCTGACCTCCAGATAGTGTAATTCCTCTCTCTCCAACTTCAGTAAGATCGCCACCTGGTAAAATTTCTAAATCATTTTGTAGACCGCAAGCAAATATAACCTTGTTATAAAATTCCTTGTTGTATGATTTTCCAAATAATATGTTTTCTTTAATTGTCTCGTTTTGAACCCAAGGCTGATCCGAAAATATCATAGAGCCACTTACGTTTACTGAACCTGAAACGCATTTCATTATTCCTGACATTCCACATAATAATGATGTTTTTCCAGCACTAATTGACCCTCCAATAATGATAAATTCACCCCTATTAATCTTCACATTAATATTTCTTAATCTAAATGGATCCTCGATAATTACATTTTTCAGTTCTTTCTCCTGTTCAACATTTCCATTTTTCGAATTCTTTTGTCCGTTTGTTTTTCCCTGATCCTTTACATTTCCTTCGTTTACTTCACATTCTTCCTCAATAAATTCAGAATACGAATCCCATTCAAAAGTTGCATCATGCAAATTTAAGGAAAACTCATTATCATAGGAATGATAGTAATTAGGGGGCTCTTGTTCTTCTTCGGCTAATAAAAATATGAATACTCTTTTTAAAGCTAATAACAAATCCGCACCTTGACTCAAAATTTCAGGAATAAATATAATAGAGTTACTCAACACATCAAAAGCGGAAATTGATGAAAAAGTGACAGCAGCACTTTTTGTGCCACCTTCAATAATGAAAAGGAAAATGAAGGTTAACATTGAAACTAATCCAGTCAAACAAAGCGAAACAGCCTCGATTAAATTCCTGAGATATTGAATTCTCAAGAGTACTTTTATTTCGGCAGATCTAGCCTTAACAATATTGTTTAAATATGAGACCTCCCACGTGTAAAACTTTATCATCTTTAAATTATGGATGACTTCAGAGGTCAAAGAGATTCTTTCATCTGTCATAGGACTGATTTTTTCTCTGTATGCATACAATTTAGCGGCCACAAATCCAATGAACGCAAAAAAAACTATCAAAAAACCAAGTCCAATTAGTGCAGAAACATGAAGATTAATAATCAAGAACACCAACGCAATAACGAACGGGATAGGTAATACAAAAAGAAATGGGAGATTCAACGTTGCTATTTGGATTCTATTCAAATCAGTAGATATCAAAGAGTGGATTTTACTATTTGGAAACCTTCTTCTTGACTTAGCACTTAACTTAAATGATTTTTTAAGGATCGCTTCAGTCAAAACACCCTTAATTTTTACCCCGATGCCAAAAGAAATATTCAAAAAATGATTGAGTGACAAAGTGGAGAAGAATATCACTGCAACGAATCCTAATGCCCATCCAATACCAATCCCTACGTTTGTGTCCTTTCCACTAACCTTTCTCTCTACAGCACGTGTTAACCCTTTAGAGATAATAGGCAGCACTCCTGTAATAGCAGCAAAAATAGTTGCTAACACCATTCCCCAAATACAATCCCATTTGAAAGTCCAGAAAGCAATTTTCAAAATAGCAAAAAGGTTAAGATCCTGAGACGGCTCTTGAACTTTTTCAGGATATTTCTGTTTGGCTATCTCTAATTCCTTTTGAATGAGGTCATCAAATACTCTGATAGCAGTCTCAACTTTATATCCATCTGATAATTCGTATAAATCATTCTCAGTTAGAGTTCGGGAGTACCCAATACTCATGTTTTCCGTAACCCACCAAAAGAAGATTTTACTGATAAGAGAGGCATTGGTTCGAGGATATTCATGCTTTTCCAGATTTGACGGAATAGGGTATACCTTCCTTGAGAAGAAGAAAGATAATAGCCGCTTTTGAGGCTGGTAATCAGGTCCATCCTCTAGGTTATTGGATATCGACATCTAGTGGCAAGACTATCAGAAACAAGATAGACAAGGGCAATTATTTATATTTATTAATATACTGAATTATAGTTGAAGCCGTACCGGTGGCAAAACGGTAGCGAAGCATATATGCAACCTTCGATGCGTTTTTGCGCATTTGGTACGGCTCGTAAGAGTGAAAATCGCTCATTCAATTAAATTGCGGCCAAGATTGATGCAGGGTCCACCCAATTAAGCGAAGTTACAAATTTACATAGGATGAACTAAAGGAGTAAGAGTGAAAAGTGCCGAAGTATCAGAAACAGTATAAACCGATATAATTCAGGCTCTAATAGTCTGAGCAGCTACACATTCGTAGTCCCTTGTCTTTGCCCCTAAGATAAATTAAATAAAGCGAAATCAGAGGTCTAACCGAAATCAGAGGCTAAAAATATTCAAAGGACTCTGAAGTTCATCGTTTATAATGGTGATAAGTGATGGTGATTAAATTCCACTTAGAATGGATAGGAGAAGCCCAGCCTCGTTTTTCTATAATAAGTAATTGACAGCTATTTTTATCGCGACAATATAATAAGATTCGCTTAATTTCACTTTCAATATATATTTAACTTTAAAATACTTGTTGCATATTTCATACTACAAGGCAAATTCACTCTGTTTTTCCAATGAAAGAACTTCTAATGATGTGGCTATAGATTTAATCTTGTAGAGATATGGGAATGAAAGTCCTCCTTTAAATCCACAGTGACAATTCTTAGAATAAGGAATTAAAATATCTGCACCGTAAGATTCAAACTTTTAAATACTAAACGATGCAAAAAGATGAGAAAGAGGACTATGATGATTCCTTTGGACAATTGAAGTTTACTTTATATACAAATATACAATGCTTTTAATGCTTTTAATATGATCAAATATTGTAAGAGTACCTGGTAACAAAATAGTACAATCCATCAACAAGATTCCGTGATAGTTTAGTGGCTAGAATTACCGCTTGTCGCGTGGTAGACCGGGGTTCAATTCCCCGTCGCGGAGCTTCGTTTGCGCAAATGGTTTAGTGGTAAAATCCAACGTTGCCATCGTTGGGCCCCCGGTTCGATTCCGGGTTTGCGCATTTTTTTATGTTACACCCGCTTTAATTTCTTTTTTAATATTTTTCATATACAAATGTATATCGTCGTAGCTTTGACGAAGTCCCAAAGTTTTTTAAATTCGCTATTACTACGACAAAATTAAATAATACTTATTTTCTGGGCTTTGGGAAAAATTGAAGATGAGGTTCAATCAACGTTGATTGCAAAGCAGCAATAGTGATAATGCTTATGTTTTAATAGGCTCTCCTAGATTCAATCCATTGCCAAGAAAATTAAAAAAGGCACATTGGAGTACCGGCAGATTGATAGCTGTCACTTTTAACAAAGAAAAAAGACCATAACTGTTAATTAGAGAAGTATCAATTAATATAGCATGGGAATTGGATCTTACTACATAGAGTAGCTTTTCTGTCGCTGATGGCGGCTAATCTTCGCAAACCTAAACCCCTTATCAGCCAATAACCTCCTACCTCGTAAACTTCCCAAGATAAGGTATACTCGCATATCATGCGAAAGCAATATTTTTTGTGTAATACCTCAAAGTAGGTATGGCATATTACGCTCTTATCGCAAATGCATGCTATTTCGTATCTTTTTGTTTGATATAAATTGAGATAAATTGAGATAATCCCTTTGAAGAATTTAATTCTTTAGCAATAATGGGTGGAAAAGAAAATAGCGATCAATCATCCATTGAGAAGAATGTTGGTATAGTTATAACTTCTCTCGAGGAGTCGGAGACAAAGCCCGAACTTAGGGGTTGGGCAGGATTCAAAGATTCGTTTCGTCAAGCAGAATTGGATGATCTTAGTTTAGATTTGGACTTGACAGAAGCTGAAAAGATTGGTATCTTAACGGCCAATTCTCCCTTATCTAAATCGCTTAAAAATAGGCACCTTCAAATGATTGCCATTGGAGGGGCCATTGGAACAGGTTTATTTGTTGGATCTGGTGGTTCATTAAATACTGGAGGACCTGCAGGTCTTTTAATAGCATATCTTCTTATTGGAAGTATGATATACTGCACTGTCCAATCCCTAGGAGAGTTGGCAGTTACTTTCCCTGTTGCTGGTTCTTTTCTTACCTACAATTCTAGGCTAATAGATCCTTCTTGGGGGTTTTCAATGGCTTGGAACTATGCCATTGGATGGTTAGTCACAATGCCATTAGAATTAATTGCAGCAGCAATCACAATTAAATATTGGAATGCGTCTATCAATTCGGCAGCTTTGGTTGTAATTTTCTATGTATTAATCGTAGCGATTAATTTATTTGGTGTACGTGGATATGGAGAAGCAGAATTCCTTTTTTCAATCATTAAAGTGATTACAATCTTAGGATTTATAATATTGGGAATCATATTAGTCTGTGGAGGTGGCCCAAAAGGGGGATATCTTGGTGGTACCTATTGGCATCATCCTGGAGCATTTGCCAACGGATTTAAAGGAGTATGTACAGTCTTTGTTAGTGCAGCATTTGCATTTGGTGGAACTGAATTAGCTGGCTTAGCGGCTGCAGAATCAGCAAATCCCAGAAAATCATTACCAAAAGCTATCAAACAAGTATTTTGGAGAATAACTTTATTCTACATTGTCTCCTTGACCCTAGTAGGTTTATTGGTTCCTTACAATGACCCAAGATTATTCAATACTTCGTCAGTTGATGCAACAGCTTCGCCTTTTGTGATTTCAATTATGAACGCAGGTATCAAAGGTTTACCTTCGGTAGTGAATGTGGTTATTATGATTTCTGTTTTATCTGTTGGTAATTCTGCAGTTTTTGGTTCTTCAAGAACGTTAGCTGCACTTGCTGCTGCTGGTCATGCACCTAAAATACTAGCTTATATCGATAAACTGGGACGTCCATTGGCTGCTATATTTGTTCAATATGCCTTTGGTCTTCTCTGTTTTTTGACTGCTTCAAAGAAGTCGGGTGTTGTTTTTGATTGGTTATTGGCAATTTCAGGATTATCTTCATTATTTACTTGGGCATCAATTAATTTGTGCTTAATTAGATTCAGAAGGGCGCTTCATGTTCAAGGAAGAGATACTTCCGAACTTACATTCACAAGTCAGGTTGGGATATATGGAGCCATTTATGGTATTGTTCTTATCATTGTCGTTCTTATAGCACAGTTCTGGATAGCATTATTTCCATTAGGAGGTAAACCAAATGCTTCCAACTTTTTCCAAGCTTACTTGAGTTTCCCAATTATTCTTGTGTTTTACATTGGACATAAGATATGGACTAGAAACTGGCAACTTTTTATTAGAGCCAAGGATATTGATATCATGACTGGTAGAAGAGAATTAGATTTGGATATTCTCAGACAAGAAATTGCAGAAGAAAAGGCATTATTGGAAACCAAACCTTTCTATTATAGAATATACCAATTCTGGTGCTAGTCTCCAGTTGACAATAATCGTTGAATTGATGTGATTTTGAGCTTATATACGGGTTTTGCAATAAACATTAATCAGAGCTTATCTATTGTGATTGTAATCTATCTGCCACACGCATGTATGAACGAACCAAACGTTCAATTTCGTCCGTAAATTTACAAGAAAGTTTTGAATAATCATATCTGGAATTTGAAGATTGTAATAAAGAGTCATTAGTGTTCTCTACAATTTCGTAGCTCAATAAAATAGCTAGAAATGGACATTTGCATCGTCAAATAACGAGTCAATATTACTTTACTAGTATTGTTATTCGGTTTTTCCTTACTGTTAAAGTGATGAACTAAGTACTAATGTAGATAATTGTGACTGGGTACTTCCGTTGAGAACCAGGTTACTAAAGAAGAATTTTAACTTGTCCTAATTGATTGAATTTTCCAAAAATACAGTATATCCGCTCAGCTTTGTTTTAATTAAGATAAGGAGATTTGCTCATGGCTCATTAGAAACTTCAGAGAAATTATCAGAGAGAAATGATCAACAATTCCAATTAGCTGCGCCCTCCTTCGCTAATCTTAAGATATTATACTAACTGAGAGTTACAGGTGGAATTGCATCCGGCTGTGCCCTTGTTCCATGGTAAGTGCATAATAAGCATAAGCGTAGTAACTCACTTGGTCCGATCTCACTCCTTTCATAGTCGTGAATGGCTGAGCATTTCCATTCACAATGTTGCAACCTTGGCCAAGATTTTTGCAGTCAAGGCGCAGCGGCCCGAGTCACACGATACAGCTGGCCCATGATAGTGAAAGTCTTGGGTATCACCCTAGTAGAATTAAATCACTATCACCGTTGTGTGATTTCTATAACCAGCACACCCATTAATAAATTATAACTACTAAAAAAGACATAGCGAAATTGCCATAAAATATGCCAATACTCAAATATATACTTCTCTTAAGCACTAGCAGAGTAGTCAAATAATACCAGCTTTCCTAGAATGGTAACTGCAATGCACCGTTGTATTTACATGAGCTTGCTGGCCTCTCACATAAACGGCTCCATTTAGCTTTGGTCGCGCGCCTGACTCAAGTCATCACTCCATGACCATGACTGACCCGGTCCATCTTGGACCCAATAAGGTAACCGTACGCGGTAGCCTAGTAGATGATCATACCCGATGCACCCATTACCATTCTGAACTCGATATTATTGCCATAAAGTTCAAATGTTGTCATACTTACTTTCCCTGTTATAAGTGCCATGAAGAGTTAACAGCAGAAACTCATAAGCCGGAACGTTGGAACCAACAAGAACTTATTAATACTAAAGTCATTCTTTGTGGCGGCTGTTACGGAGAATTAACATTTTCTGAATACTCCCACAATTCATGTATAAAATGCAAGGCCCCATTCAATCCCGGATGTGCCCTTCATTACCATATCTACTTTGATATAGGCAGTGCGAAGGCTGAGCGGAGTGCAGATAGTTAGAGCAAGGGTATATAAGGAAATCACCCTATCACATAGATTCCATTATCAATTGTATTACATTAGCAATTTGTATCGTATCGACCCAATAATCCATTCCTGGAACCAGATGGTCATATAAGAGAATTTATCTAACAATCAATCATCACATCTTTGCCATTGAACCCCATAAATCATACTACTAGTGGTCAATTATACGTCTCCATTTATTCACTACAATCAACTCCATTCATAAATATATCATTTTAATTGTATCTGTTCATTTTACTTAAACTTTGTTTGATTGATTCCGATTTGTTAATATGTCGCTTTCCCCAGATTTACCTCCTTCCCCAACTTTCCCCCTCCCCAAAACTGCCATCATCATCAACAACCTCCATAAGAACGATTTCGTAGATACAAATCCTACTACATCCTTCTCCACAAACCAACAATTAACCTTGGTGGACCAAATAAAATTGACTATTCTTAATTTGGTACCGGCAGGCAAAGAAGAAAACTACTTTCTCCATCATATTGAATATTGGTCAAATTTACCATTTTTAAACAGAATCATCATCATATTGAAGGACGAACTCTCGGCCTCTGAATTGCACCGCTTTCTCACTTCTGCAACCCTGGATCCATCGCTTGCAAAATTATTTCCATCAGTTAAGGTGACATTACAAGAGAATTTACTTTCTAGGTCCAAATCGTTTGACTCTCTCATCAAAACTCCAGACCGTTCAAATTCTATAGGCTTAACCAATTTTAAGAATTTTCACAATGGTGAATACCCTGAACCAGAACCTAGACCTTTCGATGCACTCACAGATCTTTCAAAAATGGGCATTGATGTCTCAGAATATAATAATGAAGAGCAGTTGAGTGAAATGAGAGAGCCAAACGTTAAAAGATCAAGATCACTCACAAAAACTCTCTTCAAGCCCAAACCAAATCTCTCGTTGAATATTCCTAGTAATCAAGGACTGGAACTGTCCAAGATTGGCATTCCTGAGAGTCCTACAATAACATTGGACGAGACATTTTAGCATAGCATGTTCCATAGGTTTATAAATAATATTTATCCAATCAAATTAAAAGCTCAGTGTTTTTAATTAGTAGTAAATTGATCACAGCTAGAAATATTTGTGAAGCAAAATATTCCATAACTGAATAAACCGAGGTAATAATGAAGAGAAACAGGGTTTTCTTTATAAAGACATCAAAACACCTTTTAGATTTATAGTAGTAGCTACTCGACAAAGACGTATAAGTAAGTATCTAGTAATTTACCACATATTTATAGTATTTCTCTTTCAAAACCTGGCCTATGCCATCGGTTTAAATTAGGTTATCTTACTGGAATATACCACGGGCAACATTTATCTTAATCCGTTGGTTTGTCGTGTCTCAAATTGAGTGTCGCAAATTTGCGACAAACAATCTCAACTACCACCATCTCTATTGACTTTGAAACAAAACAGAGACGGTAAATGCTAACGGAAAACTTCAATATCCATCCGACATAATATCACACTGATTACTAAAGTTTCATATTCGTTTTCTAAGCCTTTCAAACAACATCCCATTACCTCCGTCCTGGTTATCTTGGTTGTGGCACGCCCCTCTCACTGTCGAATATCCAAGCACTACCAATACGTTTGACCACCATAATCATGAAAGTATCCTGCTTGGTGTCATCAGCGCTTTTCGTGGCCTCGGCAGTAGCCAGAAAGGGCCACTCCAATGAGCACCACCATGCTTCCAAGCACCATTTGGCTGTCTACGACTTGAGTGCTTCACCAAGTGCCCAAGCACCTCAAGTTCACGAAGATGAAGCCTACATGTACTTGGCTGATCGTTTCGGAATTGCTGAGGATGTCAAGCTTGGTAAAGGCAAGAAGGCTGAAGAATTGATTGAGTTCATTGATGGGCAGTATGAATCTAGAAGTCAGGATTCCAAGAAGACAACCTTGGTTGTATCTATTGACGGGGTAGAAGCTCCTGATCAATTCATTGAAGATAGGGGACCCTCCTTTACAGTTGAAAGTTTCCACAATAAATTGGTCAAGAAATTGCCAAAGAAATTAGCCCATGCTTTGGGTTATGAAACCGTGGAGTTAACCAAGGAGGTCAAATTGTTGACAGAAAAGTCCCAGACTAGCTTGATTTCTCATTTCAAGTACTTTGACGAATTGTTGTTGAAGACATGGGAATCTTTCAAATCTTCTGCATCCAACAACCACAACCAGGTGGTTCTTGGTGAAAATTCAAATCATGCCATGTTGAATTTGATTAGCGACAGATTCTTCATCACCGAATTATCGGAACTCATTCATTTGAAGGAGTCAGCTCTTTCAAGTGACGATTATGTATTTTTCCACTCCAACTCATTGCTTTCGATTGGAAAGAAGACTGGATTTGATTCCAATACCTATAAGTTCTCCAACAAGGTTCTTGCTGATTTCTTAGTTGAGTTATCTCAAAACTTCGATATCACTTTATTCGTCAAGTCTACAGACAAAACTGCTCCAATGAGTCAGGAATTGAAAAAAAGGGGTCAGGAACTTGATGAAATCTTTGATCTTGGTAATTTATCTAAAAGAAGCGCTGGTTCGGTTTGTTTTATCTCGGAAGAAGCTTGCCAGGTTAGTACTTCAAACTGTGCATCGCACGGAATTTGTTCAAAGGTTGCTGGAGGATGTTGGAGTTGCTTGTGCTCTCCCTCATTCAATAAAACCACTCAAAAAACTACAAAATGGGCTGGTGCTGATTGCAGCAAGCAAGACATTTCTGCACAAACCAATCTTTTCTTGTGGTCCACCTTGGGACTTTTGGCTTTATTGGCTGGTGGAATCCAATTGTTGGTAAGTGTTGGATCCGAATCCTTACCTGGAGTTTTGGACGCTGCCACCTCAGCTAAGAAAACCAACTGAGGTACCAACGATAGGTACTGCGAGGTATAGATTTTATTTCTTCTAGTCATAATTAATGTTAAGTTGTACACGAGCAAATCATAAGATAAGCTGCCATGACGTGAATAGTGAGTAGTAAGGAACTTTTTGTAGAAGTAGGTAAATTCACTGGGTAAAGTATAAATAGAATGGTTGGAAAATTTATACTAAGAACCACGAATTCCATCGATAATGAAATAAATCTCATTGAGTATATTCAGGCCTTCAAGCCTCGACGGCATAAGATAGGCTACATTAAAAGGACTCAAAAATTATTACTTGATCTTCACAAAACAAATCAGAAATAGACTCGTATTTTCCGTGCAACTTTTGTATCAAATCAGGTATGTGAAAGATGGAAATACGGTTTTGTTTGGAACCAAATTCAATAAGATACCGGAAACAGATTTGCATAGTTAGTTAACTACTAAAGTTTCAAGCTGAAAATATATATATTTCCTAGAATTCTTCAGCAAGCAACTATTAGCACGTTTGAGTAAAACTTACTGAGGTAAGATACATTCATAGTTATAGAAAGTCAACCAAAAAAATTCAAACAATCTAAAATGTTAATTCCCCACTTATTATTCCGATATTAGAATTATTGCAAATTACAAAATCGTATCCATTCATCAAAATTGAAAACCCACACTAATCAAACGTCTATGATCCCCGTGCTGGTATATTTCTATCAGAAAATCAGTATAATTTTTACTGGAATTACTCTGCTCTGCTTGCTATCACTTTAGTTTCCTTTTCGCGATCTCATGCTATTTATTTTGCTACTGGCTCCACTTTTCGCACCTGATTCCTCCACTGATTAACACCATGAAGTCCAATAGAAGATCGATCACCACCACCTTGACCCTCTTGTCAGTGGTCGCCATCATCTACTTCATGACCGGCACCTCGGACAACGGTTTGGGAGATGCCACTCCGATCAATGTCCAGAAATATGCTTCCAAACAAGAAGTCCTCAGTGAAGCTTTGAAGCAACAGGACTATCAAATACCCGAACCAGCGGCCCCAGTGCCAGTAGCCCAGCCCGCAGCAGCACAAGACAAGGAGGTCGAAGTTCCGGAAGTCAGCGGTGTGGAATTCACCGAAACACCATTTATGCCCAAAATGGCCAACGAGACGTTAAAGGCACAGTTAGGTAATGCTGCCTGGAGACTTTTCCACACGATTTTGGCCCGTTATCCTGATACTCCTTCCAAACAAGAGCAAGCAACTTTGACCCAGTATATCCAGTTATTTGCCCAGGTATACCCATGTGGAGACTGTGCTCGTCATTTCCAGCAGCTTTTGGCCAAATATCCACCCCAGACTAAATCCAGAAAGACGGCTGCTTTGTGGGGGTGTCATGTACACAATAAGGTGAATGAACGGTTACAAAAACCAGAATATGACTGTACTACTATTTTGGAGGATTATGATTGTGGGTGTGGAAGTGACGAGAAAGAGGAAGACGCTACGTTGAAAGGTGAAAGTCTTGATCACTTAAGAAATATCAAGGTTGAACACAAAGAAGGTAAGGTATTGGGAGGTTAGAAATAAATCCATTGTGAGTTGAATTATGATGTTTTCAAAAAAAGCCTTTATTTCAATACTCTTGGTGACCAAAGATTATAATACTCATCCGTTTTGAAACTGAGAATAATTCTTGAGCTGTCTGAAGCTGTGCCTATTGTTATATTTAGGATATAGAATATACATAGTTGAAAGCAAGGCAATACATGGAAATGCGAAGAATAGAGTAAAATTGTTATTCGAGATTAGTTATGATCTTCTGCAAGTGATATTGGATTTTTAATTTGGTTACTAATATATTGACCAATTTGAACCGTGCTTTTGCAAGAAAGTGGAATAATACAGGCATTATTAACCTATATTGAATTGATATCTTTATCGATGGGTTTAATAGTATAACACTAATAGTTAATGTTCTCAAAAATTCTCCAGATAGTAGATCACCAACTGTAAGAAATAACCAAACGAATGAATTAGTAGAAATATTCTTCTATTTCTTTGAATGATAATCATTTTTGAAAAATATTTAAGTATATAGATCATTCTTCTTGATTCGCTCAACATTCCAATTAATTTTAGAGCAACTTCAAACCTTACACGAATTATATGGTTTTTACTAGCCAGTCTACACCAGTTCCCAATTCGATATATAGTTGGAAAAAGAACTCTTTCAATTAACATTTATACATAGATAAACATTATTGACCAAATGCTCTAGAAGTAATTATACCCTATTTCTCAAATATTAATCCATTCGGACTCTGGAATACTTTAATACTGCTTATTCTACTCCCTACTGAAATACACTCACTACTCAACTTTCCTTCATTTGGTTCAACGGTTTATATTCACTCTATAGATTCAGCGTGAAATGATTCACACTCGATGATGAATTGATAGTTTAGACTATCGTATGATAATGTTGTTTTTCTATACAAGCAGCCTCTGATTCAGACAATGGTGCAACATCCGGCGCTGTTACTATTATGTGAGAAGGCCCTGATGTTCTTGTACCTTCGATACTTATTCTGCTCTGGAGGAAGACTCCAAACATAAGGTACGAGGTAGTCGGGGGTCTCCTGGACATATTTGACGATTCTTTAGTTAGTATCAACCAGAATATCAAGAAAGTACTGGTGACATATAGCTAATACTCACAATGAGCACGACTCGGAGGCCGTAATCCTTTTCCTATTCAAAGTCAAAGTCAATCTTTTGTTCAACTCTTCGATTCGGCGGAGCTTTAATTCGGCAATCTTGATTGCCATATCATCCTCCGTGACGTCCATATCTACTGGCTAATAATTGGCACTCCTTGACTTATCACCACATTTGCAATCGTACTCCGCACGACCACCACATTAATATAGTGAACAGTTAATAAAACATTAGGCAAGATATTAAAAGTTAGTTCTAGCCAACTGTAGAGTTCACAAAAAGAATAACAACACAATGCAAACAGAAATGACGGTGGCCAAGATAAGAGTGTCTCTTTTTCTCCTTGTGTTAATCTTGGAAATCAACACGTTAATGCCAGGTACCGATTGGATTGCCCCTAGCATACGCAGTTGTGCCCCAGCAAGGTACTGTCTCTGGCTGTAGAGATCATCTCTTGTTTGATACGCTTGTTGCAACAATCGCTCAGCAAATGAGTTGGCACTATCGACTCTTACTCGTTCGTCTAACACATAGTCGTTAGCATTGAGATTGTTGTTCTGTTCACTACGTTTCTTATGGGCAGTGATATCCGACCGTACCAGGTACAAAAGGTTACTCTTGTTCCGTTGTTCTTGAATGTTAGATTCAATCTTGAGGTAAGACTTGCGGTGATCATTCAAGATCTCCTTGTGACGCGTGAGTTGTTGCAATTTGGAGGTCAGCACCGAGTTCGGATCCAGCGCTTCCGTGATTCGATTCAATTTGTTGATGATATCGTCTCTCTTCTCCAAGATCAGTTTGATGGAGGCGTTTAAACGGGTCTCCTTGGTGTCGGGCTCATTCTCCACAGAAGCTTGGAAAGACGAATATTGTGAGAGCAACAGCTCTGTTTGTTTCTCGAGGTTAAGGGCCTGTGACCGGGTTTGCGAGAACGTAGCAGACGACATGGTTGTAGTGTTGGATAAGTCCACGTAATTGATCATTAGGGATTATGTACAGGACATGTATGTGCAGGATGGTAGACGGTTTATGAACTGGATATAAAGCTGAAAAGTGACTTAAAGTTAACTCTTTGTTTCAGTTTGGTTGTTCTCCTCAATTCTTGCTATTTTGTGTGGAAAGTCCTTTAAAGTCTGAAAAGGTTTTATTTACGCTGGATTGATGACGTCCAAAAGCTCATGTTTCTCTTCCAAGAAAAAGCAGCAGTATCCCTACAAGCCCCATCAGTAGTGATTTTCCTTAATTCTATTTGGATCAGTGAACTTAGTAATTATAAAATAAAATTAACCTTTGTATCCAATTTATAGCTTGCGTCAATCCTATAAATGCATTAGAAGATCAAATATATTCAAAAAATAAAACAAAAAAGTATGAAACTCGTTTAATATTAGCAAGATGTTCATCAATGGTTTTCTAGCTTATAATCAGAGTCGGCAATATTATCCTTTACTTCAGGAATTTTTTTGTTCAAGAATTCTTTAAATAATAGAACCAACTAGAGAATCTTATTCACTAACAGTCACAGACAAGTTAGCTGAAATTATAATTAAATTTACTTCGCATACTTAGAGAGTCCATCTTGATAGCCGTATTCTGTTTCTCTATTGGGGATGTTACTGAGACAGAATATGGGCTGTCTCCAGATGGCACTAACTGCAGGAACATTGCTGCTGACCATCTATTCATAGATTACCTGCAGTACTATATGGGCCTCTATCATGTCTTACCCAAACTCCCCAATTCAGGACCTACAGAAAGTAGTTCCTGTCCCCATTGACTTGGACAGCATACAAAATGATCCGGATTCCCCCGAACCTGTTTCACAATACAAAAGATCCTCAACCAGAACTGCTCTACATATCTTAGGCACTATCCAGAAGTATAGTGCCTACGGTTTTTGTTCATTCTTGGGGCTTCATGTGACATCGGTGGTGCTTATACCAGTTATACCGATGATTAGTTATGAAGTCAAACAAGAGGTATTTGAGATGGCCCGTTCAGTGTATCATTCGATTCCATTGTATGAAAATATCATGATATTCGGAGCTTCCGCCATCCATGTTGCAGCTGGAATCGGTATACGGATCTGCAGAAATATCTTGAAGAAACACAAGAAGGATACTCATAAGTTGGAGAGCAGTTTCACCAAAGCATTGGAAGAACCGGTTATAAAAGATGATACTAGAGATGATATTGGACTAGGAGGCATTACTGGAATTCTTGGATTAGGGTATAGAAAATCGTGGATTTCACGTCAGATCCCAGGAATGAGTCCATTGTCATTTTCTGGATATATCTTAATTCCCTTGCTTGCTTTACATTTTACAAAATTCAGATACTTACCCATTGCGGCTGATGGAGACTCCTCCTTGGTAAATTTGGACTATATAAGCTACTACCTCAATCATAGCAAAGTTTTTCTTGGAAATGCCTTGAATGTGACGGCATTAATTCTGTTGGTATGGGTGATGATGTATCATTCGGTTAGTGGAATGTTACGAATTAATCGGAAGTTTTCCATGAAGTGGAAACGTTTTGGATATATTGTCATCAATGGAATAAGCGCTTTGGGGCTTGCAAGTATATGGTTATTCAAGAGATCTTCCGTTGATACTGAAGGATATGTTGGAAAGACGTTTTTACGGTACCTTAATCAATTTTGGTTCTAAAATCATGTAAATAGAGGACTAAACTGGGAAAAAAGGAGTATTAATTTCTTGAAACACAGCTTCATCGGTTTGAAGTAGAAAAATGATCAATACAAACTAACAGACTCAATGGGCATAGGAAGCACTTGCTAATCCATATTGCATTCTATTTCCAGTCACCATTGTGGACTATACCTTGTTAATGAATAATTGATTTGAATTAAACCACTTGACTACTTGCTCTGTAGTTCGTGGTTCGTAATTGTTTGTAATCATGGCAATATTATTGGCTCTGCAAAAAGTCACAAGATGGTTGAATCAGCAAAACATTAACTTGAAGCATTGAAACTTAATCACAACGTATAATAAGCTCTACGTGATTGAATGGGATATTTACATGACCCTATAATAACTAGAGCCCGGACATTAATCATAACCACAATTTTAGCCAATTAAGCTAATACCGATTATCCCTCCGCGATGAGGACAACAAGCGTAGCTGAACCCCAGAGTCCCCGATTGGTCCAAGACATAGACGATACCATCAAGTGAATCAAGTGAATAATAGAAAAGGTGAAATAAGGCATACTAGTGAGAGCCATACATTAGAGTGACATATACCATCTATCCGTTATCTGATAAATCAGATAAGCCTATCCCGATTGAACCGAAGTAAGACCAATACTAGGAACTACAATATGTAAAGGATATTGTAAATTTACTCAGTGGATTTATTTTGCTAATACAAGAGAATTTATAAGTTTTAGTTGGGGTTGACATTTCGGCTCCGAGAGTCGGACCCTGAAATTCGGAGTTCATGAAGTATATACAAGTATAGCTGGTGTAATAAGTAGCTAGTATGTGAATAGAACTTCCATGACTGAAATTGTGTTGAATGGAGGATATCCAATGACTTAGGTAAGTCAAATCTGAGAATATTAGGTATTGTTAAAATCCATGTGATTAGGTATTGGTCCCCCTATTCACGATTAACTAAATATTGTATCACATAATCCACATTTTTATACTGGCCGTCTAAATTGGCCCTCTAAATTCGCCATGTACTAGCTTCCCAGAACTTGTCAATCTAATCATGCCACACACATTACTGTACTACACTCAATCCTTGAAAATTTTAAATTTCACTTTAATACTCATATATCATACCCTATATACACTAAGCAGTAGCAGAAGCAGGAGAAACCTCAGCATCTGGACCTAAAGTAGGCTTCTTAACCAATCTCTTCGATCTGTAGTCCTTGACAGCGGACTTGATGGCATCTTCAGCCAACATGGAACAATGCAATTTGACAGGAGGCAAGGATAATTCCTTGGCAATGGCGGTATTCTTAATCTTCAACGCCTCATCTAAGGTCTTTCCCTTGACCAACTCGGTCACATACGAACTGGAAGCAATGGCAGAACCACAACCAAAAGTCTTAAATTTCACATCTTTAATGGTACCGGTTTCTTCATCCACTTGTATTTGCAATCTCATCACATCACCACAGGCAGGAGCTCCAACCAATCCTGTTCCCACATCAACATCGTTCTTATTCAAGGTACCCACGTTTCTGGGGTTTTGGTAGTGATCTAACACCTTTTCATGGTAGCGTCTGACAGATGGAACATTGAGAACGGGTATGGCAAGGCCCGGGGTTCTTATTATTGGTCTGGCCGCATTTCTAGTGGCTTGTAAAGCACTTGTTCTTAAAACTGATCTGAACATGGTGTATAGATGAAAAGAGATTGACGGCGAAGAGGAATATATAAATTGAAGAGGATGGTGCGCACACGACGGTTGCTTGAGATTGGGATGATAGATATGACAAATCGGGCCGGGCTAGGCGGTGAAATGCGCGAAGGCGCGCTCACGTGCAACGGTCACCCAAGCGGGGAATTAACCCAGCTGGAGATGTGCGAGTGTTCGTAATTCGCTCCCAAGTAGATGAATAGGGAATAATTCAATAAATGTAGTGTAAAATCAATTGTTGAACATGGTGAATTTAGAGGGCACAATTTTAGGACCCTTTGGACATTAGCACTATAATGCTTTAACTAATGCTTTATTAGTTATAATGTAACAGTGGGATAGATAGTTTTGCTAGCCCCCTTCAGCACACGGTTCAATTGTAGGTTAAATGATTTTTTTACTAATTTTGGTTAAATTGTAGCGTTTTTATTAATCTGAAGTCCAGCACTGTTCAAGTCAAGAACAACACCATCAGTAATTGTTCGGCATTCATCGATTTCGAGTGAATTCCCAATTTTTTTTTGAATATAATTAGTGGAGGCTAACCCATGGAAGGCAATTTTGAATAGCTTTGTGAAGTTAATGTTCTCTAGGAAATTAAATGGCACAGAGTCTGAGTTTGGCCGACCGATGGTAAAACATTACAAATAAATTAAAAATAAAAGATAGTTGTTTTGGAGCATATTTCAAATTTTGGCCCTTCACTTCCTTTTATTGGGGCATGTGTTTCCGTTCAGGCTGGGGTTTCCGAACACGCCTTGCTTATCAGATTTGAATTATTCCGTAGCATCTAATTTATCATCTGATTATGCAAGGGAACAATGTCTCGGTGCACACACGACCGATAAACAGTGTACTAGTGATTTGTGGTTGGTGCACACAATACCTGGCAACGACATTCCGCAAATCTTTCGAGTGACATGGTGCACGCACTACCAAATAAGGTTTTTGTGTATGTGCACGACCCAATGGTATTCCACGACAAGAACTGGCAGTTTAGCCTTAGAGTGCAAATTATGACAGTTTATTAATTCAAATCAAGAATAATATTTCATTATCATAATTTGATGAGTTGCCCTTTGAGTATTTGTAATCATTTGAAACAGTATTGCTGAATATGTTGCAAATTTACGTTGCTATTGTGTAGAATCCGCGGGCACGATAAGTCACATAGAATGAAAGTCACATAGAATGAAAGTCATATAGAATGAAAATACTTCAGGGTTGTAATTTCACCAGGACCCAGAGCAATATTCCAGACTGTCCGAAGAGGCCATGGAAGTGTTTTCCTAACAAAATGAACGAAACTATCACATTAGTATTCGTATTGCGAAATTCTTCTGACACCAGAACTGCAAAGGTCTCAGCATAAACTCTTCTAATCCCACATAGACTGATGCCCCTGGAGTAACCTGAGTTCCAAGAACTTGCGACACCATTCCATCCCAAGTTTCAAGCTCAATATATTTAAATATCCTCTACTAATGCTTGTTTTGATATGTAAATCCTTGGTATTTCATCCTAATTCGTTGGAGCTTATTCCAGTTGGTTTGGTTCCGGTACTAAACCTATACACGGCGTTAGCTGGGGCTTATTCTTTAGCTAATGGGGCTTATATTTACGTGATTTAATGGCTTAGTGGTGGCTTTATAATCAGGTTAGCTCAGCTCAGCTCAGCTCAGCTGTGCTCCCATGTGGCCTTACCCCTGAGCTGGTCAGCGGGGTGATACCACTATCACGCGGTGTTTGACCAGGGCCCGTATCATCTGGGGTACCCATAGTGAGCTAATATAATCATTTGAAGTAAATACTGTAATTAACCAGATAAGTACCAGATTGTCCTGGGGGAACCAGGTATCTCGTAAATGGACTAGATAGGTAGGAATGTAGCAATATAGCTCACCAGGTCCGCCTCACATTGCTAGCTGTAACCGGCGGCCGGTTGTCACGTGCCGCACCGTAAATCAAGATCGATCTTATCGATATAGCCAATTTCACCTCAGCCGATTATCTTGACTATTTGCTTGTTTTCTTCTCTCAATCATGACGGCTTTATCCTCCAGTCCGCCAGAAGTTACTGAGTATGAAACAGGAGTCACTAATGGTGACGTGGACTGGTTGTTTCGTGGAAAATCCAAGAAGTTAACCAAAAAGATGAACGAAGTGGGTCCAGGGAGCAATGCTAATGGGATAAATACCAATGGAGCAAGTACAAGTGGGTCTGCTGTGCCTACTGGTACTGGCAACCCTTCTCCAACTAGTCCCAATAAGCCTGCTAATGTGCATACTTCTGTTTCCAATGGAAGTAATGGTACAAATAAGGCCAATGGCCAATCTTCTATGTCCTCCAATGCATCTCAACCCCCCTCACTTCCTTCCCCAAGTAATTCTGTACCTATACTGATGCCAAAGTCGCCAAAATCTCAGACTTCCGCTCCCAGATTGCCATCCACACCACAAATGACACCACCAGAAAGGCTGTCCAAGCTCGATATGTTCAAATTTGGCCGTTCCAGATCGTCCTCTGCTTCTAGTGCTACAAGACCGTCTGCAGACACAATCCTTCCAAAAAGAAGAAGCTCGACCAATAATATTTCACCCATAATTCCTGAAGAAGTGCCTGTTAGACTGAATTCGGTGTCGGGCCAAGGCTCGTCTCCCAACGTAACGAGGTCAAACTCCACTGGGAAGACACGGTCAATTTTCAGCTCGTTATCATCCAAGTTTAAGGGTTCTGCTCCCGCTCAACAGTCAATAAATACAGCTTCTGTGGGGCTCCAAAAAGCTACGGGCAATTTCTTGGGTAACCCCGAAGAAATTGCTGACTCAAACACCATTCCTACTGCCCGATCTAGATCGGGTTCTATTAAAGAGACCACTCAAAGATCCAGATCGGGTTCTAAGGATTCCACGGGCTCTCGTCCAAGAATACCTAGTAGAGATTCTACTAGCAGTGAACACGAAAGTGTTACAAGTAAATTGTTCAAAAGAAAATCATCGTCTCTGGCAAACAGAGTAATTTTAAACAAAAACAAAAATAGGGTCAATTGTCCCTTACCTGAACTTCATAATACAAATATCAAAAGAGTCACATTTGCCATCGATAAATTAGCTTACGATCCTCAACAACAGATTCCATCAAGAAGACCAAGAAAAGGAAATGTGTTAATACCTGAAGATCTTATGGCTCCACCTCCTAGATTAGCATTGGGTATATCTTTAAATGATGGAGTGAAAAATACACAGGAAACAAGATACAGCGATCACGAATTAAGTATGGCTCTTGAAGCCCAACATCGTGCATTACTTGAAGCTGAGAAGCATGCTCATGAGGCCCATTTGGCAGCAAAAAGAATTGCTTGCGAACTTCAAGCAAAACCAAAAAAGTCAAAACAAGACAAGGAGGATAGAGAAGAAGAAGAAGCCGAGGTTGCGGTTGAAGCAAGATTTAATCAACAAAATCACGATTCTCACGATATTGATAGTCCCCTTCATGTTCATGAAAATCATTTCGAAGATTCAACCCCGGAGGAAGAATCTACTAGTGATATTTCGTTGGAAACAGTATATACCAGATGTTGTCATCTTCGTGAGATCTTACCTATACCTGCAACGTTAAAACAGTTGAAGAATAAATCTAGACCTTTGCAAGTTCTCAAACTACTTAACCCGAAACCAACGCTTATTGATGTTTTATCATTTAGTGATTTCATTGCCATTACTCCCATTAATACGATCATATTTGATAATGTCACTATGACTACCGAAATGTTAAAGCATCTTTTAGGTTCTTTGCAGCGTAATAGTTCTCTTGAAAAATTATCATTGAGGAACGTGGCCATTGATCCAATAGGCTGGACTTATCTTTGCAAGCTTTTAATAGCAAATACTAGCGTTAAAAAGTTGGATATTTCGCAACAAAGAATCAAAAGTGACACCAAGCCCAACTGTGTTAGATCCTCCATGAACTGGAAGTTGTTCATTAACTCTTTGATATGCAGAGGAGGAATTGAAGAATTGGTTATAAATGGATGTAAATTAAGTGATGAAATTTTTGAAGATTTAATTGATAATGCTGTTATGATCAACACTTATAGATTAGGAGTTGCTTCGATTGAACTTAATACTTTCAAGGCTCAAAAAGTTGCTAATTGGATTATCGATTTGAATTCTAAATGTGTTGGTGTTGACATTGCATTTAATGATTTAAGTAATGGGCAATTGGTCCCATTCATTGATGCTTTCAACAAAACACAAAATTCCAAGCTCATATTTTTCTCGTTAAATTCAACTAACTTGACTGATGTTGATCAAACAAGTGAGTTAATCAATGCTTTAAGTAACATTAAAACATTAAGATTTTTGGACTTAAGTTCATTACCTGCTTTATTCCCTTCCATTATATCCAAACTTAGTGAATATCTCCCTAATTTTCCCAACTTGAAACGAATTCATTTTGATCTTAATGAATTGTCAGTTCAAGCAATAAGAGCAATTGCTGAAATACTTCCTAAAATTCGAGGATTGTTACACGTTTCATTATTGGGCAATCGTAACTTGAATGACAATTCTGCAGGAAGTTTATACACCGCGGTTAAATTATCTAAATCAATTTTCACTTTGGATTTGGATTACGACTTGGTGCCTGATGACTTATCTCAAAGACTTGCGTTCTATTTGATGAGAAATATGGACATAACTATGAATGAAGTTAATGGAAATACTTCAGGATTAACTGGTATTCTTCATGACACTTCAGGAGATGATGAGTTAATGTTTGACGGCTCATTGTTGATGGAAACTGCTGAGAAACTATTAATGGAGAGCGATGAACATAACAAGAAGGAGGAATTAAAGATTCAAAAGTTCATCACTGATGCTCTTATTGAAAGGACCAGAGCTGTTAGAAATGATATCCATAGGACGATTGATGATTTATTTGAAAAAAGAAATCAAGGTGTTCTTTCATTAGAAGGTAAAGAGAACTTATTAAGATTTTGTTTGTTGGATAGCTCATTGGAAAAGTTGGTCCATATGTTCGAAGAAAGAGCCAGGAAGGAATCTCAAGGGTCTATTACTTTGGACTCTTCAGTTTTGGACTCTAATGAGAACAAGAAAAATATTCCAACAATCAAACTACCTACTCATGATCAATTACATGAAAGTTCTAACGAGTTGATCACTGCAGGTCCGATTTTATCCCCTCATAATACCGAAAAATTCCAGATAGGCTACTTTGCAGGAATTGAACAAACATTCCAACCACATCAAGTTGTTATTGATTCGTCGTCCGACGGTACAAATGTTCCTATCGATAATTCAACAGGAAGACCTATCTTAATGAGGTCCATTAGTCACACATCACAGCATGCCAAAGAGCAAGAACAAGAGGAAGGAGAGTTCCATAAGTTGGGATTCTTTATTCAACAACGTAACAATAGTCAGAATCAATTAAATGACGATTCAGAAGTGCGACCATCCAAACCCAAAGATGTACCCATTCTTAATCTGTTACCATCAGGATCCGAATTAAGGGATGCCATTATTGCGGCTAAGGGAATCGAGTCAGTGACCGAATTAATTGATAAAATTAGCACCAATCGAATCAGTATTGAAAAGTTTTACCATAGTATAAACGAAAGAAGATCTTCTCAAGAAGACTCGGATAAAGACAACCAGTCTATCGATTCATTTTCAGATGCTAAAGACCTGACTGGAGAAAATGATGAAGTTACGGCTGTGGTGGATGAAGTTTATGATAAATTGTTGAATGATGCTCAAAGAGTCAGACTGAACAAAAGTGGATAAATATACAAGGACTGGTTTATTAAGGATATATGGTTAATGTATTCAAGTTGAGATGTATCTTAACTTTTTATTGAAAGATGATGAATGTTGCGGTTTAACTAGTAATGAGTTAAACAAGGGAAGCGTAGAAAGTAGAGTAGAAAATCTTTAAACAATTTAGAACGTCGTTGGACCTAGTTAAGGATTTTGTTTCCAAGAATTGTGCAATATATTCATAGGAGGCATAAAAAGCAACCAAATAAGCCTAAAACTTATATCGATAACATTTCGTGGATCGGTTTTATGATGTAAGCACTTTACATAATGGGATCAGATATTAATTTCATACGAACATACGAATAAGTGAAAAGAATTATATACAATGTTAATTAGCCAAACAAAGGAACTTTAAATAATTCAAAGTTCCAACATTAAATTATCAATATTACCCTTATAACTATAAACGTATATATTAATTAGCTTATTGAGCAGCTTGGAATTCAGCAATCTTCTTGGCAACCTTAGCATCTCTTTCAGCCTTGGTCAACTTAACTTGTCTGTACTTCTTAGATTCAGCAGCGTATTGTTCCTTGGTGAATTTCTTTTCAGTTGGCTTGAAAGATGGGTCTTCTCTAATCTTAGCGTGAGCTTCAGTGTAGAGTTCTTCGATGTCTTCAGATTCGATTTCGTCAGCAATGTAACCCTTGAACAAGGTCTTGTACTTTTCTTCATCGTCATCCATCAATTCTTCAATGTATTCAGCAACGTGACCACCGAAGATGTACTTTCTCAACAATTCAGCGTCCAATTCCTCAGATTCGATATCCCAACCTGGGAATCTGTTTGGAGAGTGAGGAACGTACAAACCACCGTCGGAAGCACCCTTCAAGACACCAAAGATTCTGGCACCAGTGGTGGTTCTTTGCAAACCAATGTCCAAGAAGACCTTGAATGGTCTTGGACCTTCTTCAACAGCTTGAGTCAATTCGAATTCACCTTCGACTTCTTCAACACCTTGGTAGGTTTCGTCCAAACCCAACTTTTGCAAGGCTCTTCTGGCAACCAACAAACCGGTAGCGTAAGCAGCAGACCAGTTAGTCAAACCGTGGTCGATACCGTATCTTGGCAATTCATGGGAGTAAGCAGCAGTCAAAACAACATCACCGGTGATTTGGGAAGAGACAATTTGAGCAATGATGTCTCTGTTGGTGATTCTAACAACCAATCTGTACTTTGGAGTGTTGTACTTGGCCTTGTGTTGGGTGACCAATCTCTTTCTTTGGTAGTAGTCGGTCTTACCCTCTTGTCTTCTACGGAAAGGGGTTTGGAAACGGGAGTGGTAAGAGGAGGTCTTCAAGACTTTTTGGAAAGGCATTTTGGAAGTTCTTGGTGATTGAAAATGATGATGCGCCCGCAGCCCTTATGTATAAAATTTTTTTCAGGAAAAATTTTCAGTTTGGTACAGACACGCCGCTGGAAATAAGTAGGTTTGGGGATGGAGAATACACGAGACGTGTATATGTGAGACCGAGCCTTACCTGAGTCTTCAGCATAAACCTATAGAGTATCAATGGAAGAGAATTGTATGGTAGATGATCCGCTGGCACCTAAATGTCTGACACCAACATCTTTTCGAATTCATTGTTGATTTTTGGTGTAACAAGACTCCCAACTAAAAACAATATATCGATATAGTTCATAAGTAAAATAGCATATAATATAGTATATAACATAGTACATTAGTAACGTTTGATTAATAGGGAAACGTATCAATAACCGGCGGCTTATTTATTATGCCAGTCGAATTTTATTGTATCAATGCATGTTCAGAAATTATAAAATAGGTAGAAAAGAGAAATTATAATATATGCAATCACCAGATTTACAAGTGCAATACGATTATTTATCATTCTGCCAATAGTCAGGTTGAGATTTGGAAGAATCCGATTGTAGGTTAAACACACAAAATTTCCCTCTACAATAATGGTATGTTTACAGTCTACATTTGCCTTGTTCGCATAATTAAGGCAAAGTACTCACCTGTTTTTTGGTATCAAGTAAATATCAATACGCAGTAAACATATGTTATTTAAGGGATTGGCTACTATAAATTGGGGCTATTCACTACAATTATTGAATAATTATATCACTATGAATCTATACAATTTATCTGCCTGACATTAAAAATATAAAATGGCTCTTTGGCCGAGCGGTTAAGGCGGTAGACTCAAGTTCTACTATCGTAAAGATGCACGCGTTCGAATCGCGTAGGAGTCATTATTTTTGAAAATGAAATATATAATTTTTTGTTTCAAATCAATCAATGATTATTGAAATAGCTGGGCTTATAAATATGAATCCATTGTTATGAAAGTAATGGTGATTTTTCTCAATACGAAAAATTACTAGTTTGCCTATTACTAACGAATTTCTCTCTCTGTCCAGGTACATATCAAATTCGTCTATTCTCCCCTATACCGGGCCCATGCAACTGAATTACGAAATGAACCTAAAATAGTTCAATCCGTTGAATACTAAATAAAATCATACTTTTGATACTTCTTGGTTATCTCAATATAGTGGTGCGCGCACGCCCTACTATTTAACATTATCGAACCATATTATACCCAACTAAAATGACCCCTGCCATCAATTCTCTACTTGATACCGACTTGTACAAGTTGTTTATGCATGCTGCTGTGCATAAGCACTTTTCTGGCGTCCCTGTGACCTACAGATACAAAAATAGGACTCCGTCGATGCAATTGAACAAAGCCGCCATTGATTGGTTTAAGCAGCAAGTGTCACTTTTGGAGCACTTACGTTTTTCAGAAGAAGAAATCGAGTACTTAAAAGTCACATTACCACAATTACCAGAAGGCTATTTGGAATACTTAAAGGATTTTAAGCTTGATCCTGCTTCGCAAATCATTTACAGCGAAGGTGAAGATCAACCGTTTGGAATTGAAGTTGTAGGTGCTTGGGATAAAACCATATTATACGAAATACCGTTGTTGGCGTTGATCTCGGAAGCATACTTCAAATTTGTTGATGTAGACTGGAATTACGATGGTCAATATGAAATAGCAAAACACAAAGCCCAACTTCTATTTCAAAATGAGTGCATTTTCAGTGAGTTTGGTACAAGGAGAAGACGTTCTTTCAAGACTCAAGACATCGTGGTTGGCGCATTGAAGGACTTTTCAACTAATAATCCCAAATCATCCTTTTTATTAGGTACATCTAATGTCTTATTAGCAAAAAAATACGATTTGAAACCAATAGGTACTGTTGCTCATGAATGGTATATGGGTATTGCCTCCATCACACAGGACTATCCAAATGCTAATCGTTTGGCTATGGACTATTGGCTTGATACGTTCGATGCCAAATATGCTGGTTTGGCATTAACAGATACTTTCGGAACCGATGCATACTTGAAAGTTTTTGGAAAGCCATACACTGACTACTATTCCGGAGTTAGACAGGATTCAGGAGACCCCGAGTTATACGCAGAAAAAATAGCTGAACACTATAAAAAGTTGGGCTACGGTCCAAAATCCAAGGCTATTTGTTTCAGTGATTCCTTGAATATTGAAAAATGTTTAACTTTGAAAAAGAAGGCTGATTCACTTGGGTTGATCACCACTTTTGGGATTGGTACGTTCTTTAGTAATGATTTTACTACCGTCAGTGAGCCTCATAACAAGTCAGTTCCATTAAATATTGTTATTAAATTAAAGGAAGTAGCTGGTAATCATGCCATAAAGATAAGTGATAATGCAGGAAAAAATATGGGTGACAAAGAGACTGTCAAGAGAGTTAAGAAAGAGGTTGGATATGAGGAGAGAGAGTGGGCAGAAGGTGACGAGAGCAGAAGATGGTAGAGTAAGACGATCCGTTTGAGTTTGGAATAAACGAATATAGGCCCATAACATATTTATTATATGCTTATATTCAAGGAATTTTATTATTATTATTATATAGCACTCATGTATCCCATCTTATAATTGATGTGTACTGATATAATTGTAAAAATTTATATATAAGTTGACAAAATTTAAAGAAAATGAATAATTTGCAACAAAATTGCAAAATTCTAACTTTATTTTATACGTCAAATTCTAACAGGTGGTTTTAGTGTGGCTATAAATATTATTTCCCTGGTCATCAATATACCCATTGAGTTTTTAGAACTAATCTATTGTCTACTATAAACTCCTAACTCAATACTGGTTTAACAGTTAAATTGCACCTACCATGCTGGCCACATACCAAACACCCCAAATCCCCGTTGAAGTGCTGTTTGTTCCCGGATTTTTCGGTCCCCTCAATAACCCACTTGATAGTCACTAAGTTCGGACCCTAGTAACTAACTATGCTCGCACGCTCGCTACCAGATTATGGTCTCATCGCAAATAACTACTAGGAACTACCATGGATTTGTCTTACGACAACCTTCTAGCCACACTCACAGTGGCCAGCTCTCCAGACAGAGCGTCCAAGCAACAAGAGGCAGATACCCAATTGAAAGCATGGGAAATTGTGCCTGGATATCACCTTCTTCTCCAACAAGTGTATCTCACTCAAGAAGTACCATTACAAGTTAGATGGTTAGCCATTATCTGTTTCAAGAATGGAATTGACAAGTACTGGAGGTCATCACGACAAAATGCCATCACCAGGGAAGAGAAGGAAAGGATCAAAGCCAATGTGTTTAAGCTCATCAATGAACAGAACAATCAGTTGATGATTCAAAATGCCCATTCCATTGCCCGAATTGCTAGATTTGATTTTCCAGGGGAATGGCCTGATTTATTCGACAATTTGAGTGAGAGTTTGTCTGGCTACATAATGTCGAATGATCTTGTTTCCATTAACAACCTTCTCATAATTCTTAACAGAATCATCAAAACCATTTCCCTGGTGAGAATTGGAAAGAGTAGAAGTGCAATGCAGCTGAATGTGAGTGGGATTATTTCTATATTGTTTAATCTATACTTAAAATCGTTTGAAGAATGGACTACAACCTTGGATTTGAGCTTTATGGAAATATGCTACTTGAGTTTGAAAAATTTAAGAAGAATCTTACCAGAAACATTCGATCAGTTTCAAGGAAATCATGAAGTAGGAGGATTTTTAAACATTTCCGTGGATCATATGCAATTATTGGTGATGGAGCATGATAAGTATTCATCTGATTTAATTGAGAGATACGTCAAATGTTACAGTAAATTATATCTAGATCTTTTAAATTCAAATCCAACAAATTTTGTGCTTATTCCATGTTCTAAAAAAATCCTCTCCACTTATATTACCTTGTTAGATCAAAAAGCTGATTCTATCTACAATAGTAATGAGGAAAACGATTTTTGGGAGATCTTGGCATTGAAGGGATTCCTTATCTTGAAGAGAATAATCACCTACTTATTCAAAAAAGGCTCTATAAGCTTGAAACAAAGGAATAATAAAGAACAAATCGATAAATCCATATCTGACTTGAAAGAATACTTTTCCCAAGACCTACTTCAAAACTTGTGTAACCTTATCATCACGTGGTATCTAAAATTGAAGCCCTCAGATATAGAAAGCTGGGCGATTGAACCAGAAGAGTGGTTTAATGAAGAATTATCGTCCAACTGGGAATACCAAATTAGAGCCTGTGCTGAAAATTTGTACCAAGACTTGATTAAATTTTTCCGAGATGAACTAAGCCAATTTGTTATTCTGAAGATGTCTGCTTCAATTACTCCTAATGATTCAACTAATTCTTCACCTGCAATTTCAGAAGAAGTCCTTGTCAAGGACTCAATATTTAGTACCTTTCAATTATCAAGCCATTCTATTGCGGATCAAGTGAATTTCGATCAATTATTAACGGGAATTTTCTTTCCCCAAGGTTACTTTAGTAATAACAAGATTATTCAAAGAAGAATTTGCTTAATCTTAAATGAATGGGTACCAATTCAATGTTCTAAAGAAAATAAAATAGAGGTGTACAAATTACTTAACCATTTGTTAGCCACCTCAAATGATAAAATTGTCAATATCTCGGCCATTCAAACTTTCAAAGTTATAATTAATGACTGGGACTTTGTAAAGGCTGACTTCAAACCATTCTTGGATGAGACAATTAAACTCATCATCAAGGGTTTGAACGAAATGAAATCAGTGGAATCAAAACTCTACATCTTGGATACATTATCAGTCATTATTGAGCGTAATAACCCCTTGATAAGTCGAGAATCTTTGTTTGAAATTTTGCTGATTATTCCTCCTTACTGGGAAGCTGCCTCCACATCGACTCAAAACGAATCAATCCTTAGGAATTCTTTATTGAGATTATTAAAGAGTTTAGTTGTTTCATTGAATGAAAATTCCCAAGAATCTCATTCATTCATTCTACCAATTGTCAGTAATTGTTGCTCGCCCAATTCTCCTGATTACGCATTACTTTCAGAAGATGGTTATGATTTGTGGCTTGCTATCTTGCAATTTAACCAAGGAAGCGTTGGGGAATCACTTCATAAACTATATGAGATTATTCCTTTTGGATTGATGAATTCAACGGAAATTTTACCTACAATTTTATCCATTATTAGGAGTTATTCACTCTATGACTATCCACTTTTTGAATTACCAATCACTCAAGAAATATTTAAGGTGCTTTCTGGGTACTTGAATACAATGAGAGATGACTCGTTTAATATTTTTATTGCTTTGATTGATATTCTTTTCTTAAAATTATCTGGCAACGAAAAGTTCATTGAGAATATGATTAATAGCGATTTGTTCAAGTCAATGATTGAATATGTATTCAACGATAATCACAGTATTTCTCAAATAAATAAGATTTTCTTGGTTTTTTCTAGATTGACCGCCAATCCTGAAATTTTTTTCAAGATACTTAACCATTTGAATTTGGACCCCAAAAACTTGATTGTATTGTGGTTGAAGTTTTTCTCTAACAATGGAAACCCCAGGAATAAAAAAATCAATCTTATGGCATTGATTAACCTTACTACTTTTGGTGTTGTGAATTCAGCCCCATTGGCCGAAGAACTCCTTGATAGTATCAAAAAGACTTTATTTTTCTTGGAAGAAGTCAACGAAAGTGACCAAGGGGTATGTGATGCGTATAAGCAGGACTTCATCTACGAAGATATTGATGATTATTCTTATTTGGACCCTGAAATCAAACCAAACGGTGAAAAACTTAGATATCAGCAATTACTTGAAAACTTTGATCCGGTTTATAGTACTAATCTCAAGGGATACTTAAAGGCAAGACTCGAGACGGTGAGAGAAAAGGTTGGAGACAATTTTTTAAGATTAATCAATGACCAGTATGTGAAAGATCAATTAGGATTGAATTAGCCACATTTATAAAAATGATACTGACTAGGAGTGTATTATGACTTGTCTTTGTGCTCTCTCTATTGCATAATAATTCAAATGAATAAATAAAATAATGAAATAAATATTCAAAATAATGATATAGATATTCAAAATCCAGGATAGTAGTTACATAATTATTTTGCATCATTTTGAAATGAAAAACTATAGATTGTAATCCTCATTGTCATAAGTATTTTATTTAACAAAATTGCCTAAAAAGGCTCAATTGGAAAGCCAGGAAAACGCTTCTTCTTATGATTCAGTAACATGAGAATTGTAGGATTTTTTATGTATGTAATAAGTTAATAATTGTCATAACATTTATCGGGCTAAAGCTAAGTAACGAATTTAGTAAATACTTAAATGGATAATTTCATTAAAAATCTAGCAGAAAAATCCAGCAAATTTAACAAACCACAGAAGCTTATTCTTCACATCTTTTTCTAATATACGCACGGTTCATTGCCCTCTACGTCAATTTGTTTCTCGTGTTATTCTTAAGGTTACAATATACATCACGTGACTGACCGAACCACTCGGTGGCGATCAATTCCACTACTACTCTCCACGAATACCACCCACAATGTTCAGAAACAACTACGATAACGATTCAGTCACATACTCTCCCACAGGAAGGTTGTTTCAGGTGGAGTACGCGTTAGAGGCGATCAAACAAGGCAGTGCTGCTGTTGGTCTTGTGTCAAAGACCCATGTAGTATTGGTAGCCTTGAAGAGAAACGCCGAAGAATTGGGATCGTATCAGAAGAAGATTATCAAGGTGGATGATCACATGGGTATTGCTTTGGCTGGATTAGCTCCAGATGCCAGGGTTTTATCGAATTACTTAAGAAAACAAGCCATGAGCTCTAAGATGATATTTAATAGACCATTACTGACATCTAAAGCGGTATTGTCCATTGCTGACAAGGCACAAGAGAACACTCAATCGTATGGGTCCAGGCCATATGGTGTTGGGTTGTTAATCTCCGGATATGATGAGACCGGTGCACATTTGTACGAATTCCAACCATCGGGATCAGTGTTGGAATACTTTGGTGCTGCCATTGGTGCCAGATCACAAGCTGCTAGAACTTATTTGGAAAGAAATTTAGAGATTATCAGAGAAACAGAATCCGTCGAGCAGTTGATTGTCCATGGATTGAATGCCTTGAGAGATACCTTGTCTCAAGATGTGGAATTGACTTTTAAGAACACTTCCGTAAGTGTGGTGGGTAAAGATACTGACTTTACTATATATGATGATGATCAAGTACAGCAGTGGCTAGACAAGTTAGATTCTGTTTCAAATGCCAGAAATAGAGACGACGAGGAGGATAATGCAAATGACGATGAAAATAATGATGCCCCAGAACCTGAACAGGAGGATAGAATGGAAACGGACGAGTAGGGAAGTCAGAGCAAGGTGAGTTTGTGAGCAAGTGTGAGAAAGAAATACTTCGACCTTTTCTTTTCTTAATAGCGAACTTGCAATAACTTGAAAGATACAGCCTGAAAGTTGTATTCGTGTGTAATCTACCTAATATATACAGAGTAGTGGAGGCATTGTAGTCAAAACTCGAGGAACTACAAATGATTGAGTATTCGGAATTGTATTCCAAACTTATACTGTGGTGCTGCCCTAGCTTAAAGATCGTGAGTAATAATTCTTCGTAGACTTGCCTATGGGGTTGAGATAGTTGTTGATTTGGATTAAAATCGCATCAGTATAGTAGTAATCCACTTCATATAATCTGAATTTCATGATTTTTGAAGTATGTTTGACTACTTACTATTTGATAACTTTTTCAATTTTTTTGATTCTCACGTTGCTTAATTGCAACCTTTTGAATATACTGGAGGCATTCTTGTTGCATTTCATTGAGTTCATTGTTCAACAAATCTGGATTGTGGAGCATTTTATTGGAACGGATATCGTCAATCTTTTTTCTTATTTGCTCAACACGTTTAGCTATGGAATCCTTTTCTCTTTGTTCCATAAGCTCACCAAATTGATAAATTGCATTTTCAGTATCGGTACAAATAATTTCGGCTCTGGATGCGTGTTCGTAATACTTTCTAGTTTCAGCATCCTTTTCTTTATTCCTGGCACTCTCTTCAAGAACTTTTTTAATTTCCTCTTCAGATAATCCTGTTTCTGCCGAGACTTGAATAGAAACAGTGTTGCTTTTGTTGTAAAACTCCAGATCTTCTGGGTATGGAGTCTTGTCAGTAGCAGACACATTTATAATTCCATCAGCATCTATTTCAAATGTGACTGCGATCTGTGGAGAGCCTTTAGGACCAATTGGAATATTGGACAATTTAAAATTGCCAATCAATTTATTATCTTTTACGAGTGATCTTTCACCTTGAAAGACTCTAATTTCAACTCCAGTTTGACCATCAACAGCAGTAGAAAAAATCTGTTCTTTTTTAACAGGTACAGCAGAATTTCTGGGAATTAAAGGACTAAATATACCACCATAGGTTTCAATTCCTAATGATAATGGAGTTACATCTAATAACACAACATTCTTAATTTCTCCTGATAAAACAGCTCCTTGAATGGCAGCACCAAGTGCAACAGCTTCGTCGGGATTGACTGCAGTGCTTGGTTTCTTATTAAACAATTCTTCAACCACTTTTCTGATTTTAGGCATACGAGTCATTCCTCCAACTAGCAAAACCTCGTTAATATCTTTAATTTTTAAATCTGCATCTCTGATGCATCTCTTTACCGGATCGATAGTTTTATTTATCAAATGAAGCGACATTTCGTCCAATTCATCTTCTGTAATTTTGATTCTTATGTGTTTATCTGCTGTTATGAATGGAATATTAATTTCTGTCTCTTTGACGTGTGATAACTCGATTTTGCATTTTTCGGCAGCTTCTCTGATTCTTTGAACAGCCAATCTATCTTTCAGTATATCCAAACCATCATTTTGCTGTTTGAAAGTATCTAGAACGTAATTCAACAACAATATATCAAAATCTTCTCCTCCTAAATGGGTATTACCGTTGGTAGCACGGACTTCGAACACCCCATCTTCAATATCCAAGATAGATATATCAAAAGTACCTCCTCCTAAGTCGAAAACGGCCACGACACCATCTTTCTGTTTTTTATCGATACCATAGGCCAAAGCAGCAGCTGTAGGCTCATTGACCACCCTTAATACTTCCAAACCCACCAACTGACCCGAATTTTTGGTGGCTTGACGTTGTGCATCATTGAAGTAAGCAGGAACCGTTACAACAGCATGTTTAATAGGCAATTGGTCATCATTAAGGTGACTCTCGGCCACTTTTTTCATCTTTTCAAGGATCAAGCCCCCAATTTCAGATGGGGATACCTTTCTTCCATATGAAGTCAGAAGCCAGGCATCACCATTCTCATGTGGTGTAATAGCATAGGGGATATGGTCCAAATCCTTCTGGACCTCTTCGTCCAGGTATCTTCTACCAATGAGTCTTTTGGTGGCAAAGAAGGTATTCTGAGGATTTATGACTGCCTGACGTTTTGCAGGCAACCCCACCAATGTCTTTTCACCATTTGAGTCTTTGCTAAAGGCCACAATTGAAGGTGTGGTTCTTTGTCCTTCCTCGTTTTCTAGTATTCTTGAGCTATTCGAGTCTGCTATAGCAACCGCTGAATTTGTAGTTCCAAGGTCAATTCCAATAACGGAGTGATAGCGGTAGGGTATGATCGATACAGGCCTTGCTAGAGACCCTTTGAAGGTACTAAAGGCACTACGGGAGTATCTTATCATTATGAAGAAAGTGATCTATTACGTAAGTGAAGAAGAAAGATGATATATGAGGTAGGTCATGGTAGTGGAATGGCAAGATTAAGCCCTAATATTAATGGTGGTATTGGAATTAGCCATTGGTTTAGAGTTGTAATTAATCAGATAGTAGAATGCCATTTATTGGACGATGGAGAAGGTAGGGAACTTGTACTATCTGATAGATATGAAGAAAGAGTAAGATATGAAATTTGCAACAAGCAATTTCAAAAATTAATATTAGTTACTCCATGATTTGTTCATATTACCAACATATTTTTCATTTCAGTATTAGCCTTTGCTTGCTTGAAAGATTATTTGAATTACGGACTGATTGTGTGAATTTTTGGATTATTTGAGCTTGATGTCTTGAAATAATTCAGCAATGAATTTAATTATATAAGATAGTAAAGAATTTTAGAAAGAATTTCTGTGCTATCTGAATATGTGCAAATATGAATCTAGAGTAAAAATTATGTATATTTTATTTTATGAGTTGGTTTATTTAAGGAAGCGGAGGTATAGTCTTATTAATTTATGGAATAAGTTATATCCCAGAAAGTTTTAAAATCGTGGAAATGAATATTATCAAGTAATTAAGTACCTGGATCAACTGATATTCACTGTAATTTAAGTTTTTTTGGATGATAATTTAAGAAATTCTACATAATAACAATAAATCAAATAATACGACCAAATATGTCATTTCACCTTGAAGAGGCCATTAAGTGTTGTACTTAAACTATTACATATCCTATTTTCTCTATTTATTCCATTTATTTATTTATTTTTAAGCAGCCATAAGTTTATGATCAATTTCGTCAATAGAACCCTCAATATCTTCTCTTTCATATGGTACCAAGTTCATATCCCCGTCAAAGCCCTTAAAATATAGACCAAGCAAGTCAATCCCAAGTTCAAAGTAAAGAAGTAGCTTTTCACATCCAGTGAGCAGCTGTTCCCGTAAATCACTATCTTTTACCACCTCGTCCCATCGAGATGCTAATCGTAGTATTTTCCCATAATAGTCTCTTTTATATGATATAAATATTCCTCCGCTGTGCTTTTCGGTATGATAAACAATACTCCCCGGAGAAAACCGACCTTTGCTATCATGTTTGGAATATTCATACTGGATATTTTTTATTATCAAGTATTCTTTTAATGTACTCAAATCCTGAGTTGCAAAAAGTTTCATGAATGTCAGGAGATGGATCGAATTATTAAGTTCATTCAAGCACTGGTTCAACTCAATGCATTGTAAATATGCAGAATACCCCGTGATACTTTTCATGTTCAAGAATCGCAAAATGGTCTTGATAAAGTTTAATTCTTGTTCAGTTTTCATATCTATTGGATGGGGTCCATTAACCTGGATATCAAGTACTCCAAATTGAACACTGGCCAGTCTGTAGTATTCAGTAAGGTAATGAAAATCAATTGGGTTCATATATTGCCCAAGTTTATCGGTTCTATCGATATTTATGTTCATGGCTCTTGCTAAAAGGGATCTGTAAGTTTTACTAGTCAACATGATAGGAATCTTTGCAATTCCAGTAAGTTCATCCTTTTCCAACCCAAGAAAATAATTTTGTACACGTATGAACTGGTAAGTTATATGTGCTTTAAATGGAGTGGGAATTTCGGAACCTATTTGAATATGATACTTTCCTAAGAATTCTCTTAATAATTTAACAATTATGGAATATAATAAAGGAGGAGCCCCCCATTCAACACCCAGATAAACACTTAATAGGTTGTTTGCTTGATCCAGGTTACTTTTGTGTTGAATCCACATCCGATACAAGTTAAATTCTTTTAATATCAGTATTGTGAAAGATTTGATAAATTTGACAAAAGCACCACTAGTGGAAAATATTATGGTTGAGTCCTCTAGCAATATTTTAGGGTTGGAGCGATTTAAGAGCATATCGACAATTATTTCATTATAGATCCTCTTTTTCATCTGCGATAAAACTCTGTGTCTAATTGAAACATAGTAATGAAACAGCCTGCTAAAATGGCCCACTTTGAACCAGAATTTTTCGTAATCTTGATCCCAGTTTTCACTGTGGAGTTCACCATAAATCCAATTTATAGCCAATGAGAAATTATGCCGTATGACAAGGGAATTTAGGACATGAATAAGTTTGAAATGGTCACCATTGATTATTTCCAAATATTTATATTCTATTTCCTTCTGGAGACCAATTTCTCCCAACAGTTCCTTTTCTGCATTTCTATAGAGATTGGAGTCCACCTGCCGTTCCACAAGCTCATTCGAGTGCTTGTGGATCCGGGTAGACACAGTTTGAAATTTCAAGACTTTCTTTTGTATATACTGTTGAAGCTGGATAGCAATAGCCAAATATGAAACGTCCATATACTGGTCTAAAAAGTTACTCATTTCATCGTTGGACCGAATAGTGGCATGTTTTATATGTTTCTGTAGGTTATCCTGTTTATCTTTAAAGTCCAAAGCTGCCTGTCGATACAGAGAAATGGGGACTTCAAGTTCATAATGAGCAAGTATTGAGCCCCATTCTTTATTAAACACTTCTTTCCAGATTATTTCATTCAGGAATGCTTTGGCAAGAGAAGGACCAGCCAAGGAAACATTTATGACGTCGTCAACCCCGAGATCCCCGTAGAAAACGACATTTACAAGGAGCTCCGGAGGAAGAATCATATGAGTCCAACAGTAAGAGTTATCAATCAACTAAGAACTGGTAGTAATGAAGATGACAAGTCAGTTCAATGATCTTGGACAATAAGTTGTAGGTAATTCAAGTATGGGACGTATCCAATTGCGTTATAGAATGAGATTTCTAATATGAAGCTCAGAAGGAGAATCAGGCTAAAGTGGTAGTATGATGTTTCAGTAAACAAACCAGTGATGAGTTGGATTTAGTCCATGCAGAATAGATATATATTTGTGGGGTTTGAAGAATTGGGAATGCGAAGACCTACGCTAGTTTTATAGACCATCGATTGTATTGAGTATTCAAAAATAGCTGATTTAGATGATAGGCGAGAAGAATGGATAGTGAATTCAATAGAGAAGTTCCTCAATTGGTTTGGATTATCTTGCAAAATTAATGATGGGAGATGATCTGATATATGGGTGTACCAAATTTAAAAAAATCAGCAGTTGATCAGAGAATAGTATCGTTTGATAGGATAAATTTGGACTTGGTTCCAGAGTTCTTACTTTATATTGAATCATGAATAAAAATTAGAATTATTGTCAAGGGCCATCTTTGTCATAATTATAGATATATCGGTATTTATTCTAAATGAATTGTATAATTTAAAACCAAAAAGTGAGAACTGGAGTATGGTCCAACAGACATAGGGCATGATACAGAATGAAGTTGGTTGTTGTTTCCCTATAAATAAGAAATAGTAATTTCCTAATTGATAATAATCCAGGAATTCTAAAGGAAAACTTCTTACCAAAAAAGGTGGTAAGACTATGAAAAATAAATAGCGTAATTGCCACTGTCTCCAGTTGGTTTCACTACTCTTTTCCTTGCAAGAGTTTTTGCCTTATTGCAATATTTGGATGGCCCATACTTAAGTGCACTTCGTGCACTCTTGCAACCGCATCGCTATAATCACCATGGGAAAGAGAACTTCAGATGGAGGTGGCAGCAAGCACAAGAAACAGAAGTTGGCAGGGTTTGTGGACCCAAACACCCAAGGGGTATATGCCACCTGTAACAGGGGCCGTGAACAACAATGCCGTAAAGAGTTGATGAATCTCTTCAGTGAAAAAATTGAAGAATACTTTGATTTGGGACTGGTGGAAGATGATGAAGATGAGGATAAAGAGGAAGAAGCTGTCAAGTTGAGTGTGGAGGAACAGATCCAGAAGGAGTTGGATGAGCTCAAAGAGGCAAAAACTTCCAAGAAAGAACTTCTTAAACCTATCGAGCTCGGTTGTGAATGTTTGGTGTTTATCAAAACGAGGAAGCCAGTGGTTCCCGAGATCTTGGTTGAGAAAATCTGCAACGAGAGTGCAACTTCTGGTGTCAAGACTACTAGGTTTACTCAGAAACTTTCACCAGTAACTTATTCCGTGAGTGCTACTTTGGAGGAATTAAGAAAATTAGCCAAGATGGTTTTGGCTCCTCATTTCCATAAGGAATTGGGCCAAAAACCATACAAGTTTGCAATCCAGGTTTCCAAAAGAAACTTTAATGCCATTCCTAGAGCCGATATGATTAAGACTATTGCTGAATCTGTGGGAAGAGACCATGGACATTCAGTAGATTTAAAACAGTACGATAAATTGATTGTTGTGGAGTGCTACAAGAGTAATATAGGAATGAGTGTCGTGAATAATTACTTGAAATTGGAGAAGTTTAACTTACAGCAATTGTTTGAAAAGAATTCCACTAGTGATGGGGTTTCCAGGGTGAAAGCAAAGACCTCAAAGATTTCAAGTATTGAAAAGGAAACCCCAAAAGAAACTACTAAGAAAGATGAGCCATCCACAGTCGATCCAAACGAAAAGGATTCCAATTAGTAATAGACCCTTGTATATATAAGTCCAGTATATATAATCTTTATTTAAACCGGTAATTAACGTCGAACCAAAATAATTCCAAAGGCTTAGATACTCAGGGAAAGCAGGTGAGTTATACAAGACCATATTTGATGTAGATCATTAGGTTTATTTCTACGATTGAAAAACACTTACGTTCACTTCGAAAAAATCTCACAACTGATAAAAACATTGACTGATACATTTGCATGAACAATAGTTCAGCCACTTTATTTTAAGTTACTCCACTAGTTTCACTTAATAACTATTTAATTCGGAATTCTTAGTTAGGAGTTTTCGATCGGATAAACAACATAATTAATAAATTGTGTTCAATTGTTAACATTTATACCTAGATAGCCAAAGATGTCACTAATGTTACCAGTTAAAAGTGTTGAATAATCTTGTGAAGTCTCTATCATCGCTATGAAAAGGGAACTTTTAAAAATTGATTTTATTATGTTCGCTGGATAGTCTATTATGATTTCTGGAATTTGTTCATATTATGACGAAGCCCCAGTACTAATTGTATTGATTGCCAAATCTTCATTTACAAAACATCTGAATGAAGGATACTTAAGTTCCATGAGTTTGTTGTAGAGCATTTGTCACAACCCAGATTTTTACCAGGACGAACTAATGCAAATCATAGTTAGCATTTCAATTAATTCGACCAGAATCACTATCCCACAACTCTCTCCTTAAACACCACCAATTCCTTCCAAGCAAGCCAATCACCCTCTCTATTCGGTATCAACCCCATATTCCCCAACTTGTAAACACCCACGGCCATGTTGAGCAATTGACACACCACATACACCGCCTTTGCTTGCACAATGGTGGCGGTGTTTTCTCCCGTAGACAAACTCTTGAAAAGAGTGCCTGTTTCGGAAAATATAGCCTTTATAGGGTTCCACACAAGCATAAATGCCATAGTCATGGGGATAATCTGGAGGGAATTTCCTGTCATATAACTCATGATTAAAGTCATAGGAAGAGACTTGGCCGGAGCAATAGCTAGTTCCCATGCCTTCTTTGCCTTAAGTTCAGAAACTTGAGCATCATTTTGCTTAGTAGGACGAGTGGCCTTGACTCTGGCTGGTTCTGTTCCGAAACCAGGAGGAACACTGAGGTTTTTAAATGTTTTGGGAGGAGTGACCGATGGATTGAGTAACTCGGTATACATTGTTACCAACTTAGTAACTGTAAAGGGTATCGATTAGATTGAGAATATTTAGTACTGGTGACAGTTGAGAATCTTAAACATTTGCGATTACAACCCACCACACGTGAGCACCACCATGAACTCTACCACCTCCTACAAATCCAATCCCCTTAGCAAGATCATTGGTCTTTCCATCATCCTTTCTATGGGGTTCCTCCTAGTGGTGCTTGCGGGCATCTACGGTAATTGGTTCCCCATTATCATTGGTATTCTTTTTGCGGTAGCCCACCTCCCCATTGCCATCACGGGAGCTCTTGCCAATTCGTCGGACTACGATTTCAATTTCGATCCTGCCAACCCTTCTGCCAATGGGGTACTTCAAGAAGTGGGTCTTTTTGCTTCAGCATTTCTTCTCTTGTCAGGATTGGCGTTGCCGGTACTCTTACACCATTCACTCATTCTTACTAAGACGGCCACCGTACTTACCATAGTTGGTGGAAGTTTGATATATGGTACTGTGGCCACTTTTAGTAGGTTTTTTGATGAACCCCAGGATGAGACTGATGAATTGGGAGGTATCTGAAGAGAACGGGTGATATGATGCATTAATCAGAAGATATCCATATAGGGATCAGCTACATAGTCTGATTGGTGGACTTTCCTCCATCTAAACCGGACGACTTGAGTGTAATGAAATAGAATAAAGACTCATACTACTCTTGACAGTTATCCTGGGGATACTTTGGTTACAATAATCGATGTCCAGATTCCTGGTAAACCAGACTCAATAACAAAGTTTAAAAACAAAAATATTAAGACTTTAATTTTTTATACTTCGGATCTGGTCTGGGAATCAATGTAGATATATTCTACTGGGGAATACTTGGGGTATTGGTCATTAATATACTTACCTGGTGTAGTTACCAATATCAAAATTCCATACTTTTCATAAATAACTATAGGAATGTTTTTCCAAATCTATAATGCCATTCATAATTTTGATAACTTGATAGGATTCTTAGCTTTCCTATTCTTAGAATACCCCCCGGTCTATTGGATATACCATCTATTAATCCATCAAGGTGGTACCACATTTACGCGGTGGCCCGTATACGTGTAATCGCAGAATCTTATTGCGATAACTACCAACAACTATCACCATCATGACTGAGTTCACGGTTGCCGAGCGTGAGGTTGTCGAAGATGTCCAGCAACATGAAAAGATCGCCAACGAAGAGTTCAAAATCTGGAAAAAGACCGTTCCTTTACTCTACGATACCATACACACTAATGCTTTAGAATATCCATCACTTGTGGTTCAGTGGTTGCCTAATTATGGATATTCCGAGAACAAAAACCTGATCAATGTCAAGTATTTGATTGGGACAAATACAAATGAGTACAACTATTTGAAGCTTGGATCCATTGACTTACCCAGTACGTTAGCACCCGACTTTGCAACGGTATTGCCCAATGCCCTGAGTATACCCATTCCTCTTTCTAATATCGAAACCTCCAACTTCCGGATCTTATCCAAATGGAAACAGACTAGTGAGATTAATAAGTTGAGACTCTCCCCCGATGGAGATAAGGCGTTGACTTTCAACAGTAATGGTATAATCCATTCGTATAATTTGGTAAATAATGATATCTTGGAATACAACTATCACAAACAGGAAGGGTATGGACTTGAATGGATCAGTAACGAAGCATTCCTCTCGGCTTCAAAGGACTCCCAAATTGCTTTATGGAACATCCTGAAACCTTCCACTCCAATTCAGTTATTCAAGAGCCACAAGGCAGCTGTCAATGACCTTTCTGTGAATAGCTTCGCTAAAGATATTTTTGGATCGGTTTCCGACGACTTCACCACCCAATTCCATGATATAAGAGTTGCTGGTGAACCTGTAATTCAGGTACAAAATTCCCATATCCAAAATACAATTGGATTCCACCCCGAGGTTCAAACCTTGTATGCCACCGCAGGTAAGGATAACACTGTTAATTTATACGATTTAAGATATTCCAGTACACCAATTCGTCGCTTCTTTGGCCATGGAGCCACTGTCATCGGCCTCAAATGGGACCTGGTAAACGATCC
Organism: Suhomyces ambrosiae; assembly: GCA_030568575.1. NCBI lineage: Eukaryota > Fungi > Ascomycota > Pichiomycetes > Serinales > Debaryomycetaceae > Suhomyces > Suhomyces ambrosiae. The sequence goes on along the minus strand of JAJMGA010000013.1, from coordinate 309,219 downwards.
GAACTCCTTGATATCATGGGGCTTGGATAAGCGCGTCATACAGTGGGATTTGAGTAATATGGATGAAGATTTTGTATATCCTAATGGTGAATCTGAAAACTCGAAACGAAAGCCTTCCTCCAAAGTTGATCCTTGTTTGAAGTTTATCCATGCTGGCCATACCAACAGAATCAACGATTTGGATATTCACCCCTCCATTAAAAGTCTTTATGCTACGGTTGGTGAGGATCGCCTTTTTGAGGTCTGGAAGCCCAAAACACTTATAGCAGAGGAGGAAGTAGACGAAGAGGAAGAGTCCGAGAAGGAAGAAAAGGAGGAAAAGGAAAAGAATGAGTAGAATGTATTATAATGTAAGCTAATTTGACAGAAACTTATACTTGTAGCCACCTAAGATACTTACGTTTTTAAATTCACTTTAAGCATATTTGGGAAATCTATTGATATTAGCCAATGTGTGATCCAAATAAATGTTGAAGTCTTACAAAAGCAATGAATAAACAAGTCAGTTATGCCAGCTTCTTCTTCACACAATCAGGGCCTTGATGTACTAGATTTTTCTTTACCTCGAATGCAATAAGCTGGAAAGTCAGAATTAATCAGCTGGCGAAATCCTGAATTTAGTAAATAATCGATAATTGATTCAAACTTCATCACATTTGGTATCTCTTAGTCATCAATATCAAATTTATCACCAGATTCAGCTTGGGCATATACAATTGGCTAAATCCGGTTGCTATTGTCACCTATACAGTTTTCCTTATTGAAGCTTACTGTTACTGTTGGTTTAGGCACAACTTGGATAAAGGGCCTTACTTTCCAAAGGACTTCGCGCAGACGCGTATGCAAGTAATTACACTAATCGGGAATTACAAAATCATCTCATCATGACAGTTGACATACTCTGGAAAAAGTTTCCCATTAAGGAGACCGAGCTCTGCCTTTCCAAAGTGCTCAGGTGTGGCCAGACATTTCGCTGGAAAAATATCAATAACGTATGGTCTTTTGCTATACGTGATAGAATAGTGCTTCTTAAACAAGATGACGAGCATATTCACTATTCCCAAGTGATGTCAGAGTCGAAGAAAGTTTCGTCAAAAGATTCAGAACAGACACTTTTGTTTTTACAAGACTACTTTAGTTTAAACTTGAAGCTTGAAGAATTGTATGACCATTGGTCTGTCCAACACGCGAAATATCATGAATCTTCAAAAACGTCCCCTTTCGAGAGTTTCAGAGGTATCAGAATCCTTCACCAGGACCCATGGGAAACCCTTATTTCATTCATTTGCTCTTCCAATAATAATGTGAAGAGGATCTCCAAAATGTGTGAAAACATATGTGTTGAATACGGTGAGTATATCAATGATTATGACGGTATTCCATACTATTCGTTTCCAGAGCCCGAAACCCTTGCTGAGCCAAAGGTGGAAGCTAGATTGAGAGAGCTTGGTTTTGGTTACAGGGCTAAATACATCTCCCAAACTGCGTGCAAATTAACTGGTGATGATCCCGAACTCAGTATTACTAAATTAAATGGACTCAGAGAACAAGACTATGAGACTGCTCACGAATTTCTCTTACAGTTGACAGGTGTTGGTCCCAAAGTTGCCGATTGTATTTGCTTGATGGCCTTGGATAAACATGACGTGGTTCCTGTCGATACTCACGTTTACCAGATTGCCATTCGTGATTATAAATTTAAAGGCAAAAGGGAGATGAAAACTATGAGTAAGGTGGTATATAGCTCAATAAGAGAGCATTTCAAGAAGATTTTTGGGCCCTATGCTGGCTGGGCACAATCCGTGTTGTTCACAGCCGATTTGGTGGATTTGAACAACGGTACCAATATTGAAAAGGAGGTTAAGGAGGTGAAACTAGTTTCTAAGGATGAGTTGAATAGAACAGTGGAAACAGAGGTAAAATCAGAGGTCGATGAAAAGGAAATACAAGTTGAAATCAAGTCCGAAGTAAAGAGGAGAATGAAAAACAAAAGGATGCCCTCTCCTGTGGTTAAGGTCGAGAGCAACAAGAAGATTAAGGTCATAAGTTGATATAGGCTATATATGTAGGTGCTAGTCACTTGCCAAGGGCAGTTTAATTAATTAGATTGCATTCTTTATTAGAAAGTAAAGAAATGTAGTATGTTAAGATTTCGTAGAAGTAGTCAAACTAGGTATGTACATAAACTAAAGTTCGAATATTAGTTTCCTTCTGTGAGAGGAACTATGTGTAAAAAAATCGTGACTAATAATCTCAAAAAAGGATTTTTGTGTCAATATTTAAGAAAGACGTTATATGAATCTTTTAAAAAACAATATTTCTAAGTTAAGCAGGAAACTGTTAAATAGTCACATTCAATGAATGTAGGCCTGAAATAACTTCAAATTTGCAACAACCGGGCGGTTGGTGTAGTGGTTAACATATCTGCCTTCCAAGCAGGTGTCACGGGTTCGATTCCCGTACCGCTCATTCTTTTTATCAGTATACCGAAACAAAAGAAACAGAACTTCTCCAAAACTTATTACCTATTTAATAGTATATTTTTTGAGCTTCTAAATTAATGGAAACATATCCTTCAATTTCTGGGTTATCATAAGCTCAATTATCATAAGCTCAATTTTTGCATGATCAATGGGATTTCTACAACCATATCGACGTTTATTAAGATCATTTTTCTTCGTTTATTTTTACAAATATCAAAGAACCAAATACTCAAATTCCACGGTAAAGTCATCAAAGGCAACATAAATCACAATTATAATTTAAATTCCATTTCTTCTCGTTTGTATAATTTAATTCCCATTTTTACCATTTTACTATTTTCCTCAATAACCAGAACCAGGTTCTGTTTAACAAACGAATATGATCAACACTAAAGCAGGTGTAATCCTAAATATCAGGTTTAGGCACTTGAAAATAGACCTTTCATCTTCTCAAAATCAGTATAAACATTATTAGCAGGTCATCAAGTTTAAGTAGAATGATTTGATAAATTTACCCTATTTTCGTGGCCGAATAACATTAAAGGTATTATATGCTAATGGAAAATAACATGTAGCACCTTAACATCCTCTGGTCTTTAGTTCTATTTATCCCTACACTAACAAAGTCATAAGCTAGTTGCTAATTGTCGAAAAAAGCTCACCTTTCTTTACACTGCCCATACAAGATTTGATACTAAAACATTCCCTTTCTCATCTGGCTCGTGGTCGGGCTCGCATTGATTTCCCGCATCGCTAAAAGCTACCTCTCATGTTCAAAGTCTTTAAAACGCTTACCCGTTCATCATCCCACGTTCCCCTTAAGCACTTCAAATATCCCAACATGAAGCGCCCTGTGCTTGACTCAATAGAACTCAATGAAACCGAAACCAACATTTCTAATCTTTTGGTGGAGTTCTGCAACCACTACAATCAAGACCACAGTACAGAAGAACCGTTGGTGTTGAGAATCACCGGAGGTTGGGTCAGAGACAAGTTGTTGGGCTTGGAGAGTAACGATATCGATATCGCTATCAATCATTTATCCGGGGAAGATTTTGCCTCCAGGTTGTATGAGTACTTGGAGCACAAGGACAAATCGTTGCAATTGAAGGCAATTCACACCATTAAAAAGAACCCTGAGAAGTCCAAGCATTTGGAGACTTGTACGACCAAGATATATGGATTGGACATAGACTTTGTCAACTTGCGATCGGAAGAATATACCAGTGAAAGTAGAGTTCCAATCATCAAATACGGGACAGCCGAGGAAGATGCCCTTCGTAGAGATGCCACCTTGAACGCATTGTTCTACAACTTGAATGAAAGCAAGATAGAAGACTTTACAGGCAGAGGAATGGATGATTTGAAGCAGGGGATTTTGAGAACTCCATTGCAGCCAATGCAAACATTTTTGGATGATCCCTTACGTGCCCTTAGACTCATAAGATTCGCCAGTCGTCTTGATTATGAAATTGAAGAGAATACTTTAGCGGCCATGAAAACTCCTGAACTTAAGTCCACCCTAATCAATAAAATTAGTAGAGAAAGAGTTGGGATCGAAATAGAAAAGACGTTTACCAGCAGCAATCCGGGTTATGGATTGCGTCTTATTAACTATGTGGGCTTAAGTGATAGCATATTCAATTTTGGTACTCTTACGCAACCAATCCAATCCCTCAACGACAATGATACCTTGAAAGAATTGGAAGATGCAAATAGCAAGTTGGTAGGTCAGATAAATGCTGCAACTTACATGTTTCCCTTGGTCCAACACATTTTCGAAAGACTTTCGAAGGATTCCCAAATCTCTTTGGTTTATTCTTCCATTTTCGCTAATATTGAGCTCCGTAAGGTTTTCTGGATTGCCGTGATATTGCTGCCATACAAAGAGTTGAGCGTGAAAACTAACCCTAATAAAAATGTCTTTACCCATGTTCCTGAGGTGCTATTACGAGAGGGATTAAAGTCAAGCAAGAGTGAAATTGAAAAAGTCTCGGTTTTGACTAAATCTAGAAATGCATCTACCGAAATTATCTCACAATTTTTCAAAGATAGGTCTAGTGTCAAGAGATCCGATTTTGGGTTATGGTTAAGAAACTTCGGCTCTTTCTTACCGCTCGGAATTCTTTACAACTGCTTTCTTGATATTATTCAACCTACTATTGCGCAAAACCTTCCATTACATAGACCATTCCCTGTATTCGAGTACGCTAGTGATGAATTGGAGAGACTTGAGGTTTCGATCAATAATCAAATCGAGAAGTACAACTCACTTTTAGACTCAATTGAGCAGTTAGGCTTATCTCAAGTCTACCAAATGAAGCCTATAGTCGATGGTAAAACACTTTCAAAAGAATTAGGTATCAGACCTGGTCCATGGATGGGCCAGCTTAATAATGCATTGTTGGTTTGGCAACTAGACAACCCAGAAAAAGGGAAACAAGAAGCATTGGAATTTGCGAGAGAAATACTTCCTCAATATAGCCAATGAGCTTACGGGACCAAAGGCTGTATATAGTGCTTAAGTGGAGTTAGTTATAGAAATAATTATAAATAAATACATTCACTCCTTGTATTAGAATTTTCGACTTAATATTTAGTTCTACAAGCAATTATTTAAGTGAGGTCGCCTCTCCCTCTTGCCCTTCAAGATCCCCCAAAGGTAATTAGCTTTATCAATATAATAATTTACGTTTTCGCTAAATCATTAATAATAACTTGTAAATTATTAAGTGTCAGCAAAGAGCATTTACCAGGAAGAGGGTTAAAGACCACAATTAATTAAAGTATATCATAGAGAAGTTTTCATGTATTTTTCCGTTAGTATGAAAATACTGCTGGATTCCACTTGTACAACAATTGGTAGGCGTGAGAAGCCTACTACCTTGTAAATGGTAAAATCTAGTCTTAACTGGAAACTATATATAATTCAGAGCCAAAAAAAAAAGTGGAAAATGATAAACCATTTTGTATAATCATCGGAGTTTAAAAAATAAACCATTTCGGAACTTGTTCGTGACAAATTCAAGTCTAATGGGTGGCATTGTATATAGTAAGATCTCATATTTACATATTTTCCAGAGACCAAATATCGTATGTAACGAGTTCATAAACTATATACGAAATTCATTGGCAAAAACTCATCCAGGCAGAGGTTCAACAAATTATTTTGCATGTATCTGTGAAGAACACCTTCATCTACCTAAAAATTACTCAATATTTTATTTTTAGGATTCTTAGCAATCCGTAACTTGCATATCCCTTATCACAGTTTTGACGTAAGTCATATTTGACAGCGCCGCACATTGTATGGGTCAGCTCGTGCTTCTTATCTATAATAGGCTCCAGCTGAGAATTTACCTTATTGCTATTTGTGGCGTGTCTCTGAATCCGTGGTATTCATTGGCCAGTGTATTTCAAGTAGAATTTCCTTTTTTAGAGGAAGACAGAATATTGATTTCTCATTGGACAACACATTGAAATAGAATTATCCTTTCTTGGGTTATGTGGTGATACCAGCTCCTTATTGGTTAATGGCAAAACCTAGTTTATATTATTTTTATTCCAAGTTGCCAATATTATTGGTGTGGATTGGGGTCAAAAAGAAGCCATATGTTTCACAGACTGGTATAAATAATATGAAGATTGGCTATTTTCAAGAATTAAATATTAATAAAGTATGCTTATTATTCTGGAAACAGCCGGTTTGAAAACAGCCAGTCACAGCGATGACAAGTCAATTGGGGTTAATGCTGTTTGGGTAAAAGGAAATGAAATACCAAATTCCATTGACCAGGTTGATCAAAAAGAGGTTTTCGCAGTCAGAGATTTGAATGATAAAGGAGAATATTATATCATTCCTGAAGGGGTTTCTGGGGTAGTGGTTCAAAGCGAAAGGGGATTGGTCTCAGTTGCGGGATGGAGAAAACAGAAAACGAAAGGTGTAATTGAACACGAAGGTCCATGGCAAATTTACGGTGAACAAGAAGCAAACACGGTGGCATACTACTATTTAGGTGATGCTCAAACAGTATTTTTGGGGTTCACTGAATGTGGATAGTCTGCTGGTTTATATTTATTTAGGCTTTCTTGGCTAGGCAGAATTATTATTACTGCTCAGTTGCAAAATACAGAGGTGAAGTCAAATTGGTTTTCAGATATCAAACAATCTTTTACTAGTAGTTATTATCTAGTCTTCTAATAAATGATTATTAAAAATAGATGATTTTGTCAGCTGCAGGCTCTTTAAGTAGGTTAATATCAATTCAAGCGTAATAAGAGTAAGTGTATAAAAGGTTGAGCAATTAAGCGTATAGATGGAGAGCATTTAATTAGTGCTGGATCAAATTCAGTTAATTTATAACGACAGTATTTGAACTGGTCAAATAAGAACAATTAGTGCAAATTAGGAGCTTTTTAACCAGTTATGGAAAGAGCTCGATAGTTAATAGGTTAGCTATGATGGGCTGGCTGAGGGAGAAAGTCTAGAAATTCAGGATTAGAGAATTTAACAATTGGGCAAAACGGGTTAGTTGAAATATGAAATAATTGTAATTTTGAAAAGTATATAGTATATTACGCTAGAAATGCCTTTTTCTACGGGTGCCTGTTTCTACGGACGCCTTTTTCCACTAAAATACGTTGATTTATACCAAAAATCATACGGCTCGAGGTAACAAGCTTGTAAAAAGGGAGAACCAATTGTGGTAGAATGTATTGAGGGATTGAGTACTCAAATCTCCCACTACTAGTCATATCGCCTTATGCTCGACCTTTATCAAAATAGCACTCTAGAATTTCGCATTCTCCAGGTTTATTCAACCTAACTAATTATGGTACCAGATCTATTATAGCATTAGCTCTATTATGGTACTGGGTCTATTAAATACAACATCTAGAAGTCATATAAATGTAATTTATTATCACCTATCCGGCTCAAGCTTGCCCTTTTCATAACGAATCCTCACTCATTGGTTTAACCAGGCCATAACCGGCCCGCTTACGCCGCGCACACACGACTTGTACTGGTCCGAAAAATCAGTCATAACCAATTTTTCAACTTCTTCACCAACATGTCCGTTGTCCAGAAAGTGTCCATCTTGGGCTCCGAAACCATCCATGTGGGTTACGGGATCCAAGACCACATTGTGGAAGAAGTCATTAAAACCAAAGCCTCTTCCACCTACGTGATAGTCACCGACACCAACATGGCCAGAACAGAACCGTTCAAGAAGTTACTCCACGATTTCAACACCAAGTTGGGTCAAAAGAGACCAGATGCCAGACTACTCACCTACTTTGTTGCTCCTGGGGAAGAAAGCAAGAGTAGAGAGACCAAAGCTGCTGTTGAAGATTACTTGTTGCAAAAAGGTTGCACCAGAGATACTGTGATATTAGCAGTGGGAGGAGGTGTTATTGGAGATATGATTGGTTTTGTGGCTGCCACTTTTATGAGAGGAGTCAGAGTGATCCAAATTCCTACTAGTTTGTTGGCTATGGTTGACTCATCAGTGGGAGGAAAAACTGCCATTGATACTCCCTTGGGTAAAAATTTCATAGGTGCTTTTCACCAGCCTGACTATGTGTTTGTGGATGTCTCCTTCTTGGAAACTTTGCCTGCGAGACAGTTTATCAATGGTATGGCCGAAGTCATCAAGACCGCAGCCATCTGGAACGAAGAAGAATTCACTAGATTGGAAAACTTCTCAAAACAATTCCTTTCTGTGGTCACTGCTAAAAACCCAAACATCAGATCAATTAAAGACGACCTTGTCAAGACTGTGTTGGAGTCCATAAAGGTCAAAGCAAGTGTGGTGTCCTCCGACGAAAAGGAATCCGGTTTAAGAAATTTACTTAATTTCGGTCACACCATTGGCCATGCTATTGAGGCCGTGGTGACCCCAGAAGCTCTTCATGGTGAATGTGTTGCTGTTGGTATGATCAAAGAAGCGGAATTATCAAGATACCTTGGAATTTTATCTCCTGTGGCTGTTGCAAGAATCTCTAAATGTCTTGTAGCATACGGCTTGCCAACTTCTATAGATGACAAGGAATTTTTGAAGAAAATCGGTTTTAAACGTCACCATATTGTCATTGACACCTTGTTGCAAAAAATGGCTATTGACAAGAAAAATGATGGTAGCAAAATCAAATGTGTTTTGTTAGAATCCATAGGAAAATGCTATCAATTGAAGGCCCATCAAATTTCAAAGCGTGACTTAGGTTTTGTTTTGACTGACGAAGTACTTGTCCATCCATTTGAAAACGAAGAAACCCCAACCACTAACGTGGTAATTCCTCCAGGTTCAAAATCTATTTCCAATAGAGCTTTAATTTTAGCTGCCTTGGGTACTGGTACAGTTAGAATCAAGAATTTACTTCACTCTGATGACACCAAGCACATGTTGGACGCTGTTTCATTATTGAAAGGTGCAGAAATTTCAACCGAAGAGAATGGTGCTACTATTGTGTTAAAAGGTAATGGTGGTAAGATGGTTACTTGTGATGAAGAATTGTACTTGGGTAATGCTGGTACTGCATCCAGATTCTTGACCTCTGTTGCATCTTTAGTGGGAATTAATCCAAAATCCTCTAACCATGTTATATTAACTGGTAACGCAAGAATGCAAGAAAGACCTATCGGACCATTAGTTGATGCTTTGGAATCGAATGGCTCCACCATTGAGTACTTGAATAACAAGGGTTCCTTACCATTGAAAATTGCAGCTGGAAAAGGTTTGAAGGGTGGAAAAATCGAATTAGCAGCCACCATTTCTTCTCAATATGTTTCTTCGATCTTAATGTGTGCTCCATATGCTGATGAAGAAGTTACTTTATCTTTAGTTGGTGGTAAGCCAATCTCGCAACTTTATATTGACATGACCATCGATATGATGAAATCTTTCGGTATTCATGTTACCAAATCAACTACTCAAGAACACACCTACCACATTCCAAAGGGTACTTATGTCAACCCAGAAGAATATGTTATCGAGTCAGATGCTTCTTCGGCTACTTATCCTTTGGCTTTTGCTGCTATAACAGGTACTTCTTGCACCATTCCAAATATTGGATCTTCCTCTCTTCAAGGTGATGCCAGGTTTGCTGTGGACGTGTTGAAACCTATGGGTTGTAAGGTTGAACAAACTTCTACCTCCACAACTGTAACAGGTCCTCCAAGAGGTCAATTAAAGCCATTACCTCATGTGGATATGGAGCCAATGACTGACGCCTTTTTGACTGCCTCTGTTGTTGCTGCAGTTGCTGTGGATGGAGATCAATCTACCTCTATCACTGGAATTGCTAACCAGAGAGTCAAGGAATGTAACAGAATTGCGGCTATGGTTTCGGAATTGGCTAAATTCGGTGTCAAAGCTAATGAATTGCCAGATGGTATTGAAATTCATGGTGTCAAGATCGAAGATTTGAAAACCCCTTCGACTGAAAAGAGAGGTATCACCACTTTTGATGATCATAGAGTTGCAATGTCTTTTTCTTTATTGGCAGGTTTAGCCAAGGAACCAGTTTTGATCTTAGAAAGATCTTGTACTGGTAAGACATGGCCAGGATGGTGGGATACTTTGCACACCAAGTTCAATGTCACCATTGATGGATACGAACCAAAGGGTGTTTCACATGTTTCTACTACTGAAAGTAATGATAAAAAGAGTATTATCGTCATTGGTATGAGAGCAGCTGGTAAATCTACCTTATCTAAATGGATGGCTTCTTTCTTGGGCTTCAAGTTCTTGGACTTGGATGAATACCTTGAAAAGAAATTGGGTGTTGATATCAGATCCTTCATTAAGGATAAAGGATGGGAAGAGTTCCGTAAGGAAGAAGCCATTGTTGCTTCTGAAACTTTCTCTCAATTTTCTCAAGGCTATGTTCTCTCTACTGGTGGCGGAATTGTTGAAGGTGAAGAGGCCAGAAACAGTTTGAAGTCTTATATTAAGTCCGGTGGTATTGTTTTGCACTTACACCGTGATTTGGACGAAACTGTTCACTTTTTGTCTGCTGATACTACCAGACCAGCATATGTTAGTGAAATTAAGGAGGTCTGGAATAGAAGAGAACAATGGTACAAAGAATGTTCCAACTTCTTTTTCTATTCATCCCACTGTAACGACGAATTGGAGTTTAAGCACTTGAGAAATTCTTTCACCAATTATATCAAGACCATCACTGGCTTAAAGGTTGTGGAAATTCCAAACAAGAGATCCAACTTCATATCCTTGACTTATCCAGATTTGAATGATGTTTCTAGTCAATTGGAAGAATTAACTTATGGTTGCGAAGCTGTCGAGTTAAGAATCGATTTATTGAAGGATTTATCTGAATCATACGTCGCAAGCCAAACAGCTTTATTGAGAAAGCACGTCTCTCTTCCAATCATCTATACCGTTAGAACAAAATCACAAGGTGGAAAAGTTGATGATGAAGAAATTGAGAAAATTGAGAGTTTGTTACTCTTGGGTATTAGATTGGGTGTTGAATATTTAGATCTTCAATTGACCTTCCCACAATCCGTCATTGATAAGGTTTTGAAGCACAGGAACTTCACCAGAATTATTGCTTCTCATCACGATGTTTCGGGAACCTTGAAGTGGGGTAATGTTGAATGGAGAAATAAATACTATCAGGGTGTGGACTTGAATGCTGACGTTGTTAAACTTGTTGGATCTGCAACATCTTTACAAGATAATTTATTATTGGAATCTTTTAGACATGCCAACCAAAAGATCCCATTAATTGCAATTAACATGGGTGAACAAGGTAAGTTATCTAGAGTTTTGAATCCTATTTTAACTCCAGTTACTCATGAGCAATTGCCATTCAAAGCTGCCCCCGGCCAATTGACAGTCAGTCAGATCAACAAAGCTTATGCAGAGATCGGTGGGTTTGTTAACAAGAAGTTTTGGGTAGTTGGTTCACCAATTGAACACAGCAAATCTCCAGACTTGCATAACTCTGGTTACCAAAAGTTGAACCTCCCTTACACTTTTGACAGATTTGAATCCGACTGTGCTAAGGAAGTTTACGAGAAATTAATCAAAGGAAACCCATTATTTGGAGGATTGGCTGTGACTATGCCATTGAAGCTCGATATCATGAAGTACACTGACGAACTCTCGGAGGCTGCCAAGATTATCGGAGCTGTGAATACTGTTGTACCCATAGAAGATAAGCCAGGTAAATTGTTAGGAGATAACACTGATTGGGTTGGAATTACCAATTCATTCATCCGTTTTGGTGTTCCAAGTATTGAATACGCCAATGTTAATGGTTTAGTAGTTGGTGGTGGTGGTACTTCTCGTGCTGCAGCTTTTGCTTTGCATAAAATGGGTTGCAAGACCATCTATATGATTAACAGAACGTCTGCAAAATTGGTTGAAATCAAGAAATCATTACCAGATGAATTTAATGTGGAAATTTTGGAGTCCGAAGAAGATTTGGTCAAGGCTGGTCCAATCTCATTGATTGTCTCTTGTATTCCTGCTGCATCTCCTATCGATGAGGCTCTTTTAACAAAGATTGAAAAAGTTTTGCATAGCGGTGCCCAATCCAAGAATGGTGGATTCACTCCAACCTTATTGGAAGCTGCCTACAAACCTAGCGTTACTCCTATAATGAAGGTTGCTGAGAAGTTCGAGTGGAATGTTATTCCTGGTGCTGAGATGTTAGTGAATCAAGGTGAGAGACAGTTTGAGATTCACACTGGGTATGCACCTCCATATCGGGTGATTCATGAAGCTGTTGTGGGAAATTAGATATCTAGAAGAAGTTACTAGATCATCTCACGAAATGAATTAAATTGTAAGGTAATTTCATTTATGGCCATGTAATTAGAAATATAATATATTAAGTAAATGATGTAGCAGGGTATGTTATAAATATAAGGGATTATTTAAATAGAGATTTGGCATGATGAATTCCATTTAACAAGTGCTTAGAGAATCAACTTGAAACTAATAAAACTATAATGAAGGAAAAGAAATAGTCCAAATACTGGGTATATTGAAAAACGAAATAGTACTTAATTTTATGGTCTCTTGTACACTCGGTTTTATAGTTTCGCTATTGCAAGACCGTATATGTTGAGGGCAGCAAGGCAATCATAAATGTTGAATTAACAGCTACACCATTAAGGGCAGATTTGGGTCATCCCATTAATGCTGTCATTTTTCACAGATATAAATTTAATTCTATCAATAAACTAAACTAATTATTTTTAGGTCTTAAACCACGATACTGAATGGAACAAAAAACGCTTTTCAATCAATATTTTTAACCTCATAACTATGGGAAGATTAGAAATATACCGTTCCTCTTACAGTATAGCATTAATACAATAATTATACCTCGAACAATATCAAGCAAAAATATAAAGAAAAATTTATTTTAATTATCTTCAACATGCCATGAAGTGTATGCTGTTGAATGATGAATAAATGATATTTATTAATACTAACCAAACCATACTCGTGAATCATCTAAGAATATCATCAAAGAAAGCTACCTAAAATTATTGCAAAATCCACGACAGGCAAACTCATTAAAGGCAAATTTACTACACCTAAATAATGGGGCCCACTGTTACCCAAAATTCAACACATTATATTCCCATAGTAATTAACCCACTTACGTATTTGGCCCCAGCCTTCGATCCCCTCACTTACGCCTCCGATCCCAGCCGATGCCTGCGGACAAGTTCGGAGTTTCCGTTATGAGCACTGGCTTGATGAGATGACAAAGATGAAGGCACCACACACAGTAAAGCCAAAAAGCTTAAGCTAAACTGCGACAATAAACCACAGCAGTGCCTCCTCACCTCCAACACCTTCTTGTTACTGCTTTATCGTTTTTTTTTTAGCTTTTGTAGCTCCATTTATTAGGCTAACTGTCGCGTGATCTTGAGTTTCTTTTGCACATATGTCCGGGTAACGAGGAGAAGTCTAGTTGCAGCCTTATACAACCCATATAAATAGTGACACCCCGCCTAGTTTAAAACACTACTGATTCATAGCTGCTATACATCTATCTAGTAGCTGATGCGGTTGCAACATTTGCTGCCTTACAAGCTTGCCAACCTTGTCAAGTTCACCTACCAAACCCGTTCCTATACCATCTTTCAAGGAGCCCGCCACTATTTCTTAGGCGGCCTAAGAGACCATGAACCTCCTAAAGATGAAGGCTTGGCCTATATGAGTTATCCTTGTGTTACCAAGGAGCAGATGCGCAAGATTTCCAACGATAAGTACAAGTTTGAGTTTGGGTACCATTCGTATGCGCATCATAGCAATAACTCAGATCCATTAATTCACTCGTTATCGGATTTGACCGACCCCACCCTGCTCAACTCGTTGCTTCCTAAAAGAAGACCTCAAGGTTCTCCTGTGGATACCATTCTGATCAAGGCTGGGGATGATGCCATGCTTGTTTCGCCTACAGTTCTTGCGGTTGCAGATGGAGTATCAGGCTGGGAAAGCAAAGGAGAACATTGTTCACTGGGAATTTGGTCCCGTTCCATGGTAGAAACCTTGAGCCGTTTGATGACTGAGTATAAATTGAGCCATACTCCACACCACCTTAATAAGCGTGATATCGACCAGATCTTGGATGATTCCTATTTGCATACCTCTCATTTAATGGATTTACAAGACTTACGTGGATCCTCTACTTTAATTTTAGGAATGTTAAGTGGAGAATACTTAAAAATGATCAGTATTGGTGATTCAAAAATGTATATTATCCGAGATGGAAAAATCATCAAGAGTAACGAAGAGCAAATGGTATCAGAATTATGCCCTCAACAAATAGGTACTCAGACGCTTTTCCAGATGCCATCGGAAATGGCTTGGGTCGATTCCATCAAATTAAAAGAAAATGATATTATAGTTGCATGTTCTGATGGTATTTCAGATAACTTATACGAAGAAGAAATTGTTCAATGCATAGATGAAGGATTGTCATCTAAAAAAGACTTGAAGACAATCTCTAAAAAATTATTAATCAAAGCAAAAGAAGTTGGCTTTGATGATTACGCATATACTCCATATAATCAAAAAGTAAATGCGTTGCCAGAAAAATATGGCAAAAACCTCAGTACTGGAGGCAAATTAGACGATATGTCTGTATGCATTGCAAGAGTTGTTGCTAACAAAAAAATTAATGGTTAGTTATAGATTGGGTAATTTGTATTATAATAATGGGAAGGATATACATATAATAATAAATGGTTTAACTATAAAAAGTAGATTGATGTAAATTTAAAATGAACTCTGGAATGTTGTCATTATCGCAACTTTCGTGAATTTGATACTTGAAAATTATAGTCTCATATATTTTGAGTACAAATATCAGATTTATTCGATTTATACTGATTGAACTCATGCTATAGTAGACACCTGTCTATCATAGGTGAATTTTTTTCTAGAAATTGGTATAATCAACCATGGTTTAGTAAATTCTTTTTATTCAAAGAATTGTGCAAATATTAAATCATTTGTTGATGAAGTCCCATTGTAACTTCTTATCACTTTCAAGTAGAGATTAAATTTGCTTGGTTTCAAATTCTTTGAATCCAATTCTTTGGAATGCTACACCTGATTATCTTGACTTTTATCTATTATACATGACTAATCTAAGCACTTGCCATTTCGGAGAAGTACTGTCTCAAAATTAAACTAAGCATCTCTGGTAACTCATTGATGTCTCTGACAACGACGTAAAATTCAAAGGGGAAAGTATCCAAATATTTATCAACCTTTAAATTCATAGCACCAGTATTAGGATCAGGAACGTAACTGACTTGACTCATGTCCAAAATTGATTCATTCGAATTGATACCATCAATCACAACGAACACTAACATGATCTTTTCTTCACGAGCCTTTCTGACCATTCTCTGGATAGTTTCGTGATCTTCACAAACACCATCAGAAAGGATGATTTGTAATTGCCATAAGTCAGAATTTGAAGTAGCTCTGGCGTCTTCGAAAATCTTCAAGGACTTGGAACATAATTGTTTAATATCAGTCCTAGTTTGTTGGAAATCAAACCATTGGAAAATTCGAGAACCAGTTTCTTGATTGTTAAATGGTTTATCAAATGGGTGAACCACCTTAATATCTTCACCAAATCTAACAATAGACAAACCACCACTTTCAAGTTGAGTCAATGCTTTGGAAACTAAAGCAATACTGTGATAGGCCAATTCAGTAGATTTGCTTTCACTCATGGATTTGGAATCATCAACGGCAATCATGATTTGGTATTGTCTCTTTGATGGTTTGGTTCTACGAAGCCAGATCTTGTCCTTACGGAATTCTGAAGCAATATAGGTAATAATTCTCTTCATGTTCAATCTCTTACCTGTCTTGTAGTCACCTCTTAATTTGGTAGCCAAAGTAGGTTCCAAAATCAACCTCAATTGTTCACATAAACCTGAAGCTAATTCCTGAGTAGCTAATTCACTATTTCTCCATAATTCCCGGGCAGTTTCGATGTCAATTGGTGCTTGGTCATTTAATTCGCTGATTTTCAAGTCATCAAGATGAACATAATCGTCAAATTCTTCATCGTTCAATTCCTTGTTGTAAATTAATTCACCATCTTCTTTGACCTGTTTTCTTTCACCAATAAAGGCTCCCTTAGTTTTACCCTCAAAGTCATTGTCCTGATCAACATTATTGTCATCAGGGTTAACTTCTTCGGCATTTTCATCAACCTCCATTTTGTCCTCATCTTCTTGACTTTCGGGTTCTTCCTTTACTTCAGGTAATTCCTCATTTTGTTGATCATCATCAATTGCCATATCTTCATCAATGGATTGTATTTGGTCTTTATCAGCAGCACCCAACGCTTGAGTATCGAAATCAGCATTTTCTCCTTCGACATGTTCAAACTCATCGGGTCTTTCCTTTGCACTCTGGTCTAACTTTTCTTCCTTCTCTTGAGATGCCTGTTGGATTTCTTGACGACGACGATGGAATTCTTTTAATGAATCTCCCAATTGTTTCAATGATTCTTTGGCTTGGTCACGGGCCTCGTCTTGGTTTGATTTTTCTTCAACTTCTTCTTGTTGATTCACATCAGTACTAGCCCCACCTGTAGCTCCAATATCCTCATTTTCATCAACCACTTGGTTATCAGCACCTTCACCTTTTTCACCTTGCTCTTGCTTAACAGCAGATTCCATATCAATATCATCGTTATTGATATCATCATTAGCAGCGTCAGCACCTTCAGCAGTGTCTTGGTCCAATTCATTGTCGTTACCACCTTCTTCCTTGGTTTGTTCTTCATCCTTTTCACCTAAGGTTTCTTCATCGGATTCCATAGGTTCTTCACCGGCTTCTGCTTCACCGGCTGCTTCTGCTTCATCTGCTTCATCTTGTTCTTGCTCTTGCTCTTGCTCTTCTCCTTCCTCCGGCTCAACTTCTGCATCTTCCATATTTTCATCTTCCTCCCCATTTTCACCTTTATCTTCGTCATTCTTAACCTCGTTGGATTCGTCCTTTTTATCATCCCCCTCGTCGTCCATCTTGTCATCAAAATCTTGTTCTTCCTCATCATTATCTTCTTCTTCATCATCACCATCTAATTTCATGTCCTCAGGCAAATCCAAGGTTTCAGTCTCGGGAACATGATCATCCAATTTTTCATTTTCATCATTTCTAACATCATCTTCTTGTTCACCGACATCTTCTTCCTCTCCATCTTCACCTTCTTCTTTTTCCTCATTTTCATTATTTTCTTCATTTTCATCCTCATTTGCTTCATTAGCATCCTTTGGCTTCTTTTCACTTGATTGATCTTCATCTTCGTTGGCTTCCATATTGTCATCATTATTAGAATTTTCTGGAATGTTATCCGATTCCTTTTCCTTGCTTTCCTTTGCTTCTTCGTCCCACATTTTTTCATCTATGGCATTAGGATCCAAGTCATCAATATCATCCACTTCTTCATCTAAGTCTTCTCCCTCTTCATCATCTCCTTCCTCATCATTTTCTTGATCTGAAGCCTCTTCTAAATCACCTGCCATATCTCCTTCCATATCAACAGCTTCATCATTCTCATCTTCATCACCGTCATCCTTATCTTCTTTCTCTTTATTCTCAGTCTGAGCATCTTCACTTAAGTCTTCGTCATCCCCAACTTCCCCAGTATTTTCACCTTCTCCATCACCTAATCCAGTACCGTCTTGTAAATTGTTATCATCCTTCTGCTCAGTAGGAGGTTCTGGAGAGCAAAATCCCTTTGTGGCTAAAGTATGAAGAGAAGTAGTCAAAATAAAAGTAGCATGAGACGTCTCAAGATAGTTGGTTCTACTTTTACCCATGATATCCCAGCACAATTTTAAGTAATGCTTGACCAAGGGAAGAGTGAAGTTAGACAATGCAGAAACCAAATTAGAAGAAGGTTTATTGTGTTCGACACTTGAAGCATAATTCACACAAGTCTTCAACTTTTCTGAAATCTTCTTGAAGTGAAGAGATTTGATAAGTTTGGTAATTCTTTGTTG
Organism: Suhomyces ambrosiae; assembly: GCA_030568575.1. Taxonomy (NCBI): domain Eukaryota; kingdom Fungi; phylum Ascomycota; class Pichiomycetes; order Serinales; family Debaryomycetaceae; genus Suhomyces; species Suhomyces ambrosiae. The sequence continues at coordinate 291,210 of JAJMGA010000013.1, read as the reverse complement.
ACCTGCTTTGAGCCAACCATCATCATCTTCAGAAATTGGCTCTGAAATAATTTCAAGAGCCTTCTGAGTGGTGACAATGATAGAGTTTGATAAATCACGATAGGCCAGTTCAACGTCCTCAACCGTTTTCAATTCGCTGAGGGAGGTAGAAGATTGAATTTGTACACTATAGCCACTAGTTCTAATCCATTCGTAGATCAAGTCCGCAATGAATGAGTCATTGGAATTTAATTTTCGCAAATCATCCATACCTTCAGCAAAAGACTGGTAGAAATATTGAAAATTTTCAATTAACTTCACGGTACTTTCGGTTTGAATAGAGTTATTCAATTTTTCAAATGAAAGCTTAAAATCAGTAATGTTGAGTTTTGCTTTTGTCAATTGTTTGAGCACATTTTCTCCCATAGAATTAGATTGAATAATTTCAACAGCATAATCAATGATTTTAGGTAACCAGAACAAAATCTTTTCAATAGTAACAATATTCGAGACACTTGATCCAACCACTGAGGCACGGACTAATGTATCGTTCAAGTTTTTTACGCTTCCCAATTTTTCAAAAGACAAGAATAATCCGTTGATTGAACTTAAACCATTGGCAAATCCATTCAATTGTTCTCTGGTAGCAATTAAAGAATGTATCAAATTTTCGGCAGCAGCAAGACCCTTTTGAGCATCAGCAGCAGGAACATCTTCAGCGACTTCTGAAACAGAAGCTCTCAAACGAGGTAATAGATCCAAAATTCTAAAGAAATATCCATCACTTCCCTTCAAAATTGTTTCGCCAAAATTGGTACTGTTCACTAAAATCACATTAGTGGTACCTTGGAATTCCATAATATCTGCTCTCAAAGTAGTCTTTAATCCAACTCTTCTCAATTCACGAATAGTGTCACTGAGTAATTTTCTTTTTTGAACCTTCAATGCAGCAATTAGTTTCTTATTATCCTTTTTCAACTCCTTTGGAGTTTCCTTCCGGAGTTGTTCCATTTGTTCCAAAGTGACCTTGGCATAGGCATAAAGGTTTGGAATGACATCTCCCACTATTCTAGTGATGTAAGTATTCATATTCTTCTCCACCATTGTCAAATCTTTAAGACGGGAGGGTCTTTCGTTCCAGGTAGAAATAGTAGAGCAAAGTTGGCCATCTTCTTTATCAACGACATGGCCGGTAATAGTAGGTAATTCTTTAAGAGAAATAAGTGTCTTTGTAGACTCAGATAAGCCTCCTTGAATTAACGAAGACACCGAAGTACTTAGCAATGCTCTGTATTTTCTCACGATCTTGTAGAGGTTATTATGGGACTTCCTAGAACTTTGTTTGAGAGCATCAATATTAACATCCTTCCAACTAGCGAGCAAGATCACCTCGTTAATGTCCTTTTCTAACTTCACTTTAGTAGTATTAATAGATTCGACAATTAAAGGAATAAATTGTTCGTAGAATTGAATAAAATTCGAAAGAGCATTGAGCATATCCTTGATAACTATTTCATCAGAGTTCAACTTCAAAATATGGTTTCTGAAAGATCTCAACAAGTTCAATCTTGATTGATATTCCCCATAAGTAGATTGACTCATAAATAGGTTCAATGCTGCAAGAAGCTTCACTGGAGTAATATCTTCGTATTCTTTACTTAAAATAGGAATCATAATCACCTCAAACAAGTGGAACCACCACTTACCAAGACTCTTTTCTAATGTTAATTCTTCAAAGCTGAAGAGTGCCTTCCAAGTAGAAAGTTCCAATTTCCTCCAAGAAACAATTAAACTAGTAAGCTGGTCAAAGAATAACTTTAAGGAGACTTGAGACGAAGCATACTTTTCCCATTCCGCAATAAGTGTATAAATTTGTTCAATCTTTTGCAATAATCTTGACAATGGAACTTCAATAGGAAGCTGTAAATATTCATTTGTAGCAATGGCAATATTCTGTAAAGTAGAATGCTCTGGCCATTGATCCAACAACTGAAGAGCTGAAGTATGAATGTCAATAACAATTCTGACAGCTTTCTTCGACTCTACTGAAGAATTTCCGTGGTAAAAGTCGAACTCATTATGATTCAAACTATTGGTGAACTCTTGGTGACTGGATGAAATCTTAGCAATCAAGGAAGATAAAATTGATGGATTATTGTGATTGATTCTTGAATCAGATAAAATATTAGACATCAATTCAATAATCTCAGAACCATGGCTAACCAAGGATTGGATGTTAAAATCGTTTTTGAAAACAAATTCATTCATATAGATTTTAGCTATAATGTAGTAAATCTCTTCGAATGATTCATTCTTTTTGGACGATTTCGAGTCCACTTCACCAACCACATCTTCATAATCGGGGAACATGGTCTTAAAATCCTCTTCGGCATCACCATCAATATCGTTGTACTTGTATAGCTTGCCTTCTTGAGCCTCTTGTTCTTCTTGCTTTATACGACGCAAAGACCATCTGTAGTAAAGTGATTGCAAAGCTTGCTCAAGAATACCAGAATTACTGGAATGGGCAAATGAAAGTCTCATAAAAAAGGACATTAAGTACTCAGATACCGTGGAATCAACTGATAATGATTTAGTTAAAGTTTTGGCATCTGAGAACATATCGTTACAAGCCTTTTCATCAGCAAATCCGATAACATTCACTAACCACAAAGGATCAAACTGATATGGCGACATTTCATTTTGAGCTTCGATGTTCAATAATTCAAATCCAAACTTAAGCCCATAAATATAACCAATTAAGATGTCATTCAAATCAGAGTACACCATATGTTTTTTGTTAAGTCTAAGTAAAAATTGATTGGAGTTATTTTGAAACATCTCTGTTCTTCTATTAGTGGAGTCATTCAATTGTTCAGCAGATTCCAATAAAGCTTTGATTGGTCCGACATCGATAGTAGACTCCATAAATGAATTCCATTCCTCGAATAGACTATCTATCGAAGTAGAAGGTCTGAAAACTCTTGGCCTTGAAGGGGTTTCCTTCAAATCGACCTTTGGAAGTAAACCCTCAATAACGGAAACTTCGTCACCAAAGATCACTTCTCTTGCAGACTTCCATTCTCTCATTAATTTCTCAGATGAATCTTTCTGGTCGTTGAATTTCTTATAAATCACATACTCCTTGATGGCTGGATCATATGATGAGCTTGGTAAGTATAACTGGATTGTACCGCATGAGAACAAGATCCAGGACTTACCTAAAGCACTCTTAGAGTCTTTATCCACCAACAAGATGAGTGAAGGAATGAAGTATTCCAAAGCGACATTCTTGAAGTTTTCGTTCTTGGATCTTTCGACAGCTTTAAGTATGGTAGAAACATTTTCCTTGGATAAGTCCAAATTCAAAGATTCGATAATAATCCTGTCTTCTTCTGCGAAGACATCTAAATGAATTTTCAAAAGATGGTAAATCCATTTCAACAACAATACCTTGAAATTCGTGATCTGATTACCCAAAACTGATCTTGAATTATTAATCAACGCTTTCTTTAAAAAGGTAATGTCATCAAGCTTCTGTTGAAGATATTTTCCAGAAGAGGCTGGAAGTTTTTGAACCTTGGTCAATGAAGACAAGATCAAATCCGATAAGAACAAACCCGAAACATATGATTTATCAGAGTTCCATAATTTTCCAAGAATTGATGGATAAGGCTTAAACAAAACAGCTTGATTACTAGTCAATAAAGAGACGGTAGTATTGTTGCTCTCTGAAGTTAATTTAATGATCAGTTCACTAACATCATGTTCGTTAAATAAACCTTGGGATTCAATGAAATTAGAAATCATTGAAAATTCATCTTTAAATGAATTTTCACGTTTAATAATAAACTTTGAAGAAACACCCTTAAGTGAGCTTATACCATTGGACAAAGTGTCAAACAATTCTTGGAAACCCTCGTTGTTCATTCTATCGGTCACAATATCTTGATATACCTCCACGATCAATTTTCTTAATCCGAGAACAGACTCGCGAGAGTCATTAAATTGTTCATTGGCAACTTCATCAAATTCACCTGCCAAAATAATCAATTTATTAAGGTTGTTCCAAGAGGATTGGTTTTTCGGATAATCACCTCTACAACTCTCCCAAATAAGATCCATGGAGCCACCAGTAGTTAAGTTCAATTTTTGAACAAATGAGTGAATTGTATGTTTAATTTCAGAAAGATGACTATCGGTAAAGACGTCACCAGAATCCTGAATTTTAACCCACTTACTCATCATCTCTTGATAAACTCTTAATTTTGACTCATCTTGCTGTTGACTGATTTCCAACATTCCCTCCCAAATTGATTGGAATTCATAAATTGATTGGTATACTCCCTGGGATTGGAATACTGATTGAAGAGACTTTTCAAAAATGGTCGAAATAAATTCACTTGTTTGCTTCATAAATTTGAAGATTTCCAATCTCGGAACATTCTTTATGTTTCTTCCAGAATGGTAGGCAGCTGATCTTTCAATATAGTTCAACTCATTAACCTTACCATTTGTCCCCTTTTCTTCGATGTCTTTCATGGATGCCTTCGATTTAATGATTCTTGAAATGACTTCAAAAAAGTAGTTGGATTCTGAAGATCCAACCCATGGATTCAGTTTAGAAATAATTGCAACAATATTTGGATTTAACAATGGGTGAGGAGTCTGGTGGTATGAGAATAAGGTGTTGAAGTCCAAAAGCTCATCAACGTAATCTTGAATCGGTTTATAAATCGAATGTAATTTATTAATTAAACCGTTCGACTTAGCATACTCAATTATAATAGACAAAGAGTGTGCCTTAGCCTTTGATTCATCTGAAAATTCACTAGAAGATATCACGAAAGACAACCAGTCAACGTTCACAAGCAAATCAAATGGAAGAATACAAAAACCAATAGAGACCACCTCTTGAACGTTCGAGGAAGCTTCAAAGATGTCATCCAAAAGAGCAAAGGGTCTCAATTTGGATGATGAAGATGGGAAATACTTAACAACTGGAGCACTTGATTCTATACCAAGCAATCTTCTGTCATAGCTTGTCATTCTTTCGTCCAATTTGTCCAAATAGATTTCGATACCTCTATTTCTCATGGCTCTTGATAATTCTCCATATTTAGGATCAACTGTCAAAAATAATCTAAAGTCTGGATGTGGCTGAATCACTCTTGGCTGACCATCGCTGGAGTTACACTCGTTGATAATCAAAGTACCATTAGTTTCCAATAAAGAATTCAATCTATCGAGGACCGATGGATTACACAAGTTTGCGTTATCTAGAATCAACCAGTTTCCTTTCTCGACTGCTTGAACCAAAAGACCATCGAACCAGTCAAATTTAATACTCCTATCTTGGTCTAATTTTTTGGTAAGAATTTTAGAGTCTTCAAGCAATTTTGCTAATGAATCATTAGAATATAATGCAAGATTGGACTCAAAGAGGGTATAGAATTCTCCGAAATTGTCAATACCAATATCGTTGGAATAGAGGTAGTCCAAAAATTCAATAGCTTTTTCCATAACATTTTTGTCAATGTTGAAATTGATGACAATCATTTCATTCAATTGTTCGAATACCTTATCAGTTATGGAAATGATTGACCTTGTATAATCTACTTGTTCGTAACCTCCAAGAATATCCATTGAATCGACATCACTGTTCATAGCAAATTCATCAATTTTTACACCAATGACACCACCCATAAATCTAATTAATTCTGTTTTACCAGCGTTGCTTGGGCCAGTAATGATCAAAGGAAGATTATGGTTTACACATCTAATAGCAGTCTCTAATGCCTTGAAATTGGACTGTAATGGGAGCAAATTATCACTGTTGTATTGGACATTCTTTTTCCTTTCGATAATGGCATCACCCACCTGAAGGTATCTCTCGGTTAAGGAGTAGGCTATATCCTTCTGGATTTGATTCCCGAAAATAGATTCAAACAATTCCCGAGCTTTAGCTCTGTCCAGCTCACATCTGAATCTTTGACAGATAATCATGTTGAAAAAGTCATTCAAGTCTTCAACCAAAAATTTAGAAGAATACATTTCAAACCATCTCAAAGTATCTCTCAAATTAAATTCCCATGGGCCACCCTGAGATCCCCATTGTTTTTTAATAACCACTTGCTCCTCCAATTCAGATATAAATTGAATAACTTTTGCAACTGCTTCTTCTCCCACAGTTGGATATAAGTGGTTGGAAATCATATTCAAATCTTGGGATTTCAAAACGTCAACGTATACGACGCTGAATCTATTCACAAAAGACTTGGGGAGACCCTTTCTACCACCACCTTGATACTGAGGATTTTGAGCAGCAAATACTTTGAAATCTGGGTGGCAGCTAAATGCTTTATCTAGCTCAGGTATATAGGCCTCACCACGATGATCCAAACATGCGTTCAAACCCTCCAACACCGATTGAGATGCCAAGTTCATTTCATCTAATAAAACCCATTCACCTCTTTGCATTGCTCTTAAAAATGGAGCATCTCTCCAGACAAACTCACCAGTCTTACCTCCTTCAGCAGGAGTATCAGAACCAAATAAATCGATCAAATCAGTCTGTTCAGATAAATTGATACGAATTAATGGATTTCCAGTTGCTCTAGCTAAAGCCGTGATCAAACTGGTTTTCCCAACTCCAGGGCTACCTTCCAATAAAATTGGCTTATGAACTTGCATTGCTCTGACAATACGCATACAGTTGGCAGCAGTAGTTGGGGCTTGCAAATTAAAAGGAGCTTTTCCAGAATCATCAAAGTGAGCACGGTCAAGAGAAAATGGACCACAATTAAATTTAGCGGAAGTCATAGATACTTCATAAGTGACATTAAAATATTTCAGTAAGTCTTTGTTGGCAAATTTTGACAACGCATTGACACACTCTTTCTTTTGTTCATTCAATCTAGCTTCATTTTCGGCCAAATAAGCAGTATTATTGGTACCTAAAGCATCAATAAACACCATACTGGCACCATGCAATAAAGCAGCAGAAGGTTCTACTTCTTTTGAACAGGAATTAATAAATTGGACCCAAGCCAAAATGTCTCTAAGGGAAATAATACCACTATCAATATGACCTCCTCCGAACTTTTTACCAAACCACTCTGAAAATTTAACAATAGCATCAATATGCTCCTTGTTCAATAATTTAGAGGAAATGATTTCTCTCACATCATTGAAATCGTTCATTGAAGGAACCCAAATTTCAGTGAATCTATTTCTTAAAGCAGGGGATAATTCTTTTTTACCATAGTCACCACCTGGATTCATGGTAGCCAAAAATTCGAAATCCTGGTGGGCAGTAATAAACGCATCGTTGGTGCCTTTTTCGGCAAGAAGAAGACTTCTTTCCGGTTCAAGAACAGAATTCAATCTTTCCAAGACAGAGTCATCAGCAAGAGAAATTTCGTCAAGAAGGAAGAAATTACCATCTTTCATAGATTGGATTAAAGGACCGTCATTCCATTCAAACAATACAGCCAAGTCCTTACGACCTTGAGCCACAAGATCTATAAGTACTGCTTCAACCTCCTCGAAACTTTTGATAGAATCGTATAATTGCAACAAGTCTTCCAATTCAAACTCAGGTTGGACATCAATTCCAACAGCTTCAAGAACCTTGGTAACATTTTCTACCAACGTCTTCTTAGTTTCCAATTTGTTTCTGACAGGTCTTTGAGCACCCAAAATATCACCAGTTTCAGTATTCTGATGTGCATTAACTGTTACCAATTCCTTTCCAAGGTATCTTGCAATAATCTGACAAACAGTAGTTTTACCACAACCAGTTTCTCCAACGAGCAACAAAGGTTCTTTATATTTCATTGAAGTGAAGACCAATACGGCTAAACGCCTCATAGATTTAGTCCAAACTATCGAGGTGTTTGGAAGAGCTAATAGTGCCTTTTCTTCCAATTTTTCATAATAAGAATCCATATCCAATTTAACTCTCATAACCTTCTCAATAACTTGTTGAACAACCTTCTTTTCGTCTTCTTTTCTGACTCTTTCAGCTAAGAGCATGTAACCATTTGCTGCTAATTCTTCATATCCAACTGCCTCACGCAATGCCCATCTGAACAAGTCACGAAGGGTAGCAAAAGAATTCTTTTGTTCAAATAATCTCGATGATTGTCTTTGAATGGATAGTTGTCTATAAACCTCAACGATCTTCTTACCATAAGAAGGAGCAATTTGGCATCTTTCCTTAAGAATAATTTCTAATTCATCTTGAGGGATATCATCGAAATGTAATTCCAAGAATCTATTTCTAAATGCTCTTGATAAAACTTTTCTACCACCGTATAAACCTGGAGGATTTTGAGTAGCAAAGATCATGAAATCTGGATGCGGATGCACCACTTCCTGAGTTTCTGGAATAAACAATTCTCTATTATCATCCAACAATCTATTCAATGCTTCAAGAACATCAGTTGGAGCAAGATTTAACTCATCAAGAACAATCCAATGACCCTTACGTAAAGCTTCAACCAAGACACCTTCTTTGAAAGATAATTTTCCCGATGAATCAGATACATAAGTACCCAAATATTCCTGTAAATCGGTGTGCTCGTGGTTATTAATTCTGACAAATTTATGACCGGTGATATTAGCCAAATAATTGATCATGGATGTTTTACCAGCAGAAGTAGGACCTTGAACTAAAATTGGGAACCTTCTACCAGCAGTTGCTCTAACCAAATTGAGCATATTCTTTTCTACAAATGGTGTGATGATATAATGTGGTTGGGGTACAGGTGCCAGAGGACCTTGCTTCATCCAGTAGTGCTTGAATTGAACATAAGATGAGTCTGGGGTATTCGGAGCTGGTGGACATTGTTTAATGACAGACTTCATATTTTTTAATCTTCCAAGAGTGTGTTTCATAATCACTGGTTGAAGAATAGCTTCAGATTTTGTGTCCAATAAGGTCAAAAAAGACATACAGAACCCTTCATATAAAGATCTTCTTAACCCATAAATAGAGACGATATCGCACACATAAATCAAGGTTCTAGTTAAAGTACGAATACTAAAGTGTGGTCTTTGATTTGCACCATCCACAATCTGATTTGACTCGCTCAACTTCTTTGATTCCAAATATAATTCAGCAATATCATTTCCCACCCATTCATCTCCAACAGCATATCTATGAATGTATTTATCAATGATCATCAACAAATCAGAAATATCTCTATCGGGAGAATGAACATAAATTTCACTGAATCTCGATCTAATACTTGGTGGTAAATCTTTCTTTCCGATATCTGTTGATGGATTCATACAACCAAATATTCTGAATTCTGGATGAGCTTTAATAGGCTCGATATCTCCCTTTTCAGTTAATAACACAGTTCTATTGTCATGGGCTTCATTTAAAAGATCCACTATACTTTCAAGAGTATCTGAAGAAGCCAAATTTACCTCATCTAACAACAACCAATCACCATTTTTCACTGCTTTCACGAGAGATCCTTCCACGAAATTGAAAACGAAAGAGTTTTCAAGGTTCGCAATCAGAATTTCAAATTTCTCCACAGAAGCTTCGAATTCCATCCATTGGTTCATCATGATTTTTTTGTCGTTGGATGTCAATTTTCGCTTTTTAGAAGGAGGTGATTCGTCATCAGACTCTGTGACTTTCAAGACTTCTTTAGATAATTTAAGAGCTTCTTTCCATAGCCTTATGACGTTTTTCCATTGGTTCTTGCTTAAGCATTTACCCAAGAGTTGATCGAATTTCTCGTTTTTCTTCTTTGAAAAGGTAGCTCTGAATAACCTCTGAAATTCATCTTGGATAGGAACAACCATGGTCTTGGCATTAACCGGTTTGTAACCACCCAAGAGATCACCAGCTTCAGTTTGTTGCGATACGTTGATAACGATAAGTTTTTTGTTCATCATTTTAGCAATTTGTTGAACAATAGTAGTTTTACCAGTACCTGTCTCACCAACCAATAAAATCGGCTCTATCATTTGAATGGATACCCCTATTTGCTCCATAAGTCTTAGCGAATGGTTTGTCTTAGCGAAGGAAGTCTGATTGGAAACTCCTCTATAAGTTTTATCTTGAGATTTGGTCAATGTTGCTCTTCCAACCTTGATTTGATCCAAATCATCAATAAAATTTGGCACATGGTTGGTTAGGAATAAATTGATTCTAGAGGTTGGAATTTCTAAAGTATCACCAATGATATTTACCAATGGTACCAAAGCATTATATTCAGTTATTGAGCTCCCGAAGCAATCAATGGCTTCTGCAAAAATGTTGTCGTATAACGAAGTTTCCAATAATTCGTCTGTAGAAGTTATGCCATGATTAGATAACATAATATTACATCTGGAACAGAATTTCATTAAATCCCTAAATGAGATTACCCTTGGGTTAGATCCTTTGTTAAGTGATATGAAAGATGAGGACGAGTATACTTTCAAAATCTCATTATAACATTTAATAAATGGATACACGAGATTCTTGAGTAAAGGGAACTTATGCAAGATTATGTCTCTTAAATCAACCTCAGTTGGGAGTTCAACTTGTACAAGCTTCCACAATCTTAACCCAATTAAATCAGGAATGGTCGAAGCTCCGGTATCATTAGATGTTCTTATAGTTGAAATGATTTGAAAACCATTTTTAGCTTTTATAATTTCTCCTCTAGAAGGAATGGTTAATTCTCTCTTTTCTAACAAGGTAAGAAGAATTGATAAAACATCAGTAGGAGCTTTATCGATATCTTCAATTAAAATCCATTTTCCTTCTTTAACAGCGGAGGTTAATACTCCTGACTTCCATTGGAATGTACCGGGCTTCTCGCCTGAAGTATATGTACCCAATAACATTTTGGAGTCGGTCTGTTCACCAAGATGTATTTTAATGATGGAATTGCTATATGACATGAACTTTGCTAATTGGTTGATAAGAAAGGTTTTACCTGAACCTGCTTTACCATAAAGCATTATAGATTCGTTATTTTGAATATGATGTGCTAATTTCCGAAGAACATGAATAGAATTTTTAGTTGGCACAAATGCGGTGGATGTTTCAATGACCGCCTCAGAGATATCATCTGTTTGGACAGGATTAAGAGGCAAGTCTTCTTGCAATTTAGGAATTAAAACTCCACAAATGGAGATGATTAATGATGACAAATCTGAAGGAGTGATCACAATTAATTTGCCAGGGCCATCATGAGTAATTTCCAGTTTTGAACTCAATTTTGAGAAGTTTGCTAATCTTTTACTCTCTAATAATGTCAAGAACTTATAATCAGTGTGAGTATCGTTCTCGTAATTGCCTTTGACTTCAGCATCGCCGATATATTGGACCATCATTTTGGAAGTAGCCTCTTCTGAAGCATTTAAATATCGGGACAAAATCTGAATGGCAAGGTACTTGGCCACGGGACTGGTTGTTCCAGCTAAAATCTTATAAAGCACTTGTGGGACCACGAATCCTTTGAACCTATGACTATCATAATTTATCAATCTGTAGTAAGCCAATAAGACCACTTGAAGCTCTTTTTCACTAGTCTGAATGCTTGAAATCTCTCTAAGTATTGGGAATCTATTCAAGAAATACTCCACTAAACCGATAGACTCATTGGACAATCCAACCACTCGGGACAATGCAGATAATACCAAAGATCCACTAATGTGAAACGCTTGATCACCGGGGGAAGCCTCAAAATACCTGGATTCAAATTGTCTTGGCGACACGATCCATCTGGAGATCAAATCCACAAATATTGGTCTATAAGAATAAAGAATTGGTAATGTAGTAGATGGATGTAATGCGTATAATGCTAAGTTATTAAGATTGGTAGAAATACTTTGGCTGGTATCAAACTTGAATGGGATCACTCTGTGAGAGGAAGCCAGCTGGGCTTCGGCCAATAATTGGTCACAAAGATCACGATTAAGTATGATATTATTCATGGCACTTTGTAGAGTCACTGAATACTCTTTAGGGTTAAATCTGTAGTGAAAAATAGTGATGAGATGAGTGAGCTGTGTGCAGGAGGGTATTTCAATATATGGCGAAATATGGCCCTGAGGACAAATTTGAATTTGGATTGGACAGACACTTCTAGATCTGTGAGGGGAAAATTGGTATGTCTTAGTGAAAAATATGGTCCAATCAGTTTGAATTTACCAACAAGTAGCAAAATTACCGGTTGCAATTATTTGTGAATTTTCCTTGCGTTTCTCGATTCAGGACTCGGCCTTTTACTGTATTTTTTTGACAGTAAGGAATAAGTTTCTTTCAGCTAGATCGATGGAGAAGAGCAAAAAAATGACGACAACTGCAGGATTCGAACCTGCGCGGGCAAAGCCCAAAAGATTTCTAATCTTTCTCCTTAACCACTCGGACAAGTTGCCTCGATGTATGAGTTGTTGCTTCACATTTTCTACATGATGCCATTTTGGAACTTGGTCTCTTCATCTTCACACACATATGTATCTCATTTAAATGTTATAAAATTTGTATAGAAATTACTACTTTTGCTCCAAAACTGTCTCTCTTTCTTTAATCCAAACTCACAGTGCATGTTAAATACGAATCCCATCTACTAACAGCAAAGTGTGGGTTCTAAAGTTATTTCCTGTCGATAATATGGGATGGAATGGAGTATATCATATCTGGCATTAAAATTTGTCGTGTCAGCACACTCTAAAATTGTGAAATTTCAAATTTTCTCCTATTATTTTTCAATTATTTTTTAATTATGAAATAACAAAAAAAATTCGGTTCTGGACAGTTCCAAAAGTTTTTAATACTCGCTTCTAACACTCGCTTGTCATCGACCCAACCATAACCATCATCCACTAGTGGTCCTTGTCGATTGTACTTTTGGGTAAAGGTGTTGATCTCTATCACGCGACTTCCTCGGGCCATTCCATCGCATATATAAATCCGACGCACCCCACTTGTTCTCCACGTATTTTCTCCGAAATGTTTGACAGCTTGAAGAGGAACACTGTTAGTGGGGAAGTGGTAGAGAAGAGTGAGCTCTTGGTCACTCAACACAGTCACGAGAAGGATACTGCTTCGGTCTACCATAAAAGTTCTTTGGAAGAAACTTCTTCTGAAGAAGACTTAGTGGAGCTCGACGGTAATGATGTGATTCTCCGGGAAAAAATGAAACTTATCAACAACGCCATTGACGAAATAGGTTTCACGTGGTACCATCTTAAGCTCTTCTTTCTTAATGGTATGGGATATGCTACCGATACGCAACTAAACTATCTTGAAAGTTCGGTGAGAACGTTTGTGAATTATCAGTTTGGTTATCGATTTGCGGTATCCAATGAAACCTACGCAGGGGGTATGATCTTGGGTGGGTTATTCTGGGGGTTTTCTGCCGACTTGATAGGCCGTAAGCTAGCGTTTAATTTGTCCCTTTTCTTATCTGCTGTATTCACTATTGTATGCGGGGCCATGGGAACTTTCGCAACCTATTGCTTGTTTGTATTACTTATGTCTTTTGCAGCCGGAGGGAATTTGGTTTTGGACACGTGTGTGTTCCTCGAGTTCTTGCCACATAAGCATCAGTGGTTGTTGACCCTCTTTGCCTTTTTCTGGGGTATTGGTCAAACCGTGGCTGTCGCATTGGCTTACGCATTTTTACCAAATAATTCCTGTAGTGGATACGATGATTGTCCGTCCCATAAGAATAAAGGTTGGAGATATGTTTATTATACTAATGGATGTATCGTATTGGCATTAGCAATATTAAGAGTTACTGTGGTTAGACTTAAGGAAACTCCTAAATTTTTGGTGTCCAATAACCGTGACGAAGAAGCGGTCGCAGTTTTACAAGAGATTGCTCAAAAATATAATAGACCGTGTTCTTTGACTTTGGAACAATTACAGGCTTGTGGTACCATTTCTTCCAATCAAGATTACCGCAAAGAATTTAATTTCAAAGGAACTTTTGCATTGATGTTCCAGCATGTCAAAATTTTATTTGCAAATAAAAAATCCACTAGATCCACTTTACTTTTGTTATTTTCTTGGATGTGTTTGGGAATTACTTATCCATTGTATTCATCCTACTTACCTGTATATCTTGCTACTCGAGGTGCCAATATTAGTGCTGATACAACTGCGGGTGTCTATCGAGATAATTTAATTAGTAACGCTAGTTCAACTGGAGGACCGATTATTGCTGGTCTATTGCTTTACTTTTTCCCTCGTTTGGGAAGACGAGGTGTGTTGGCTATAGGAGGTTTGACCACTATGGCATTTTTGTTTGGATACACTGCTATTAAAAATAGAGCTCAAAATGTTGCATTGTCGTCATGTGTATTTGTGACGCTTTATATCTATTATGGTGTTATTTATGCATATACTCCCGAAGTGATGCCTTCAGCTGCTAGAGCCACGGGAAACTGTCTATGTATTGTTGGAACTAGAATCACCACAGCCATGGTTCCCATAATTGCCTGGTACAGTAATACCTCCTCTGAAGTTCCCATTTGGATTTGTGGGGCGTTTGTAGGGGTGATTGGCCTAGTTGCACTTGCGCTTCCATTTGAACCTAGTAAATCGAGAGTATTTTAGAAGAAAATTAATTGCATAGTTTTATAATTTGTTTGATTTGATTACCGTAGAGCTTGAAATGGATTTTAAATAAAATTCAATTCATCTATCTTGTCCTGTTATCTAAAAGTTTTTCAGTCAAAAAACGTGTCTCTATAAAACCCATAGGTATATGTTTTATCCAAAAATTAATATAAAAATCTTATTGATTTTGAAGTTACTAATTTTTAACCGACTATAATATAACGAGTTGAAGCAAAAAAGCTAAGTATTTTTAAATATATTAGATTTTTACAAATTCTTTACAAAACTCCCTCAAATTAAATCATAAAGATTAAAAGTATTAGCAATAGTTCAAGCTTTTACCAAATTGTATCAAGCGCTATAACCAGATTTCAGATTTATTAAGATTAAAAAATTGAAAAGTTTCCAGTTATTCGACTGTCTCAGGTTAGAACAAACCCATCATGTTTTAAAAAATGGCACAATTCCCTTACATACAATAAAAAGCTTCAGCAAGACAAATACATCCTGAACTACCTGAATCTTCTTGAATCAAACTAGTTCCACATAATTTAAGTTCAGGTTATGGACTCGCGACCTATCTCTCGTATCCTATACAGCTTGATCCATTTAGCTGGTTTGACTATCAATTCCTAGCATAATTTATGGGCCAACTGTAGGATGGTATATCTCATACTTTGAGCACCCAGCTACTAATTAAAAGGTTACTCTTATGATTGTACCGGATATTGAACACTGTGGCACAGATTTACGATGGATTTCAAATCTTCATATAAGCTCGCGAATTCTTATCAGGAATGGGAAAGATCGGCACTTTCTCCAACATGCGGGATATCGATTATAAATCGTAAGAATCTTCATCCGATCACTTCCCAATTCCAATTGACTGAATAAGGAACCTTCAAAATCATTTTTTTAACATGGCTGATTTTTCTAGAAAACTCGACTTTATCGAAAGGTTCATGATCCTTAGAAACCTAACGGACTGGTACAACAATTTTGCTATTACTGTGAAGTATAACCATCGGGTAAATGAAGCAATTTTATCCAGTGCCTTGGAGACATTGATAAGAAAGACTCCTGAGCTAGCTTATAATTTCTTTAAAACTGATTCAAGACCCTATTCCGAAGCCCAGGGTCATAATTTCGAATTTGGACCGGTAGATGAAATCAGATTTGAAGATGCTGTGAGTTTCCAAAAGGTCAAAAAGTTTGATCGGGATGTCATCGCTGCCGTGAATGATCTCAAATGTAACGTGGACCGTCACAATTTACCCTTATGGAGAATCATAGTGTTCGAAGAAGGTAGTGGGGAACAGTATATTACCATCTACTTTGACCATACGTATTTTGATGGAAAATCAGGAGTGGAATTTCAGTATGATTTGGTACGGGAGTTGTCGTTGGTGGAAAATGAGCAGTATAAGGAAATCATTTTTAACCGAATTAGAGATTCCATGTACTTGGCCAAGCCAGTCCTGAAGCTAGAGTCTTTATACCACATCAGTATCTTCAAAAAAATTTTATTCTACTTTAATAAATTCTTTCCGTCTTTCATAAGGGGAATGAATTATTTGACTTCATTCTTTGCACAAAAACTGGAGAATCCCTTCCAGGTTGATACTCAGAAGAATCCACTTTTTGACTCAAAGTATGAAATGAGTGGATCTAAAGTTAAGGTTGGTATAATCAACCTTAATAAGAACCAAGTTGAAAAGGTCAGACTCTCATTGAGACCTCAAGGACTTACATTAACACCATATATTCATACATTGGCTATAGATGCTTTGCAGCAAGTCATATTTCCCAAATTTAATACTGATAAAGAATGGTCTACTGCAACCAGAATTTCCATAGATGCCAAGAGATACTTACCAAAGGATACTGTTAAGTATGGGAATTATGGGTCTGCTATCATGGTTGAATTACCCCCTGTGACCAATAATTCTGATACCATGAGATATCTTTCTTCAAGAATAAAAAGAGAGATTGCAACAAAATCGAAGGAGGCACTTGAGCAAACAGCGTTTTCTAGATATGCCAATTACCATGAAGTTTTTAATCTGTATCGACAACTTCCTCAAGGACTCACTCTTGTTGTTTCTAACTTAGGAATTCTTGAAGACACCGAGGGCAAATTCCAGATAATAGATGCTTATTTTAGTCAGACAAGTGCCGTGTTTTACTTTGCTATTAATATTATAAGTACCAAAGAAGGTGGAATGAACATCACATGTACATATCATCCAGATTTCGATGCCTTGTACGATGGAGACAGGAAGACCATGGATATTTACTTTGAAACCTTGAAGGAAAAGCTATTATCTTTCGGACCAGGGGGATTAGACTAGACTGATCCCAAATTATTCAAATAATATAGCGTAAAATGGTAAACTTGAGCTATACAGAATTCTAAAAGGAATATGGTATAATTTTATAACTGGTTAGTTGTACATCGTACTATTTTATCTGTAAAAATAGGCGGCACTCAGAGCTAATAGTAAAGGACTGTCATTTCAATTTAGGTTATAGCATGTCTTCGGTCGATTAATAGAAAGATAACTACGATACCATTATAAGATGTAAAATTCGTAAATGTGACTAAATCAATAGAAATACAACTTTAGTTCGTTAAAAGTTACCAGTTTTATCACATTGTCACATGGATGGTGCTCGCCTACCTTTGCTCTTTCACGGTCCGATGGCCGGTTGTCATAGAATAGGATTTACTCAAATTCAGTTGTATTGGCAATTACAATAATCATAGGCATTCTGAATTACAAAGCCCACCCTTAACAGCCCTTGATAGTCAATTCTCCCGTTTCAGGATGATCCTACCTGTGAAAATCTGGCCGTTCGCTGCCCGGCACGATAAGATCGACGGTTCATAACCTCGATGCGTCCCATCGTATCATTGATGGAAAATACCTAATCGGAATCAAAAAATGACACCATCTATAGATAGAAGGCCGTGTCCTCAAAATGGAAATAATTGGATTTATTGGGTCTTTCTCTCTGATGATTTTTAGAGTAGTCTTTTATATATACCTATGATAATTCAATGACAGGGAATTGATCGGCGTTTCGGACGATCTTTGGAACTTAACATGATAAGCGATCATCGTATTTCACCGAGCATACAGAAGGATTGGCGACATGGAAAACTTTTATATAAGACAGCGATTGAATTAGAATTGGTGGTCCACTAAATTTCTACTCAATAGATTGTTACCATAATTGTTCATTACCTTTATTCAAAAAATTATTTGTCATGCCTAAATATTCAAGACCTGCTGATACCGTTGAACGGTACATGATCCATCGTAATAATAAAATTTATACAAACTTTAATATGACTATCAAAATGGATCATCCAATTGATGATACCATTCTTTCCAACGCTTTGATGGGCTTAACCACCAAAAATATTGCTTTTGCTTATAGTTTCTACAGACGTGATTCCAGATCTTTTGAGGAAACTAGAGGTAAAAACCTCGAGTGTACCTTGCTTGATCGTATCAGATACACAGATGTAGTCAAACACGAAAACATCGAGAAGATTGACGACGAACTATTACTTGCCCATAATGAAGTCACTTGTGATGCGGAAATCCCAAATGTGCCATTATGGAAAATCAAGCTATACGAATTGCCTAATGGTGACCAGTATATTGCTGCGTTTTTCAACCATGCTCTTTTTGATGGAACAGCAGGTAAATACTTTTGTGAAGATCTTGCAAAGGAATTATCTTTGGTCAATTCCGATAAACCAGTTGAATTCATATTTGACAAGGAAAGAGATGCCAAATTAATTCCAAAAAATGGATTACGGCTGTCGGCAGAATTTTATTCTATTTCTACATTTGAAAAAATTATTGCTTATGCTAATTCGATAATTCCTTTCCTTTCAGTATTTCAATTCTTGAAGAATTTATTTGTCAAGAAACAGCAAAAACCTTTTGAAGTAGATTTCGACAAGAACCCTGAATTCGAAACCAAGTTCCCGGTGATGGGGACTTATATGGGTGTCAAACATATCAGTCTTTCTAACAGTCAGATAGAAAAATTGAAATTCTATACTCGATCCCAAGGGCTTACATTAACTCCATATATTCATACTCTTATGTTGGAGGTAATGGAGAAAGTCATTTTTCCAAAGTTTCCCTCCGATAAAGAATGGGGTACAAACTCTTCCATAGCTGTTCAAACAAGAAGATTTTTACCTAAAGGAGACTCATTCAAATATGGCAATTGTGTTTCGATGTTTGATCTTACAATGCCTCCTATTAAAAATAAAGCTTTGGATGTAATGCACCACGTTGCATCTGCTATAAATCACGAATATGCTACGCAAGGCAGAGGGTTTATGTCGTTTTTTGGATTGGGAATGTTTCTTGATGAACAAAAAGTCTTCAATCATGCATCTACTTTAAAGGTGAGACCTACTCTTGCTACTAGTAATTTGGGAGTAATCAACGATGCCGACTCTAAATTTAAAGTAGTTGAAGCTTATTTTAGTCAGTCAGTAATGTTCTTCAACTTTGGTTTAAGTATAATTAGTTCAGAGAAAGGGGGCATGAATCTTACCATTTCCTATCAAGGTGAATATAATGATATTGAAGAAGGTGGTAGGAAATTAATGGATGTCTTCATCGACAAGTTGAAGGAGAGACTTTTGACTTTTGCATTTTCTGAGTCTGAAGAACGCTTGGTACAGACAGAGTTCGTATGAAAACTCATTTCAGGCCAACAGATTCGATTATAGAATTTAATACAATTTTAAATTTGTAACTCTATAGGAAATATTATACAATATGAATTTAAAAACTCTTACTGATTTACTTTCTAAGCTTTGGGGGGAGTTTCATTTCAATTTTGAATTGTAGTTACTCAAATTGTTCGTATTACTCAATAACTTCGTATTTTTACCCCCTTGGTCTATCCGAAGAATACCTTTTTGGAACTAATTAATATCATTTATATAATTGACCAAATTTACATTAATTTGGGCCAATATTTAGGTTCCAATCAAAGGAAACGAAGAGGGTGAAGTCATTTAGTGGCCAACTCTGGTTGGCCTGCTCTTGGATCCTCCAAATTCTCCGTTTTCTTTATATTGCAAAATAGAAACCAAACTGATCCTTATCTCTAGTTATAGGTGTTTCTTCCATCCCACACTGAAACCGGTAGTTAGAGTATTTAAATCTATTTAAGTATCTTACTTTTTCACTAAAATCTTCGTGTATGCCCTTGATAACTCCAGGGTACTCACACCAACTCGTAAATTACGTTGTCTTCAAGATTATGGTAAAGGGTATAGAAAGACATACCTATACCCTTTAGGGCCAATTTAGTTTATTCTTTCAATTATAGCCGCAATAGCCACAGTCCGAGGCTATGGCTTTTCCATTGATATAGACACGTTATCTTTCCCTTCTGACTCATTATAGACTTGTTCATTACTCAATACTACCCATACTTCATAGACGAACTACTCTCTCAGTTCAATTGATTACTTGATCAGCTCAATTGCTCCGTGATCAACCCAATTGACTATTGCCCAATTGATTAATTGAGTAACAGACTAAGTGATCAATCGAATTAACTAATTGACTCATTGACTAATTGACCAATTCATTAATTGACTAATAGGTCTTTTTTCTGTTATAAGTTGGCCAATTCAAATCACCTTTCACACTCAAGTTGTAATTAGCGTATACGCCAAAGCTTACTAGTTGTTCTTGGACTGTCCTCCTTCGTGATCCCTCACTCACACTACCTACTTTGTCGTAGTGCTCGTCGTGTTTGTAGATGTCCTTTCGTGTCACCCTTGCCTCATACATCCTCTACTTTCACGGTCTCATTCGAAAACTCCTCAGGATGGTCCAATCCCCTGTGGTTACCGACTTTCTAATCTTGAAGGATCAACATCAAAAACTCCAGATTCGTCAAGGTTACGATTTTTTGACCCTTGTTTCAACTTCCATCGATGAAACCTCTGCCTTGTCCGACTCCACTCCTTCCATCAGCAGAGAATCTGTTCCTGGCTATTTGAAACAAAAGGTCTACGTTGTGGACTCAGTCAAGAGTGGAACAGGAAGAACTGCCAAGAACGATCTCTACCAAATTGTATTGGGGCCTGTTCTCAATGCTTTGGGTGTGAAACATGAGTATGTGTCTACCACTTCTGCCAGTTCTATAGAAGAATTCGCTGGTACTCTTGGAGGAAGTGAAAATATCACCGTGGTATTCATCAGTGGAGATACTTCAATCTCCGAGTTCCTCAATGGTCTCAGTGTGGTAGAATCTGGTACAATCACCGTTTTCCCTGTTCCAGCAGGAACCGGGAATAGCTTGGCTTTGTCCTTGGGCTACGTCGATGCTTTGAAATCGCTCCAGAGGCTCTTTCAATCTGAAGAGCAGCCGGCTCCGTTGAACTTGTACGATGTCCAGTTTCCTCAAGGTTCATACTTTCTCATACAAGATGTTAAGGGTCCAATATTGACCAAACCTTTGAAGTTTACTGTATGTGTTTCATGGGCATTCCATGCTTCTTTGGTTGCTGATAGCGATACTCCTGAATTGAGAAAGAATGGTATAGAAAGGTTCAAATTGGCTGCATTGGCCAATTTGGAAAGAGAACAGAAATACGAAGGCCAGGTTTGGATCAATGGCCGCAAGTTTGATGGTCCTTTTGCTTATTTGGTCGTTACTTCATCCAAGAGATTTGAGCCCACATTTGAAATCCTGCCTGAAGGAAATATCTTTGATGATAATTTATATTTAATTTCGTTCAAAACAGAGGATTCCGGAAACTACATCATGGACATCATGAACGAAGTTTATTCTAAGGGAAGCCATGTCAAGAATCCAAAGGTTTCCTATGAAAAAATTACCAAGGATGATAAAGTAAGTTTGAAGATTGTGAATTCCAAGAGCAAGCTAAAGAGAAGAATATGCGTCGATGGGAGTATCGTAGCTTTGCCTGAAACTGATGACCACGAATTAGAGATCAGAGCTTCTGGAAACAAGCACAATGGATGGAGTTTGTACGTTATTCATTAATTCATTGAAGGTGTAATAAACACTGTTAGATTTCGTGCTATCTTTAAAGAACAAAGGTTGTGGCTCTAGAAAATTCAATTCATTACCCAACACTATTAATGTTTCGGTTTGTGCAGTTTTAAATTGTTATGCACAGTGGAGATACATTGATCCCGTGTAGCGGGCTGCACTAGGGCAAGACCGGGAACATAGAACTATATAGAGAAACCAAATCAATATTTATGATATACCAATAATATGTTTACTTCTATCAAATTGAATGATTGATAATGTAGTTATTAATAGAACTCTGGGCAATTCAGTCAATAACGCATTGGCTGGATATAAACCTAAATTATTAGTCATGTAGAGCCTACAATAGTAAACCATTTACTAATAAATTTCACTGCAGTTATTTTTATTGCCAACAATATTCGCTACATGGATATATTCTCTACATGGATAATTTTGTCACGATTAATATTATTAATTATATTAGTGTATCGATACAATAGCTAATTTGTCAGTGTAGCCATTAACAAAGATCGAATAGTATTTAATGAAATCATTAGATTCATTTATCAAACGAATTAGAATATTTCCTGAAATTAGTGATAGCATCAAATGAATTGTTTAGTATTAGTAATTTCGTATCCAAAGGAATTGTTTACTTCAAAGCAAGATACAGTGAAACAGCCTGATAGTTTATCTTAGGTTTCTCTTGTTTCTTATCATTCTTACGGTTCTCTGGAATTTTATCATTCTTTGACTTTACATCTTTTTCATTCTTATCACTCTTGGTGGTAGCAACAGTTGAAGCAACAGACTTCGTATCCGAAGTAGCGGAATCGATTTTTTTCAAAGGGTTTCTCAAGGGGTTTTTCATAGTTAATTAATTATATTGATCAATGTAAGACATTAGCCCAGTTAAATACCATAATATTTCCATAGAGTCACCAGAGTAATGGTCACCACATACCTCTTTGCATTATTAATTCTACAAGCTCCATAATGCTACAAGCGTGGAATAAATCGATGATTAGTCACATCAGCCGCACGGACACGGCAAATTGATTTCTAGCACTAAAATAAGATCAAATACGAGCTTGATTATCCATAACGAAGTGGGGAACGATATAGTGTGACTCAGTCATAATGACGTATGGCCTATTGAGTAATTATGGGGTCCCTAATTAGGTCCAGTTGACTAAGCGACCCCATGCAACTTGTGACTAGGAACGTGCGATACGGAATCAGTCCTGCATAACTGGCTATAATACAGGAGTTCTGACAAATAGAACTAAACCACAACTGTAGATTTAATGTACAAAACGGATGGTGGCAATAATTGAATAAAGGAATCACAACCAAGCGAAATTTCTGAGAGTTTCTAAGCTTTTCTATTCACGAGTGTAAATTATCTGTTTCCGCTACCGTTACGATTTCCGTAATTACCCCTGTTGGGTGGCGAAATATACCCGGAACGTGAATTATTTTGGCTTGAATTGTACTGGTTGGCCTGGTGGAATTGCTGATTGGAGAAGTTACTGCTATTATAATTGTTGTAATTTTGGTTATAATTTTGGTTATAATTTTGGTTATAATTTTGGTTATAGCCTTGGCCTTGATTATATTGATTGCCCCGGTTATATCCATTATAGCCTTGATTATAGCCTTGATTGTAGCCTTGATTGTATCCCAGACCCTGATTATATCCCAGACCCTGATTGTATCCTTGGTTATATCCCTGGTTACCGTTATATCCTTGGTTGTACTGATTATTATTCCTAAAATTGCCATTGAACCCACTTCCGTAATTTCCAGCAACCTTTCTCTGGTGATTCATCTGTTGTTCGTAGGCTTCTGTTTTGTCTGCCAGTGCTTCAACCAACGCCTTATACCCTCCTCTTCTAGGGGTATACGCAAGGTTCAAGTCTTTACCCTTGGGTCCTCTATTGATATACTCACTGTTATCTGGAGGAGCATTAAATCTGTTTCCTCCACGGTTCCTCTGGAATCCTGTCTGTTGAATCGCACTAATATCCTCATATTTCAAGGCTTTCGTATGTGGAATATATCCATTCAACAACATCGATTTCCCAACCACCTTAGGAGGCATGGAGTATTGGACTTGCATGTAATCGGAATTCAGAATATCCGGCATATCACCTTCTTTCAATGGAAAATTCATCTTGGAGTCAACATTGAAAACCTCGACTTTCAGTGCTACTCCTGATAAACTGCTCTTAGCAAATTTGAAATTAATTCTTTCGGTATTATTTTCGTATAGTTCAAGAAACTTTTTGTAATTTTTGTTCTGATTGGAAATAAATAGAACCTCCTGTTTGTTGGTATTTCTGTCCATTTCTTCGGGAGTCAATAATTTGTATACCGCTTGTACAGATTTCAAGAGACGTGTTTCGTCGATGAAAGGCAACAACGCAATTCCCTGCCAGCTCATTTTAGCACCGTTCATGTCAATTTTAAAGTCTTCAGGATAAAAATCAATGATTTCACTATCTGGATTCGACATCATATCTCTAAACACCTCGGGTAAATTGTGTCCCGAAGCAGCCGGTAAAACAGACATCAACTGTTCATAAGGTCTAAATGGTTGTCCCTGTTTAAAAGTGATACCTTCCTCAGAAACAATCTCAGTGAAATCAGTGAAATCGGCAGCAAATGGAGCGTAATGATATGGATAATACCATTGCCATGAAGGACAACCTTGATAATAGTAAAGCAATACCCACGAGATTCCCTCCAAATACGAACGAACTACTTCACGACGAGTTTGGTCGACCTCTTCTGCTGTCTTGAGATGGAATTTGCTCTTATAGTAACGCTCACGAAATCCTGGCTCCCATAGTCTGACTTTGTCTTCGTTATCATCATCATCATCATCGTCAATTTTAGAAGCCTCTGCAGTTCTTTTTTTATCCTCAACTTTGACTTCTGGTTCTGATTTTATAGATTCATCAACAGTATTTGATTCAGATTTTAATTCATTATCATTCAGTTCTCCTTGTTTAGCTTCGGGTAACTTACCCTTCGACTCAATCAATTTTTTCAAGGCTAAAGCAGCTTCATTGTTTGCCAAATTTGCTTTGGTTATAATATCTCTATTTTGGACGATATCCTTATTTGATAAATTAGCGTATCCCTCAACAGTTTCTCCACTTGTAGTCATGAGGGGCATGTTTACATCTGCAACAATTGGGGCCTTATCTTTACCCTTAGTAACTTGAGGCAAGTACATATCTTTAATAGCCCTATCTTCTTGTTGCATCATTTTTCTTCTTTTATTGTTTTCCTCTCTTCTTGCTTCATTCTCGTGTCTTTTTCTGAAGATTTCTGTTTCCTTGTAAGCCAAATTAGACATCAACTTCTCTACCAAGGCAAGGTTTAATTTCCCATCACAGGTAATATATTCTTTAACATTAGGAAGCAATCTTTTCCAGCAATTAACTAAGATATCAATACCGTTGTCACGGACATCCAAACTTGGCAAGTGGGGCAAGAAATCATTACCCACAAAGAAACACATGAAAACCCAATCATCAATGGCTCTTTCTAAATCGAAAGGAAACGACATTCTTGGGATATTTAATTCCACTTCCAAATATTCCCTAAGGACATTGACATGAAGCCACAAGAATGGTTTTTTCTTGTCTCTTTTAGCGATATTATCACGTTGTTCTTGGGTCATCATTAATTGCTGGGAAACTGTTATTCTACTATCTTGATTGGCAAAAACGTCTTCTCTGAGCACTCTAAAATGAGGTTCATGGGTAGCTAGCCCCAAGAAAATTAAGTCGGCATCCAACCCGTAGATACAATGTTTTGTATTTGGATTATACTGGGGATCCAGTCTCTGCAGCCTAATAAAGCTCATAAGTTTATGTTCACCTTCACCGGGAACAGTAGCATCACTAATAATGACTTGTAGGTTGGCCCATCCTGGGTCGGTAGCAAGTTTATAAGCCACCCAGTACCGCAATGCCGCTGCCAATCCATCCATAAATGGAGTACCGGGAGTGATAGCATTAGAATCCCATGCCTTCTTCTCTCTAATAGACTTGTCAATCATTTCCCCTCTCAATTCTCTCTGATTGAGATCTCTCTCCTTCTCTTCCTCCTTGATTTTAGCCTCCTGTGCCGATCTAAATCTTCTGGCTCTCTGTTGGTTCATCTTTGCTCTTGGAGCCACTCCATCGACCGCAATCATCAACACTTTCCGGGGCCGTGCCATCATCAACACCCGATCTGTGTATGTAAAAATGTCCAAAAACATCTCGTCTTCCGTGGAAGGTGCTGGCTTGTGCTCAGGATGAGAACAGGGATGGACTATACCATTCATGTCGAGATAGAGGTTGTCAATCTCTCCATTGGGATTAGGATCGCTATAAAGGGCCCTTCCTATTTCTTCCTCAACATCCTCTTCGATCACCGGGGAAATGATCTTGGGATACTTTCTAGATAGCCATCTGAACAACGCTGGGACACCCATAGTGAAGATAGATGATGGTTGTGTAGTATGAAGAGTTTTCGATGAGATTGGTGGGTGCAGGATAATGGATGCGAAGACGTTACTATGAACAGGACCATGGGGTTGGTATATAAGAGAAGAGAGCAAGGAGAAAGTGGTGATGTTGTGGCCAGTGGGACTATTGGTGTGCTATTACTTTGTGATGTTGGCTATGTCGTTGGTTCAATTATAGGAGATTAGTTTCGATTTATTAATTTAATATTCTTTAGCTCGTATTATTAGCTCAACATGAGATTGGCCCGTATTATTAGCAAATATTTAACTTGTTTCCATGTATGGTTTTGATTTAAACGGCAAATTTGCAGTGGTATTATTACAAGGCTAATTATTGAATAATCCGATACGTATTGACAAATCCACCGATGTTTGGTTGATTTATTCTTTACATTAACTACTTCTTTGAATTTGCTTTACTCTTTAAATATTTTTATTGATATTTCCTCCTCCATCTTCAACATCCTCCAAGTCTTGCAGCTTTGAGTTTCCCAGCTGTTTCCCAGCTGTTCCTAAAAAATTTGCTTTGTTTTTTAGTATTCTGTATTTATTCTTTCTTATGGTGAAAACTGCGAGAAAACGATACAAAATAAATCAAGCAATTTCCACGATATAATGCTTAACCATGTTAGTCAGTGTCCATTTGCATTTGTTATCGATTCTCGGCTAATTGGACCTTCTGTAACATTTTTCGATGCAACACAGTGTCTTAGATTGTCTTTCATATAACGTGAGCTGGTGATCAGAGAGAAACTAAAGCTTAAATATCCAATGCTGTGGATATTGCACGTCTTATCAAGATGACCAACAATAGTGAACAAAATTATCTAGATCCATCAATTGGCTTCTTGTGATACATTTAAAGATATATACTAGCTCGTACATTCATTACTCTTTGAGAGGAATACCTTAATTAATATTGGATATAATTAATTTTCTACAGTGTTCGGAATTCATGGCAGTTATTCAAAATCTCTACTCTTGACTATATTAACACGACGCTGAGTCATTATGAGAGAATATGCCCCATATTTTTTTGTAGTAGCTGTTTTAGAACCTGTATAGTCTAATGCTGACAAACGAGAATTATGACTCTTAGAGTTTGAACACTACATCCGATTTTCAATTGCTTTATCTGAAGAACACAGACAGTGTAATACAAGAAATTCAATCAATGAATAAGAGTAAATTTTAGCTATTCACCTCCTTGTGCTCATTGGAATAAATTTCCAAAATTATTAACAGTAACCACTGATACAAATTTTCAATACATTTATTACACTTCCCACATGCCATAATCCTGGTTGCCCGCTAGCATTCGAGTCCGGCGTTCACGGCAACGGTATTACATAATGCCGATCCTGCAAGTAATCATGGTGGATTGGAGAGGAATAAATTAATTCCGCTATTTATTAGCTCACTCATTCTGCTCCTGACAAGCCACACTAAAATTTTGGGTTTTCAGGCTGATCGTAGAAGCCGTTGCAAACGGCGATGGAATACCCGCTCCATCTTTCCTATTGTAGAGTTCATCCGTATTAAGCAGCGCTTTACTATGTCATTAGAGTCGTTTGCATATGTGCCCGACTCAGGGCCGGCGTGTCACGTGCGTTCGCGTATCCAATTCCGCCTCAGGCATACACGCAGATTGGGCCAAGAGTCCGGAACATCGGAATTTTCCGGTACTAATCATATACAAAACAGTTTGAATAAGTAAAAGGATTTGAAGTGTTCGAAGAGAATCACCTTATTCCATCTTCTTAATATACTCCACTGATGGCTACTATTCTGCGCAATTGTAACTTATTGTAGATTTAAAAAACCCTGTACAGTGCGCAACGCATTTGATAATAATGAAAATAATAATAATAACGGCTGAAGCAGATAATAAAGTATGTCGCAGCCACAATAATAATGCGATGGGCTAGCTATATCTCTTTCCATAAATAAGGACGCCAATTTCCGTTTCAACCATCAAGATGAGTACAGCATTATCTCCTTTTAAACGGTTGAAATGGGGTTTCATTCCCGTTAGAAGAATCGTGGATGAGGACGAACACGGAAACATCATAGATGAACCAGTTGGTGTTGGGCTTACCAAGACAGAATCTCAAAATTCTTTGGAAAAAGAGCCATCTGCAACCCAAGAGGTGAACGATGCACAATCCATACAAACTTTAGAATATCGAGATGAAAAGGATCGGAAATGGTGGAAGTTCTTTGATGAGTATGAATATAGAGTTGATTCAAACACCAAGCACAAACGTAAGTGGTACAAATGGTTCCACGAAGATGATACCTTTGCTGAAAAAAAAGTGATCTTAAAAATCGATTTACTTTTGACTCTCTACTCTCTTGCTGCTTACTGGGTTAAGTATCTTGACCAGACTAATCTTACCAATGCTTATATTGGAGGACTTAAACAAGCAATTGACATGAAGGGAAATGACTTGGTTCACACCCAGGTCATGTTTAGTGTCGGTAACATTATCTTCCAGATTCCTTTCATGTACATTTTATATGCTTTGCCATTAAATTATGTATTGCCAGCATTGGATCTTTGTTGGTCGATTTTAACAATTTGTCTCTACAGAGTCCACTCTGTGGGACAACTCAAGGCCCTTCGTTTTTTCATTGGTGCTTTCGAAGCTCCTTCATATATTGCATATCATGCGTTATTCGCTTCCTGGTTTAAGGGAAGTACTGGTGAAATTACTAGAAGAGCTGGTTTTTACTATTTCGGACAATATTTAGGTATTTTGACCTCTGGGTTACTTTCTGGTGCCATTGAAAGACATATGAGTGGTATTCATGGCCATCAAGCATGGCAATGGATTTTTATCATGGATGGTATAATTTCTCTAGTTGTAGGATTCATTGGTTTCTATATGATTCCAGGTACTCCTCAAGATTGCTACAGTATTTTCTTGTCTGATGATGATATTAGAATTGCTAGAAGAAGAATGAAAGCAGACCAAAAGGATGCCAAACCAAGAGAAAACCCAGTCAAGTATTTCTTCGATCTCGAAATATGGAAGTCAATCTTCTCATCGTGGCACATCTACGTCCTTTGTTTATGGAATATTTTCTGTTGGAATAATAATAATGGTACTTCTGGTGCTTATGCTTTGTGGTTGCAATCATTAACGGATAAGAATGGGCAACCAAGGTTCAACAAGGGCCAGCTTCAAGATTATACGGCATTGACTCCAGGTTTGGGTATTTTATGGTTGGCTATTACCAGTGGTATTGCTGATCTCTTTAATTCACGTTGGGCTGCAATTTTGTTTTCACAGGTATTCAATATCATTGGTAATCTCATTTTAGCGGTATGGCATGTACCTGAAGGTGCCAAATGGTTTGCATGGGTTTTGCAATACTTTGGTTGGGCCATGGCCCCTACCTTGTACTCATGGCAGGGTGATATTTGTCGTAAAGATATTCGTGAGAGACAAGTTGTGTTGGTTTTCATGAATATTATGGCTCAGCAATCTACTGCTTGGACATCTGTTTTGGTTTGGAAGACCGTGGAAGCACCAAGATACCTCAAGGGTTATTCATTCACTGCTGCTTGTGCTTTTGCGTTATCGGTTTGGACTTTTGTGGTATTGTATTTCTACAAGAGGGAAGAAAGAAAGAACGCTAGAGAAAACGGTATTGTGCTTTATAATTCTGCCTTGGACCCTGATTTCATTCCTGGTGAGGCTAGAAATGATTCCGACGTTCCGGAAAAGAATTAATCGAATTGAATTATGGACAGGTGTTTGGTCGGTAGGAATAATGTATCGAGATTACTGAAGTGCTGTTTTATAATTCTTCGTTTGAACTAGAGGCAAGTTGAAGACCTCAAGCAAAACCTAATGATTCAAACTTAATTTATGCGTATATTTGTGGTATTTAATACATTTTAATATAGAGATTATCGAGTAACTAAACTGATTTATGTTTATATGGAAACTAAATTAATATATTTGCTTGAAGTTCAAAATAATTAAATCTGATTACAATCAAAATAGGTAACGAATTAAACCTAAGTAACCGGGGTATTGAAGTATGTAGCCAGTAGTTGTATATTCAATAGTTAAAAATTGATTGAAATACGGAATAAAAACTAGAAGTAAATATGCGTAATACCTTAAACAAACTTCTCAATCATTACGAGTAAACCTCCCTTCTTAAGTCTGACTCGCAATTCAGTGGCGTTTCTCTAGGAAATAGTCCTATTACCAGGGCTCAATCCCGGCTCAGGTTATTTTTCACCATCACCAGGTTATCCAGTTCATTCGTGGTATCGTGGCTTAGGCTGCACGATTACGCGGTGAAAGATTTTTTGGTTAAAAATTTCCTACATTAGGCATGAACGGCTGAAATGGTTGCAAAACTCGCGTGAAAAAATATAGTATACATTTATAAACTGCTTCAGAACTGAAATCATCCAAAATAGACCTGGAGAATACTAACCCACATAAGCTCCAGAGTTTGTATATACAGTCTAAACCTTCTCGTGAACCTTATCTAAAGAATCACGATTCTCGTTGTCTTTGGCCCCTTCGGCATCTTCAATAAATTCTTGGGAAGCCTTATTCTTCTCCAAGTAATTAATATGATCCTCATATGTGTTTGTATGACCCAGTGTGGTGTAGGTGATCTTATTGATTTCAGAGTAATCTGGACACAATTCTGGACCCTTCCTACCAATTAAGTACCATGGCAAGTTGAAGATTTCTTCCATGGATTCCAAAGATCTTCCTGCAACTTCTGGAACGAAGAACCAACACCATAATATAGAAACAACCATGATGGCCACAAAGAAATAAAATGCACCATAGTTATTCATTGCTAATAACATTTTTGGTAATGCCTTAGAGTTACCGTACTGGTTGGCAAAATGCAAAACCATGGTAACCGATTGAGCGAACGATCTAATCTTTAATGGGAAGATTTCGGAACCCAATAAGTATTGAATGGAGTTGAAACCCATACACCAACCGGTACCACTGAGGAAAAGAGCAGCAAGAGCACCGGTGGCAGCTCTTTTTTGAGAAGCAGTCAAAGCAACTCCAGCGTCTGCTGCTTGAGGAACTATGGTTAAGAAAATAGCAAAGTAAAGCAAGGTTACCAATTGAATACCAACACCAATATACAAAGCTCTTCTTCTACCGAGAAAATCAATCATAAAGAATGCACATAAGTAGGACGATACAAATTTAACAACACCAAGGACGGCAGACATCTTCAAGATGTCAGTACCTTTAATACCAGCAAGTGCAAAAAGCTTGGAGGCATAGATTGTGATGGCATTAGCACCGGACCATTGACCTAAAATCTGGGCCATTGCTGAAACAGCAAAAAATCTGTATCTGATAGATTTAACTGTGACAAGCTCCTTGGCTTGTTTTAAAAGATTAGTGTTGGCTAACGCCTCCTTTTCAGAAAGCACTTGTTCATTAATGTCACTGATTTCACCGATAATGTAAGGATGATCTGGAGGTAAGTGTCTGAGCTTCGACAAGTTTTCAATCGCCTTGTCTGGTTTGTTGGTCTTTAATAACCATCTTGGACTTTCCACACAGAAAATTGTGGAAAGAATGAAAATCAAACCAGCCAACACGATTTTTAAAGAAACCCCAACTACCCATTGCTTTCTGGATTCGTTGGAAATATGCAAAACAGCCCCGTATGAAACAAAGTAACCACACATAATACCAAAATAAACAGCCCCGGAAAAAATCGAAACCGCCAACCCTCTGATGGCCTTTGGAGACACTTCCGAAGTGAATGATGGACCGATGGTGGTTGTTTGACCGATAGCTAAACCTTCGATAAATCTACCGGCGTACAACTGACCCACGGAATAGGCAAAAACCTGTAAAAGTGCACCGACCACCCATATACCACAGACAACCTGTAATGCACGTACTCTACCTAACTTATCAACAGAATACATGGCAATGATGGCACCAGCAATCGAACCAAGCTGAACCATGGATGTGATGTTAGAAGTCAAGTTTGCAATCTCATCGGCAGATTTGTTTGGGTCATTTAAGCCAAAATATTGTTGGAATGACGGAAGTGCAATCGCACCAGCAATATTTCCTTCGTCAAACCCTCTAGCAGCCCCCAAAATACCGAATACGAATATACAGAGATAAAGGGTCCTGTTATAAATTTCTGGAGGTGACAGATCGTTGTTGACCTGCCATCTAAATTTTTTAGGGGCAGAGTCTGTTAATGGTTTTTCCGGTTCAGAAACAGAATTTCTGGAAATGATAGAACGTGTATCTTTCTTATCGGAACCCATTTTGTGAAGAAGACAGGACAGATTGGAAAAGACGATACATATGGAGAGAGAGAGATTAGATATATATATATAATTTATTGAAGAATGTTTTATTACGAATTAGGTAGACCCCCACCACTAAATGTGGGGCTAATAAACTGCAAAATTGATGAGCGCACTAGATCAACCGGTACAACTCCGGAATTGTTGCTGATGCCCCGGTGCGAACAAAGAACCGTATCAGTTCCGGTGCGTTTCGAATCCCGATAAATTTGAAGTGGGGCATTTCCCCTCCTCTCTTTCTCGGACTGAAAGACTTCGAAACCGTTATGTCTTCTTTCTTGATTCTCTTGGCTAAGATCGGGGCCAAGACTGTGGCCAAGACTGTGGCCAAGACCTTGACGTTTCGCCTATCGTCAGTCTAAGTGGACGCGGAGCAAATAAGTACAATTTCTTAAACTGGCAAAGCCCCAGGCATTCGCTAATATTAAAGTTTGTTGAACACATCATGCAACCCCGGAGAACTGCATTTTCAGGCGGCGATACATGAATTGAATAGTAGCGTGCGCCCTTAATTTCCCCTCGTTCCCCATACCAAGAAAAATTTGGAACATTAACAGATTGTATCTATTACGTTCGCTAGACAATCTGTATAGCTGCAATATTACGTTGCATTAGTTCCGTGGTATGGGCAGTAAATTCCAAGTGATTTTTTGATGTATGCAACTAGGGTATCGAAAAGGTCTGCAGAGTGTGCATACAATTTCTGCAGCTATGTCAATTGCACTCAGCAACCTCCACCTAAAATTGTTGACGTACCCCGCGAAATCCCCACCAATCATACCTACCCGATTATGCCCATAGGATTTACAGTTTTGACGACTCCTAGAGCCGGGACCATCGCGCCCAACTTTTTAATAGGATGATTCAATACATAGCTAGGACCGGGTCTGCCGGTTCATCTCTAACTAAGACAATGTATGTCAAAAAAAGAGCCTCTATCTAAGTCCCCCTAAAGCCTCATCTTCTAAAGTTACAACAACAGGTTACTCCAAACATTGTAATCTCAACCAGCAAAACCTGCCGCATGTTTGCCCGGTTTTTCCTACAGCCCCGTATCGTTGGGCCCCGCATACTGCGAGGGCCGGGTTCTCCTACATCTCGTTGCTGCACTTCTTGCAACTATTGTCGCTTACGACGTTATCGCCCAGCCACGCATCTCGTTCAATCCCCATATTAAACATGATCGGTATCAATTCAATATCCATCGCCAAGACATCGTAGCAGCTCGCTTACAACGCCCCAACGCCCCTATGGTTTCCTATCGGTTTTCAAAATAATCTAGCCTCGTTTCAAATATTTTTCAAATGTTTTATCAGAAGCGTCCTCATTGCTTGAGAATAGACATACGAGTTTTCAGGGATGGGAATCAAAATTCTTGAATAACTTATTGCAAATACTGAATTCGCAGAATGATAGTAGATACGTGAAAAATACGGTGAAATGATTCAAGCCACAAATCATGAATTTTGCTGGGAGTTTCAGGTATAGTGAAGTCCATAATATCACCTATGATGCCATATTAAATCGAGAAATTATGCCAAAAACATCCAATTAGGAAATACGTTTATCCCTTCTGGACGAAAACTGTCATAATGCTATAATACTGGAATTGGTTAACCTAGACACGGAAAAAATGGAAGTAGATATTTGAATTTCACCGTTTTTTAAACTTAGCCAGATCTAAGCCATTCAAAGCCTACTGAGACTCGCGTAAACAAACCAACAATAGATTATCCGAAATTGCTATGGATTACAGGAGGATAAAATTGATACGTAGTTGCAGATATGGTTCAATCACTTGACTTGAGTAACTGGAAATAGCTGGGTTACTTGGGAGAATAGCTGATATTAATTTTTATTACCATTCAAATGATAATTGAAATACGCTCAAAAGTATATACAGTGCTAGGTGACCATTCATGAATAAATTGAAACATGGGTTTTATAAATCACTATAGATTTGGAAATCTTACTAGGATACAAAATTTTAAATTATAATGGGACATTGCCCTCGTAATATATTACAATTGTTATCACTATCACCTATGCGAACCGACGAAATTGTGTTCGCTTATTCTTTTTGCTTTTTGGCAACTCCACCCAGTTGCTGAAGGGTCCGTTTCTTATCCCCTTCAGATCCAGGAGTATCCTTTTTCTCACCTCTATCGATAGCCGGACGGTGCACAGTGAGTGTACTTTCCGTGAAAGGATGACCCAATGGCTTGGGCCTATTGTTCGCACCAAATGCTGGAATTTGAGGAATACCAAGTTGGGAGGTTGCTCCTCCAAAAGAGCTGCCAGCATTTACATTTGTGGTGCCTCCTGGGGTTGCTGAAGATGTACCAGGAGTATTAGCGGAACTCGTGTTGTTTTCTTTCTCAAGCCTTTCAACCTTCTTATTCAACATTTTGAGTTTCATCTCAAACAATTTTTCCACCTGTTGCTTGGTTTTCTGCTTTGCTTCATCCAATTCCTTGCTAAAATCGCTCTTCAACTTCGCAATCTCCTGTTGGTGTTTTGAGGCGTCAGTTGAATCTCCCTTGGTAGCGGTAATTTCAGCAACTTTAGCATCAATTTTGGCTTGAACATCTTTTTCCAATTCAGCTTTTCTAGCATTGACACTACGCTCCAAATCGTCATACTTCTTCTGGAACTCTTCTTCAAATTGCTTCTTCACAGTATTGGTGTCTCCCACCTTTGAAATCTCCTCTTTCAAACGGTGATCAAACTTTTCCTGTAAATCATGTTCTAATTTTTGTTTTTCAGTTTCAAAGTCTTCCCTCAATTTTTTCAAATCCCCTTCAAAATTTTGAGGTTCAGATTCTTTTTGCTTCAATTGGTTGATTTGATTCACCAAACCATTCTTTTCTTGTTTCAAGGAATTGATGTTCTTTGAATGTTCGTCTTTCAACTCTTTAAGCTTTTCAGTGAGCTCCGTAAGTTGACCTGCATTTTCTTCCTTGATCTTGTTCATTTCTGTTTCATTAGCAAGCTTCAACTTAGTAATCTCTTCATTAAGAGAACTGATAGTATCTTGTAACTCTTTGATCTTATCATTTTGTGACTGAATACGGGTATTGGCCTTGTTACGAAGATCGTTATACTTCTCTTTCATATTTTGAATAATTTCATTTTCTGCTTCAATAGTAGAATTGGTTGCAGAGCCAGCAGCAATTGGAGCTGTTGGCGATGCGGAACCTGATTGATTTGCTTCGGCCAATCTAGCTTTCAATCTTTCACTTTCCTCTTCTATTAATTTAACTCTTTGGTTGCTAACTTCAACCTCAGTAACTAAAATGTCAATTCTTTCTTTCAATGGCTCCAATTGAGAAGAAGCGTTCTTCAATTGAGCTTCCACTTCTTGGATTCTTTGCAATTTGGCTCTGTTCTCATTACGTAAAGTTGTGTTGCTCTCACGGAGAATATTCAACTGTTGCAATTGTTCGTCAATTCTTTCAGTCTCCTTGAGCGATTCTTTGATATTAAAACCATTACTTGTTTGTGCACCGGCTTGAGCAAAATTCAATTCGGCCTTAACACGAGCTAATTCATCCTGTACCTTGTTTAACGTCTTCGAAACATTGTCATATTCATCATTTCTTAGAGTTAACTTGAGTTCGGCAGCTTCCTTTTCACGACGTAAGTAACTTACAACCTCCTTCAAGCTATCGTCTTGTATGGAATCCTCATGAGTTACTGATCCATTCTTGGATAATTCTAATTGATTCATAATTATGTTATTTTGTTGTTTCAATTCTTCAAGTTTAATTCTAGACTCTCTTAGTTCCTCTTCAATGGCAGCCCTTTCTAAATTCAAAGAATCTTCCTTGCCAATAAGTCCATTCAACTTGTCATTTAACAGTTGTATTTCACTCTTGTATTTTTCGGTTTCCTCGTTACGAATTGCGATCTGCTGAGATAATTGGTTGTTCTTTTCCAACTCTTCCTGATACTTCGATTGGTTGGAAGACGACAATTGGACTTGAACTTCCAAATCTTTCCTGAGGCCAGCTAATCTATTATCATAATCCTTTTGAAGAGTGTCGTATGCCACCGCTTTATTGGTGTATTCATCAAGTTTTGTTTTCAAAGTGTTTTCTTCACTTCTGTGCTTTTCATTAGCATTTGCTAATTCACTCTTAGCTTCATGAATCGCAGTATTGAGTCTATTTATTTCATCCTTTAATGACTCTTGTTCTTTCAAAGCAATTTGATAATTCTGTTCCGTATCAAGTTTGTATTGTTCAAAACTATTAGTTGCATTAATGAGAGCATCCTCGCCAGCTTTAGCAAGATTTGATAATTCTTCAACCTGACTTTCTGCAATCTTCAAGTCATCCTTGAGCTGATTAATTTCAATTCTCAAGCCTTGTTTCTCGGAATCATCGTTAACATTTCCAATAGAGTCTAATTGAATGGTACTTGGCCGCTTAGCCAAAGCAGAATTAAGCTCATGGATCTTTTCTTTTAAAGA
Organism: Suhomyces ambrosiae; assembly: GCA_030568575.1. Taxonomy (NCBI): domain Eukaryota; kingdom Fungi; phylum Ascomycota; class Pichiomycetes; order Serinales; family Debaryomycetaceae; genus Suhomyces; species Suhomyces ambrosiae. Next base: position 254,243 of record JAJMGA010000013.1, on the reverse strand, counting down.
TTCGATTGTGATATTCTTTTCATTTAGCTTGGCCTTAGTCAGCAAAAGAGATTGACTAATTTCACCCACCTGCTCCAATTTACTGTTTTGTGATTTCAAAGCTAATTCGGCCTGATTAGTCAAAATCGAAATTCTTTCATCCTTTTCATTGAGTTTATCGTGTAATGATTGATAATTTTCAATTGACCGGCTAAGTCTTTCGGATAACTCTTTACTGGATTCATCTCTTTCCTTTAATAATGCTTGCAAATTAATGACAAATTCGTTGAGATTATTCTTGTCCAATTTGAGCTGCTCAATTTCACTCCTGAAAGAGCGGAAGATCGATTCGTTGTATTTCTTTTCTGTTTCCAAGTTACTAATTAAAAGCTGATTCTTTGACACTTGAGACTCCGCATCTCTTAGTTCATTGGACTTATCTATCAAGAGCTTTTCTTGCTTTGACGCTTGCTCTTGCCAGAACTTAAGATTAGTGCTTGTTTGTTGAATTTCCTTACGCAATTCTTCTATTGTACCTTGAGCATTGAAAAATCTACTTTCAGATAATTCTGCAGCGTGTTTACTAGATGCCAACTGTATTGAAAGTTCACTCTTTTCGTTTGTAAGTAATCTTAATTTGTTGTTCAAATCATTGGTGACCTCGGTGCTTTGTTTTTGAATATCCTTCAATATCTTGTCACTTTCCCTCAATTTGGATTTAAGGTCCTCGTTGACTTCACTCAAATACCTGCCATCTGATCCCAGAGAATGTGAACCAAAACCATTCTCTGCCTTGAGAATGTCTCTTTCTTTAGTCACAGCATTGAGCTTTATATTTATACTATCCAATTCTCCTTCTAGAGTAACAATAGCATCTTTCGCTTCTTCAATCGCTATGGATTCAATATTGTTGTTCTCTTCTTCCTTGTTTTCTAATTTCTTAGATAAAATTCGAATAGTTTTTAAGAGCTCCTCGTTCTTTTGTCTCAATTCGACGATATTAGCAAACTCGACCAATCTTTCCGAAATGAGTTTATCTGATTCATTTTCGAAATAATCTGTATCGAAATTTCCACTTTTTTGAAGAATGTTCTCAATAGCTTGTTTTTCACTCAAGGTTAAGGGGTCCTCATTGTTATCTCTGATTTTTGAATGGATCAAATAATAACATAATTGTCTACCTAAGTCTTTCAGCAAATTCTTGATTGAAATTATCTCTGCTTCGTTTTCCTGAAGTCTGGCTCTTAGTCTATTAAAATCTTTTTCCACGTTAACCTTTTCAATTCTTACACTTTCTACTTTTCCGATCATTTCTTGTAAGGAGTTTTCATAGAACTTAACTTGGTCTCTGTAGTTCGCAATGGCAGGTTTTTTGGATTCTAATTCTGTTACGAATGATTCTAATTGTACTGCTAATTTCTCTTTCTGTGATCTTTCCAATACCAACTGCTTCTTTAAGTGATTGAATTCTGAATATAATGTGGACAATGATATTCCTTGAGATGCAATTAATGAAGAAGAGTCTGTCAATTTAGGCAATTCACTCTCTTTCTGTAATTCTGAATCCAAAACTTCTTCAGTTCTTCTTAATTTTTCTTGGACTTCGATTAGTTGTTCCGTCTTCGAAGTTAAAGAATCTTCAAGTGACTGTATAGAATCGCCTAGCTTCTGTTTGATCTCTTCAATGTATTCCTCAAGTTGCTGGATACGTTCTATTCTTTGGTCTGCTTGAGTTTTGGTGAGTTTGATCAAATCCTCCTGATTCTGTACTTGTTGAATTAAGCTAGATTTTTCATTATTAAATTCAGATTTCAAACTTGATAATTCAGAAGATTTATCTTCCAATTTCTTTCTTAAATCATTGATAGATTTTTGGTGTGATTTGTTCACTTGTTGGAGCGACTCGTTGTTGGAAGCCAATGTGGTCACCTTATTGGAGGTAAGAACATATTCTGATTCGTGTTTTTTAATTAAATCTGTATAACGAGATTGGACCGCTTCTAACTCTTCTTCGAACCATTTCTTTTGATTTCTTAAATATCCCACTTCATTCGTAACTTTTGTTAAGTCAAGCTTCAAAGTGAAATTCTCATTTTTAGTGTCATTAATTTCCTTTGTAATTTGATTAAATCTGGTGCTTTGATCGATATTTGAAGTCGTTAATTGATTTAAGGATTCGTTAAGTCTAGTGATTTTTCTTTCGTAACTCTCTTCTAATGATCTGTTCTCGTTAAGTAACTTCTCTTCCGATTCTTTGAGACGAACTATTCGGTCATTCATAATCTTATTTGCCTCTTCTAATTCATGTATTCTATGTTCTTGGTGGGACGAGGTTGAAGCATGTGACTCACTTTGATTTTTGAATTCATTTAATTCATTTTCTGAATCTTTAAGTTTCGACCTGAGCTCGTCAATAATCTTTGATGATCCTTGAACGTTTTGTTCGAACTTGAGCTGTAAAAAAGAATTTTGAGATGTAACTTCATGGAACTCTGCTGATTTGGCAAGCAACGCATCTAGCGTTGGCCCATTAACGGACGCGAGTGTGGATTCATCAACACCCAAGAACCCCGCACAAACCTTGATTGAATCTTCAAAGCCTATGCTGGAGCCAAAATGCTCGGGTGCAGCCAACGTATCATTAAGGTTAGCTTTTTGGGCAATTGGACTACTTATCACATGGGAGTGATCTTCGTTATCTTTGGCCACATTGAACGACTTGGGAGTGCTGATCTTATCGATATCCTTCAATGGAGGAAGCGATTTGGAGGGGGTAGCAAATGTTTGGTTTTGCGATGGGAGCTGCAATATGGAGGTGTTGGGCTCCTCATCAGCATCTGGAAGCTCGATATCTTCAGGTTCCTGCCTCGCTGGATCCACTACTTCAATGACTGTGGATCCAGGCTCGATTTCGACAACCGGGACTTGGTTCTCTTGGTTTTCTTGATTCTCCTGGTTCTCTTGGCTCTTTTGGGTCTCTTGGTTCACTGGGTTCTCTTGGATCTCCTGGTTCTCTTGATTCTCATTTATAATCACCTCTGGTTCCTCAGAGACCTGCACTTTCTGACCATTCACCACACCAGAAGCTGGACCCTCTGTCTTTGTATCGGACTCAATTGATGAATTGGTAGTGGAAGCGTTATTGGCAACTGGAAGAGACCCCGACGGTGGGGCCTGCAAAGTAACATCATCTGAAACGGCTTTCTGTGGTTCTGTGTGACTGGGCGAATTGGACTCATCCTGGCTGGGATGCTGCCGAGACTCGCTCATTGTGATGATGATAGTTGTGGATGACTTGTACTGTTGCACTCTAGATGTTTGAGACATGAGTCGTATTGCATGTCGTGCAGTGTCGTGTTTTACAATGTCGCGCAGTATGAGTGGGAGAATGAAAAGAATTCTAATGAATGGTAAGCTGGTAGTTTTCCAGGGCCCTTCAGTCTAGTTGTAAATAAGTACAGTGTTGCAATAGCTACAGTCAATGGCCTGTCAAGTCCTTTAAGATAGAGTGGACACGATGAAATTAAATTTGTCCCAAATGGTTGCAACAAAAACGAGACACATTCTAAGTCACGTGCCATGATTTGCCTAATTTTGATTCTTTCTTTCACAAACCCTATTTCATTTCAAATCGGAAAAGGTAGCCTCATATCGCAATTGAGAACCTTACTCCTGTATTCGAACTCTTTTCTATCATATTGGCTTTCATCCAAGTTTTAAATATCAGTTCTGGCAGTAGTGGTTGGTTCCCGGAAATTGAATACGCACGTGGTAGGCCGGAACTCGGGAGCCAGCGCCGTCAACTAGGGCTCACGCCCTTAAACATGATCATTGCACGTGATAAAAGCACCTAATTACATCCACCTGCCGGTTGGTTTTCACACTCCCGATTACGTAACTTCCTCACTCTCTTCCACCTCAAACAAATTTTTCAAATACTTAACTCCTCTCACTAGTTAATCCACTAAGCAAGATGATTGAACCATCCTTAAAGGCTTTAGCTTCCAAGTACAACTGTGAAAAGTCCATCTGTCGTAAATGTTACGCTAGATTGCCACCAAGAGCTACCAACTGTCGTAAGAGAAAGTGTGGACACACCAACCAATTGAGACCAAAGAAGAAGTTGAAGTGATCTATTCGTTACATTACGCTTGGTATCGTTTCAGATGGATATTCCATACATATACATAATACGAATGAACGGTATAGTGTTTAGCTAATAAATCTTACGTTACAACTTGTGTAGACAAGAGCTCCCGAAGGGAGTTCCTGAAAAGATTACAATTGAAAACAAGAAATGGGATGTTTACAACGAAAAAAGATAGCCAGACTTGAGTTTGAAGGATATTTGGATAAGCTGATACGAACTGTTGGCACAATACGGTCCACTGTGAGGTCAGAGCTATCTGTGAACGGGAAATGGATCATCCAAATTGAACTCACTGTAGACTACTCTTACGATCAGTCAAGCTTAATCGAATTGGACTGTTTATTTTCCGAGATCAACTATTGAACTCTGGGTTCAAATGAAGGCAGACTGGTTAGTCAAGTAGTTCCATATGTAATGGAATTAATTCCATCTGGATGTCAATAATTAAATGACCAGCAGATGATCGATTACGACCGAACTAAGAAATGAGAAATGAGAAAAGTAAACCAAATTGGAGTATGGATCACCAAAATATTATTTAACTCAGGTCCAGTAACTGTCTGAACATATACGCATATTTAAATGTTTTAAGAAAGGGTAGTAGTATATAGATTTTTTTAGTGCTAAATTTAAAGCCTAGCAGAAGGGATCCAACCTTTTCTGGAGAGACATATTAAACCTGTCACTCAAAGGCTCGTGGATGACTGATAATTAATCATTTCAAAAACTGTTAAACCTATCACTTAAAGACTTGTGAATGATTGATTTAATCATTTCAAGAAACTGTTTCCGATGGATAAGGCTTCGCTTTCAATTTGTGATGTCTACTTGGTTCAAGCATTTTATTATTTAATAAGAAGGTGCAATTCGGTTCTAGCAAAGCATACGAACTGAAATATGAAAATAAATCGAAGTATCAAAAACTCACTAGATGACATACAGTCCTTCTAATAAATAATGGAAAAAGGCGAGGTTTATTCAATGTTCACATCTAAACGTGTATAGCAAGAAAATATAGCTAGTTTTTCTAGGACACACTCCTTATTAATGAATAAGTCCGAAGCCATCACATATTGGGCCATATTAGGCTCTCACTTGTTTTTCCAGACAAAAAAATGAGTATCATACAATCACATATAACTCATTAATACATGGATTTCTATCCTTACTAGCCTATTCTACAAACTCATTAGCAACGGCTCCAAATATTCATTATTCATGATTCATATCTATTTACCAAGAATTCACAAGAACTATCTTTGCACCTATTTTGATAAATCAATAATTATCAAGATATTATCAGTTTCCAGTATATTGGCGGAATTTGGTGGAGGTCACAAACCCCTCCTGCTGACAAAGACCCCCACCAACTCTAGCAGACCTTGCTATTAATATATGCGACATTTCCAGAATCAGATCGCGTTCTGTTCCGCCCCTTATTGGTAGGAGGAGATCGCGCCGGATCCTGGCCCTGGAGTGACCAGACGACATTGTCTGATCGCCACTGACTACTTATCAGCACAATGATTTGTCATCAAGTAGAACCATCGATTCCAATTCCACTAGCCATACCTGATGATAGGAAATACTGTAGCTGTCTACTGAGAGTACTATGACAATATACACTGCCCAATATTTTAGTTTGTAGAGCTGCAACCATCTACTTGCACATTAGTAAACTGTCAATGTATGCTTGCACATTACTGATAAAATACTAACAGAATTGTGCAGCTGAAGACAACACAACAACCAATCATCACAATCCATTGCATACAAACTCCCCTACTTACCAGCAGTTAAATAATATTCCAACCCAATTTTTTAACGGACTATTGACTCCCTAACTGTGGAAATCTTCGTCGCATAATTTGCATGCAATTTGTATGCTCTTAGTTTATTCGATCTTTGTTCATCAATTCCCGCACTGGCTGCTAACATGGAAGATCAAAAACCCCTACGGAAATACAAGTTATAACGGGAAGAACCGCCTAACTAATGCCAGTGCTTGCCAGTTCCCCTTGCAATACCTTCAACCTTACCAGAGAAGAATTCTACCACTAATTTTGTTGGGAACCAAACGCTTCCGGTCAGATCATTTTCGCCGTCGGTCGTGCCCCCTCATTTCTCTCACTCACTAACTAAACACTAATTGTAGCCGCTACAACACTACACTTAGTTATCACTACCATCACCCCTACGCTAGTCACTTCGTCCGTAGTGTAGCATGAACGGACTGCATCCTGTCGAGCAACCCCAGATGGCTCCACAGCAGCAAAAACGCCAGAACAGCTTGTCCAACTACATGATCGCCAACTCCAACAAACGAAGCCAGAATCCATTGCAAAACGAGTACACCAACTCATTCAATACCAATACAACCGCATTCAATACCATGAACTCGTTGAACAACTCGGCAAACGCCACCATGAACTCCATCAACTCGGTGAATGCCACCATGAACTCTGCCAATCCTAGTGTAAACGCTGTTAATACCAATGTCAGTGTGGCCAACGCCAGTGTGAACGCCACAGGTTCTCCCCGCTACATCAGAAACAGACGCATCATCCATAAAACCCCCACTGCTTCTCCCTATGAGGTTCCCTCCAGTCCCAACGTCACCACCAATCTCTCGGTGCAGAACAACTCTGATTCCTCCGATTCCAATGCCGTGTTAGAGAATATGGAAGAGAAAGATCTGGTGGTGTCGACGCCAAATCAGGCCCTGGCCACAGGACAAGGCCAGGCTCCTCTGCATGCTCAACCCCAATCACTGGCTCTGGCCCTGGCCCTGGCTCTGGCCCTGTCAGTCCGTACCATGTCTGATGAGGAACAACAACTTGCCTCCAAACTTAAGGAAACCTATAAAAACGTGGTGAATTATGAGGAAATTGTCCAGAAAAACTGCATTGATATCACTATTAAAATTAACCAACTCACAAGCAATAACAATAATAATAGTTTGGTATATGGAAATTCTCCTCTCATCAACCAGCAACTTTCATCGTCAGTAAACTCCAATTCTTCGTTAACCTCATCCACAACCCGAACCTCAGAATTACTGAACGATCTATGGACGGTGTATCATCACAATATCACACTTTTGGATAATTATTACGATTTCTTGGTCACCGCTTTAAAACCTTCATCTAACCAGACCCAATTCAAAACAGGGAAGAACATAGTAGAACTTTACAAAATCCCAAGACGTATGTGGGTCTATGGAATTGTGGGTTTCCTTGAGGTTTTAAAGAATATTATGAGCATTTATCAAGACCACGAAATATGTCTGTGTTTCATTTCATATTGTTTCAACATCATTTCAAACTTGACCGACCCTATTCTTGAAATGGAAGGTTGGTGGCTGGAAAAATTGGGCGATTTATCTAGAATGGCGATTGCCCTTTATGCATCAAAATTTATAGACTGGAAAATTAGTGCAGAATACTGGTATTCAGTGGCTATGAAGACCCTTTACGGACACGGAAAGATTTATTACCACATGTGTACTGTTCAACAAGACAATTTGGATGCTTTGGTCAATATTGGAAAGTCGGTAGTATGCCGTGATCCATTTGTTCCTACTCAACATTATTTGAGATTGGTGGTTGAAAACATTTGTACTCAAAGAAATATCTTATCTTTGCTTGAATTACCAATTATTGACTTCATCAAAATTCATAAGGTGTTGCTTAGCATATTCAATCGTACTAATGATAGTATTTCCAATTCAGTAGAGGGTATCCATGATTCACAAATTCAATATGGAATCGATTTAGTTACTAGGTATGGATTAACCTTTGGTTCAGATTCCAGTGGTTACAACTTCTTTACTAGAGAATTGTACACAACTACAGGAGTCACTACCATTAATGATCCTCATCATCCATATTACTTACAACATCAACAGCAACAAGCCCCAAATGCGGCCAACACGTTGGAAAAGGTGAACTTTTGGTTGAATAAAGGTTCATTATTCGCTATTGCCAATATTAATCATCTTATTGGTTTTGGTGATGCTAAAAATCCCTTTGCCAAAATCTTTTTGCTTCCCGAAGCTCTTAAAGAAAGAAAGGATAAAAAGGATAGGAAACGCAAGTCTCGTGCGTCTCAACCTCAAATTGATGATAGCTCTAATTCTATAAGTGCGGGTGTTGAAGGTCAAACTGTAACTGCATCCGATTTATTGGTTAATGATTGGTTTTATTGTCTTCAATTTATCAACAAGTCAGTTTTAGAATTGTCTATTCGTATTTTGAATCATTATTTAATTGGTCCAAAGCAAGCTTCAACTAGCCATGTGATTGTATGGCTTTATTTCTTGATATCAGTTGGAGAAGCTTCCAAAAAATATCCAAACAGTAATACCATGATTGATTGGTTATTCAAAAAGCTTTTCCCTTGGGAATCACTCATAAATTATCTTAATTCCTTACTTACATTTGTTAGAAACAGTCCAAAATTATCAGAATTATGCAACCATTATCTCCAAAATCCAAATTACATTCAATTTTTTAATGAAAACGAATTTCTTCCGGAAGTTTGGAAATGTTGGGGTACATTGTGGTTTGATACAATCATTGAAAAGGGAGATTATAGTGACTTAGAATCTGCTGGTGTCAAAAACAACAATTTATTCGATTTACCAGTTTGTGGACCTTATTCAGTAGTTAATATGACTAATGATTCAGATCAAAAGTCAAGAAATCAAATGGAAAACGACAATGATGAAAGAATCGTCCGTATCATTTTATTGGCTAGAATTATCGCTGATAGACATAATTTCGGGTTAATGAGAGCTGACTTTGAGTTCAAATACGATGAAAATATCTATAACACCACTGACTCGTCTGTACCTTCATCGAATGTGGGACAAAACGACCCATATGCCTATATGGAAGATTTCTTGTTAAGTGATGGAAGATTTGTGCAAAATAACTTTTTGCAACCCATTTCAAGAGATAACTTATGTAGTGATAACTTCCAACTAACCATTACCCAAAAGGATAATATGTGGTTTGGTAGAAATGGAAATTATGATGAAGTGAATACTTTGGGTGATGATATGATAGAAGAGGAAGCTGAAAATTATGGCGAATCCGATTTTGATGATGAAGAAGCGGAATTGGCTGTACATCATCAAAATAGTCTTCAAAACCACCATTTATATCATCAACAACAGCATCAACAAGCATTACAACAGGCACATCAAATGGCAGGAGCCGAGGGATTCTACAATGAAGTTTTCATAGAAACTGGTGATGGCATGGGAAGTACTGGTGTTCCAAAGAACAAAATAACCATAGAGGGTAATCTTGGAGACCGTATGGACAGTAGCTTGACCCATGTAACCTTGGATACTAATATTTGGCTCAAACATTGTGGACGGATTTATAAATGTGTTAGAAATGGAGTATTCAAAATTCTGATCCCCTTGATTGTTTTCCAAGAATTACGTGCATTGAGAAAATCAGCTGAAGCAACCATTTCGGATGCTGCTACCAGATCAGTGATTATCGTCCGTGAATTATACTTGACTCGTGAAATTCTTCCTTTAAGATATGACGGTACTGTTGCGTCAGATATTAATGAAACACTTGAGTTCGAAAACAATTCGAATTGGAGATCATGTGTGGATGAAACCATTTTAAATGCTGTTAATGAACACGATGAAATTGGCAAGAAGTTAATGAAAGGATTGAACACCAAGATATCTCCTCCCAAAACTGCAGACTCTCGGTCTCAAGTGGTATTAAATAACACTACTGCCAGAATGTTCCGCTATTGTGTCCTTATCACTGATGATAGGAATATGAGGCTTAGAGCCAAAACCATAGGGTTGACCAGTTTCCAGAGTAAATGGCTTTTCAGTCAATTGGAACATATTTTCCCCTACAAATGCATAGATTAGGTTTAGTTTTTATTAAACCCCATTGAAAGATTGCATCATAGATCGTACCTGTTTACAAGTATTATCTAGTAAATACAAACATTATCTATTACATATTGTAAGTAGCCCCTGTAATGAAAATTAATCATTTCCTGTTACATGACTAAAGCATGTCAATTCATTTCACGTGCATTTAGATATTTGGTTGTATATGAATTGTTCATCATAGTTCGATGATATAATGTTCGAATATTATATGTATCGGTCCATATAATATATAAAAATTATCTCATGGTATAAGAATAATTTAACTCATATTATTCCAAGATTGAAGAATATCAGAATGCAAAGCTAAATCCTAGATCTCATAAAGTGAAAGAAAGAGATGTTAAGAATAATATATATTATATCAGAATGCAGTATTTGTTACCAAGCCTTCATATAGAAGTAGCTCTCATCAGGTATATATCATTGACTGTTCACTTTAAAAGAGCATGAATAATTGATATAATCCAGCAAATAAGAAAAAAATCGTTGCTGGAAGAAGTGCCCTTTATGGAATCAAATTTAGAAACTAGAAAGTAATCAACTCTCTGATATTCCGAAGCCCCACTTCAGATCACAATATCTAAACATTCGTTAAATAGCACTTAATTTCAAAAGAGTGTTAACATATAAGAGTTTGAACTTAACACTTAAATTAAATAATGGTTTACTATTCACTTCTAACCATTTTTCGCACACTAATAAATACGTCGCATACCTTCTAATTACGTGTTACTAGTTGATGGCTTTTAGAGTTTGACATAGAAGCGCAGTAACCCATTTCCAGAAGAGTATAGTATAGGTTTTTATTAGGTTCTAATTGAAATGGAAGTAATCTTTATTGCAAGTTCAAAAAAATCAGAATAAAGTTAAACAGACATTTTCAATAAAAATTTTAGCATCCTTAAGTTCAAGTCATCAGTGATCTTAAGTAAACTTTTCAACTTTCAGTTGTTGGTTCCAATTTAATGTTGTGAATTTATCCAGTTTTACGAGAAAATGCCAAAATTCTAGAATTACTTTGAAAAATTAATTATGTATAATATTTATTGCGAGCCCATATTTCAATATCGCTCATCCCATAAAACAGTCTTTTAATTAAAGGTAGACTATATAGGAGAATAAACCTTAGACCACGTCACATGATCAAGGATCTGGGAACGCGTGGAATAGTTTACCCTTCAACCACTCCTGGAATCACTTGGTTTGAAACATTGATGGCTAACAATAAGTAACTCCTTGAACTCCATACAAAACTGCTCTCTGCAGTCACGTGCCACACGCGCATTATTTTATTTCGCGTCAATATATTGGACGCGGCATTGCCGCGCCGGAGGGGGTCCGAGGCCGCGGCGCTGCCTTCTCCCGTTTGTGGTCGTAGCGAATGCACACAATTAACTCCTATCCGCATTAAGTATGCAATGTAGCCTAAACGGGCTGCGAACCCATGCACGACTTTTGTCCGAAGGGGCTTCTGCATGTTGAGTCCAGATCATTAAGTGGTGATGTCCAAAAACGTCCAATTTATATTTAAGTGAAAATCCTATCCCAAATAAAGTCTGTAACTAATTTCTCTTTGACCTCGTCACTGCCATTCCTTTGGACTCAACTCTACTCTAGTCACTCCTTCTAGTCACTCCTTCTTGTCACTCCTTACTCTTAGTCTCTCTTTACTTGTCACTCCTTACTATGAAGATTTCCAGTGTCACTTTCCTTTCCTTATTAGCGTCCAGCCTTGTGTCTGCCGCCCCTGTTCCTGTTGAAACTGTCTGGATCACCAAGACCACTACTTACTACCACACTGTGATCTACGAGGGTGCAAACTCGATCGTAGATGTTCCAGACAGTCAAACTTCCTCTGAAGTTGAGTCCACCCCTACTGCTGTCGCTGCTTCGGCAGCCCCCACTGATACCCCAACGGTAGCCTCCACCGAGGCTTCATCCACTCCTGTGTCTTTGGCTCCTCCTACCGGTGTTGCTGCCCTTGCTGGTGCAGCCACCACTCCTACTGATACCCCTACTCCAGCTACTACTGAAGTTTCTTCCACCGAAGCTCCAGCCACCACCGAAGCTCCAGCCACCACCGAAGCTCCAGCCACCACCGAAGCTCCAACCACCACCGAAGCTCCAACCACCACCGAAGCTCCAACCACCACCGAAGTTCCAACCACTTCTGATGCTCCTACCACTTCTGATACCCCTACTACCCCTACCGAAACCCCCTCTCCAGCTTCATCCACTGATGCTACTCCTGCCTCTACCAGCTCTTCTACTCCTTCAGGATCTGAACATTACGGTCAAGGTACCTACTACGATCCAGGAATGGGTGCCTGTGGAAGTGAAAGCACTGCCTCCGACAAAATCGTTGCCATTTCTCAAAAGGTATTCAACCAATATAACGTCGACAACAATTCAAACAAGAATACTTTATGTGGAAAGCAAATTAAGGCTACTTATCAAGGCAAGTCCACCGTCGTGACTGTTGTCGACAGTTGTCCTGGTTGTGCTGTGAATGATTTGGATCTTTCTCCTTCTGCGTTTTCTGAAATTGCCGATCAAGCTTTGGGAAGAATTAACTTAGAATGGGAATGGGTGAATTAACTCAATGCAACTCGAACTGAATGAAAAAATTGAAAATCAAAATCCACTCCGATTGCAATTTGAAAATATGAGATAACGGTTGATTTAATTAAGTTTAACTTTCATCTCAAAATCCTCTAGTCTTTATATTATTTTATCTCTTTATCTTATCTCTTTTTGTTGGTTTTCGTCTGCTTGAAGCTAGATGATTTCAACTATGGGTTGACCAGGGTGGTCATGTATAAATAAATATTCTCGTGCAAACTTGTAAGTCCAAGAAAATTGTGGTCCTGTAACTTTCTGACTATAACAACCAAGCAATTGGTGTCTGGTACGAGCGTTGAATATCCAATTAATTAAACTCACTAGTAACCAATTTTGATTTAGCATTAGGCGTTGTGGAAAGTACCTTTCAATAATTACAAGATCATCAAATTTTAATAGCTTATATCTTGTAAAAAGTTCAGGCAATTCAGATCTCTGGTATACTCTGCGGAGCCGTGGCCAACAAGTACTCCATAAATGCAAATCGTTCCATGATTTTATCCAATTTGGTATTCTTCAATTTATGCTTCTTGGTAATAATAAATCGCATTAGCGTGTCTTATGTCACTTTAAGTGTTTTTATGTAAATCAATGTATTGTGATGCACGCTCCAGCAAGGAGGTGACGCATATGTGTTCATTCCGAGTCTAGATCCAAAACGATAGAAACCCATCGGCCTCGTCATTTTGAGGTCTTGTACGCCACCACCTATTGCCTCAATAGCATACCAGTCTGTGCGGACACACCAATACTAATATCATCCCCTTCGGTTGCCTAGATCCATTCCCCCTTTACGTCAAAACAAACACGCATTCCGAATTCGCAGCCATCGTCTCGCATTGTTTCGTGTCGTAATGGTAACAACGACGCAGGTACCATGATAGCCGAGCCCCAACAAGGCCAAAGAAGCTGAAATAGCCACCTTAGTCTGATAGTCTGGCTTCAGGACAAAGAACAGGCATCCGGGCACACAAGTCCAGAAATCTGGGCCTTTAGGTGCCAGTTGAATATCCGAGCCAAGTGTTGCAACTCCACCACTACCTTCAAGCTACGGCGTGTCTCATTCCATACCGGATTATCTATCCGAAACATTCTCTGTCCGCAGGGATGCCATGATGTAACTGCTGAAGCCCATCGGACACTATATAACGACTTGATTCCCACAACCTCTTCACTTCTCTATCCACGTCTCAATTCCCAACTAGTACATTCCTTTAACCGAGCCGAAGATGAACCCACTCTCCTTAATTACCTGTGCTTTAATGGTATCCCCCATGATCCAAGCCGCTCCTCTTTTCAAGACCAATTGGTTCCATGAAGCCAAGCAGCTTGATAAAAAAGACGGTGGTTGGACTCCATCTCCCCAAGGATGGAACGGAAGTGCTCCAGCAGTTCCAAAACATCCAGCCCCTTCGTCTGCTCCTGCCAACGTCACTGGGGTATATGAAATTGTTGTTCATTCCAATACCACCACCTTTACTACCTTTAGTACTGTTCTTGGTGACGTTAAGCCTACCGTGGCTGCAAACTCTGCTCTGCTCACCTCAACCATTTCAACGGTTGCAACCGGCACCCAAGTGTCATCTCCTTCCTCGGTGGCTGCAACTTCGGTTCCACCATCGGTTGAAACCTCAGTTGAAACCTCAATTGAAACTTCTTCATTCACCTCAGATGATATTACAACCACTGAAACAGTCACCATCACCCTTACCACTACTTTGAGCAGTTCCAGAGTTGTTGCATCTACCACACCTGCAAATGGCACCTTCTCCCAAGCCTCTACTGCTAGTTATACTAGTTATTCTCCTTCTTACGGTTCTAGTTCTCTCCCATCTGCTGCACCATCCTCTCTTGCTTCTAGTTCGGGATATCCATCCACTAGTTCATCTTCATCGGAATCTGCTGCCGCATCCTCCTCTCTTTCCTCTGTCATTGCTGCTCCTGCCTCTACTGGCACCACCACTACTGCTGGCTCTTCATCAAGCTTAACTTCAAGCTCCACCTCTCCTGCCTCGACTACTGCTGCGTCTTCGACTGCTGCTTCTTCGAGTTCCTCATCCTCATCCTCGCCTACCGGTACTTATTCCGGTCCTGCTACCTTCTACACCCCAGGCACAGGTGCCTGTGGTGATACCAACACTGCTGATGATCTTGTTGTTGCCCTTCAAGCATCCATCTTTGACCTGACCACCCCCAACGGTAACTCCAACGATAATCCTGTCTGTGGAAGGAAAATCAAGGTAAACTACCAAGACAAATCTGTTGAAGTAACCGTTGTTGATAGTTGTCCTGGCTGCAAAACCAACGGTATTGACTTGTCCCCAACTGCGTTCTCCAAGTTGGCCAGTCAAGATCTTGGTGTAATTGATACTACCTGGGAATTCATCTAGGGAGTTTCCTACCAACTAAACCAATTGTTTGTGTATGGTTTTCTACCTGAGTAAATAGTAAATCAATTAGTACAAACTAAAGAAAAAGTAGAGTGCAATTCCATTTCGAAGATCCATGAGGATAACAAGTGTCTCATGAGTAAGATATCTTTAAAATTAGATTGATACGGTTCCTCCTAATTTCCGTTTATGATTATCTATAATGTTATTCTCTGATATTCAAAAAGATACCAAAGCCTCTATGTCAGTTGATCTTTGATCAGCTATCTTATGTCACATTTACAACAAGACATACGGTGATTGAAAGTGATTGTCACCACATGCCTCGGTATATTATGAATAACAACGAAGAGAGAATAATTTATACATCCATACTATTTAATTCACTTCAAAGAGCTTCATTAGAGCTTCGTACGTCAATTTTTTTAATTTATTAATTTTGATTTAATTTATTAATTTTAATTATATATCACCCAATCACTACTCACCTTCGTTTGTAGTTCAACAGACCTAATAGTATCAATCTATGTACGCTGTTCGAGTTTTAACAGTTGAAATAAAATGCCATAAACCGATTTTAATGCTATAATACAAAATGCAAGGATTCAATTTTTAAAAAACCCAATTCAATGCATTTCTCAAGAAATTACCACTTCCCTTATCATCATCTTCCTCACCAGCTGCTTCTCTCTTTGCATAGAATTCATATTCATGTTCCTCGATCTCTTCAATACCAGTGTACAAATCTGCTTCAGACAATTTAACAAACTTGGTTCTCTTGAGGATTTTCCAAAATATGAATACAGCAATTGATACAAAGATCATCACATAACTGAATAAAAATTCGTCAATCGACCACATTCCAGGCTTGAAAACTTGATATCCCAAAATACCAATCAAACACCAAATCAAGGTGGCTGCAATATAAATGGAATATGGCTGAAACCAAGATCTGTAAGGAAAGGATTTTCTGTCGATATCTTGAGTTTTACAAGCATGGTAGAATCTAATATAGATAATAGCCATAAACCCGTAATTTAAAACTTGAGATCCAGTACACAAGTTCACCATATAGTTCAAGACTTTAGATCCTGATGAGCCTAATTGCATCAAAGATAATAAGGAGAAACAAAGGGATACTGCAACACAGAAAATAGGAACACCCAGCTTGGTACATGTTTTGAAAAATCTAGGAACAAAACCTCTTTGAGCCAAACCATAAAGGGCTCTAGAAGAACAATAAGTATAAGAGTTACCAGCAGAGAAAGCTGAGGTGATAATCACAACGTTGATAATGTCAGGCAACACTTTGATCTGCAAGTTTTGCATGGCAACCACGTATGGGGAAGAAGCAGCGTTTGAAGCAGCAGATGTTAATCTTAAGTAGTTTGGATCGTTATAAGCAATTAAAATAGACACTGATAATGCACCACCAATATAGAAAAGGGCCAAACGATACAAAACAGTCTTGAAAGCCGTGGGCATAGTTTTTCTGGGGTTAATGGCTTCACCTGCCACCATAGACATATATTCAGGACCCACCACTGTGAAGGCAGCAGAACCACGCAAACATCCCAAAAACCCTTCAAATCTTCCCATATTACCCTTGCTTAGGTATTCGGCAATGGGGCCACCAGCAGCATGCCAGTTTCTAAAACCAAAGGCGTCATGTTGAGGATTTCCTCCACACATGGTGATTAAAGTGAAAAAGAGTAAACCGATGCATAGAATTAATTTTGCAATCGATAACCAGAATTCACATTCACCATACAATCTGACAGCAAACAAATTAATACAGGCGTAGATGGCAATCTGGATACATAATGGAATAGCTGGCGAATAATCATCTCTCCAGAAATGGATCATTCCGTTGACAGCTGTGATCTCAAATGGAATGTATAAACTCTGCATAATCCAAAAATTCACCGATGCAGCACACTCAAAAGCAGGATCCACCACCCTACCAGCCATGGTTAAGAAAGGAGAACTGACCGGTAAGAAGGAGACCATTTCACCCACAGCAGTAGTCAAGAGCAAAATAACCACCGTCCATAATCCATAGGCCAACAAGAGTCCCAAGGGACCAGCACGAGTAAGACCAGTGGTTCCAATCGTAACAAACAACCCGGTTCCAATAGAGCCTCCAATAGCGATCAACTGGACATGTCTATTGTAAAGCTTACGATGAACTACCTCGGGTCTTGCAGCCGAAGACTTTGGTGATAATGAGGTGGAAGACGTGGTATCACCCTTCAAGGGTGATTTAAACGGTTCCAAAAATTTCGACATTATGGCTATAAAATCTGGGGTAGCATGAAATGGCGGAAGTAGTGGTATATAAATGGATGAGTGTTACATCTGGTTGAAATTTGCATCTGCCCAAGAAATGCATATGACGTAACCAGTCTGAACTGCACCTCCGGAATAGTTCTCTACTTACGTAACTGTTATTCCTTGTGCACACGGCACTACTGGCTGCTATCTGGGTAACTACTCACTACTCTGTTGAGTTCTCCACCGATCTCATATTTCTCCAATTCCAGATGTTTCTTGCTTTTGTCGGCAATGCCGATCACTTGTTTGGATATATACTCAGGGTTCGTGGTATTTTAGGACTTGGAGTATAGACAGCAATGTTCCCAACCTCTTGGCAAGTAGCAAGTTATGAACGTCTGGTCGTAGAATGCGCCCCTCTGCTCATAACCAACAACCCTCGACGAATTTGCACCAAATTCGATGGCCATCATCCAGAGTAGTGGAAAGGACACCTTCTGTGTTGATAATATAAATAATTGGTGGATGGCACCAGCACTGTACGGTTTGAATTTTAGTATATATCACTAGTGTGGTAGCCCGTATAATCCATCTTTATCTTCATGTCAATCAAATATTCTCGAGTTATTTTCTATCGCGATATCGATACCAGTACATAGACTTTCCAATCCACTCTTCTAGATTCTGAATTAAGTAAGCAATCTCTACTACAAGCTAATATAGGTTTTGTCTGAGACTGATTCCCTTGCCATTTTAGTGTAACCGATCCGTTATCAAAAGAAATGAAGACAATAGCATATCTACGAATGAGAAAATAGAGTACAGATAAGCAGACCGAGATAAGCATGAATTAAACCCTTGAACACGCCCTTTGCTCATACTGTATACGTTCCACCGATAGAGAACCATAACTCAATACTTTGGAAACTTGGCTTATTTGTTGGTATTCACGGGATATCACTTTTTGATAAAAAAGAAAATACTCCGCGACGGGGAATTGAACCCCGGTCTACCACGCGACAAGCGGTAATTCTAGCCACTAAACTATCACGGATTTGTTTGTGTCTATGGGTAATGTCGTTGCTTGGTATGAAATGTCGCAGATGACCAAAAGGTCATACGATCTGGTGACAACAAAGGGACTAAAAACTACTAAAAAATCTTAGCGCAGTCAAATCCAGATGTAAGATACTTTGCTGCATTTATTTTTCCAAAATAGTAGTAGGTTTTGATTCCTTTGCATGCAAAAATCTGATTAGATCATCAGGAGATGAATATTAACTAGTGTGTATGCCGAGGTTTACACGTTTTGTAGTTTTTTGCCTTCATTTATTCTCCCAATATTAAAACAGGTTTTTAGCCTCGTTTTGATGTATGGGGTATGGCCATAGGTAGTGAAGAGATTGAAATTTTTGGCTTACAAAGAATACTGGTTTCTTACATTCCATTTTTAATAGTTTGGTAATTTTTATAATTATTGCTAAAATATAATAAAATTGATCCTTGCAATTGGAATAGGATCAACCCCATTCTTTCTTTAACCTTAGAATTGTCAAAATTATTATTGAATAATTAGGTTAATGTTTGAAATTATTCCTCCCAAAATATATATTAATGATTGAGTTGTGCTCATCGCGGTATCTACTAGTGAAACTCTTGTGTTATTAGCTTTCTTATGCTTCCGTTATTCCAATCATGTATTGGAAATCACACCGAGCAGTTCGTTTATTTCTATATATTTATTCATTAGTATTCACCCTCATTCTCGTTCATAGTTCGTATATCTGTATGTTGTTCGTGCACCATACAATAGGCACCATGTTCCATCCCATTCGCCGCCTATCGATCTCCAGAGCCAGTCTCCACCGCTTTAATATCGCCATAGTCGGGGCTGGTCCCGCAGGATTCTACACGGCCCACCATCTTCTCAATAAATCCTCTCCAGACGTCTCTTTCAACATTGATTTCTTCGAACGGTTACCAGCACCATATGGCCTTAGTCGTTATGGTGTGGCCCCGGACCACCCAGAAGTCAAGAATTGTGAGGGGTACCTTCAGAATATCATGGAAAAGTATGGAACCGAGTCCAATGGAGCTTCAGAGTCTCATCGAGTACGGTTCTTTGGGAATGTTAACGTTGGCAAGGATATCTCATTAAAGGATCTACAAAAGGCTTATCACTCATTGGTGTTATCGTATGGTTGCACTTCAGCAGATAACAGCATGGATGTTCCAGGAGCAGAGTTACAGGGTGTTATCTCTGCCAGACAGTTTGTAAATTGGTATAATGGCCATCCCGATTTCTACGAGACGAATAATAAATTTGTTCCTCCACCATTGGATCAAATTGAGACCGTATCCATCATAGGGAATGGAAATGTAGCCTTAGATGTTGCTAGGATCTTACTAGCAGACCCTAGTCACTGGTCTCCTACAGATATTTCCATCGATGCCTTGGAGACATTGAAAACCAGTACTGTCAAAAAGGTAAATATAATTGCTAGAAGAGGAATTTTGGAATCGGCATTTTCTAATAAAGAAATCCGAGAATTGTTTGAGTTGGCAAAGAATGGGTCCAAAGTACAGTTTTGTCCGGTAGATCAGGAGTTATTGCATAAAATTGATAAAAAAACTTTGGGAAGAGTGGATAAGAGAAAAGTGTCATTGATAGAAAAGTACTCGGTTCCATTGAAAGATGATGATTCCAAAACTTGGAGCTTACAATACTTGAAGAGTCCAATTGAATTTGTCAAGAACACAATAAATGATAAACTTTTAGAATCAACTATTTTTAAGAAGAATAGATTGATTTACGATGAGCTTACAAAAGAAACCAAGTTAGTAAATGCTGAAGAGACTGAGGTTATTAAAAATGAATTAGTAATTTTATCTATTGGATATAAAGGTTCACCTTTATCAGAATATGACGAATTAAATATTCGTTTCGATAGAAATAGGCTTTTGAATAAGGAGGGACGTATTTTGTCCACCAGTGATGAGAGGGATGTTAATTCAATTTTTAAAAAAGGTTGGTATACCTCCGGTTGGATCAAAAATGGCCCTTCTGGAGTCATAGCCACAACTATGATGGATTCATTCGATACAGCGGATAAGATTCTTGAAGATTTGTCTAATGGAATCCATTTGGAGCCAACTGAGGACGGAGTAGAATTAGAAAGACTATCACAAGTCATTGAGTGGCCCAATTGGGAAAAGTTAAATGAATATGAGATAGAAAAGGGAGAGCAATTGGGAAAGACAAGACTTAAGGTGTGCAATAAGGAAGAAATGATAAGGGTTTCAGGAAGAGATTGAACGAACTAGGGAATAAGAAATACTCAAAATAGTTTGGTTCATTTAAAAGTCCTAAATATGCGTATTAGTGATATGAGGGCTCATTTCATCATGATCAAGTTCTGCTCCTAAGCGAATGAATGGATATGGTTTCTCAGAGTATTTAAGATTGTCCTTGGTGTATACTAAAGGAATAAACTTTTTAGAAACGATTGAAAGCAGAGGATGATGCATGAAAATAAAATGTACATAGAATTAGATCAAATAGACAATATATTTTCTATTGAACAGTTTTCAGTTAGGTCGCAAACCTTGCGATTATACTACAGTTAGCTTATGCCAATAAATATTTATTTGAAATCGGGATAATAAAGTACCAATTGGACTTTGAAAATCTACCCTTTTCATAAACAGATTATTCTGTCAAGAGTCCATCGCGTTAGTATTTATTTCCACATCCTGTGATTCTTAAAAAGTAGTGAGTATGCTCGTATGTCCTTATAAGACTATTCCAACGATTTCCAATGGTACGATTTTTGAACATCCGGTCTGTGAATACCTGGGAACGCGCACCTTGTAAGCTTACATCAGTAGCCAATTGAGGAACACCTCTCTTTTCGATAATAATTTCATAGCCATCTGATCGAAAAAAGGGTGCTGGCGGTAATAGCGGAACAATATCTCCTCTATGAATGACTCTGATGATTCCTCGATCAAAATCCATTGTTTGCTCAATTTTTTCAGCAAAATTATTGACATTAAACAACTCATTCACATAATTAACATAGTTTTGGTTTCCTATCTTTGGTCCGGCATAGCTTATTACCAAAGGATTATGTCCCATAAGCTGAAATTCTACGCCTGTTAATATTGCTAATGCTGCACCCATGGAATGACCCACTACTACCACTTGATAGTCTGGATGCTTGCTTGCCAAATTATTGACCGATTTGATTATTTTATCACAGCTTTTCCTTAGGAATGTAAAGAAACCCTTATGGGTTTTGCACCCATTGCACTTGGGAACCTCACCGTCATTCAATGCAGCCAATGGATTGTAACTTACTGGAATAAAATTAGCATCGCTTAACATATCTCTTCTGTTTGCAGTTCCTCTGAAAACAAGCAAAATTCTTTTTCGATCATGATCGATGCCATAAAAGCCAGAGCCAATTTGTCCAGGGTCATTTGAGTCAAAAAGCTTCAAGATTTCTATGCTTTTAAATTGGGGTTCTTTGCAAAAAGACAACGAGCACCCACTTTGTGGGGTTCCAAGCTTGCCATTAGATAATCCATAGTTTATGCAATATGCTACAGAGGCCAATTCTGCATATTCCACTAACTTGGTGTAGTAGGGAGGATCTAGAGAAGAAAGCGGGGCACTAGTGGAGCTTCGAAATAACGACAATAGTAATATGAGTATATCCAACCAATTCATGAAAATGAGTAAAGGGGACGATAGCCCTCTGCTAGGATAAAATAGAAGGGAATCTATCTGGAATGTGCTACTGTGTGAACACACAGAAAATTAAAGGCAACGCTTATCAACTAGGGTAAGATCAGTGCTTAATCCGAAAGTGAAAATTTCAGGGCTGAAATATTGATAATAACGAATTGACCTAGTCAAGACAGATAGTTAGGGTACGAAAGAGAGTCATGGGACCGAGATGTCTTGATATTTATGGTTTAACCAAGCATAACAAAATTGGCCAAGGAGAGCATTCAGTTCTAAGCAGTATAATGACATTTATAGAAACGACTAGTTCGGAACCAAAAAACTTTGGAGAACCACGATCGGTCATCTCGTAATGTTAGCAGAAATAGTGACAAACCTTAATTCGTGATCATGTCTTCAGCTAAATTAGCTAATTTAAAACTTGGAACCAAAGCTCTATTAAGCCTAGTTTTCCATAGACAGAAAATAATCATTTGATATAGCTTGACTCCTCATTTAATGATTCTTTGCCATTGGATTATCCACAGTATTCTAGTGTATTCGAAGAAATATAACGAATATCTTAAACTGGCTTATAACCTTCATCTGTACTATCTGGCATGGTATACCCATAGATGAGTACTAGCTTCAGCTGTAGTTATACACATCTCAGCTCGTTGTGCAAATTATTACACCGAACACTGCACGAAAACAACCCACAACTATAACATCTACTGTAGCTAGAGTTACCTCCACACATGCAACAGAGCCTCAACTTGGGCCGCAAACGGCGTGGCTTCGACACTCTCTTCAGTTCCCATTCGTTGTCAGTAATAAACTGGTAGTTCAGTCCTAAAATGCTATTTATCGAGATCAAGTTTCTCTCTTCCTCGAAATACAGATTCAAGTTCCGTCTAGCAGATAAGATTCTCTTGGTAGTAGGGGTATTACCCAACCTTGCCAACTTGCTGTTATCAGCATTGGTGTGTATGCTATTGTAGGCAAAGTTTTTAGGAAGTTCAAAGCTGGTATTGCTCTCTCTACTGAGATCCACCAAACGTTTCGAGACAATTCGTTCTAGCTGGAGCTGCTGGGCCGATTTGAGAGGCCCCGAGCCCGCTTGTGGGTCCGCCACCTGGATCTGTGCAGACATAAGTTGGTTCACATTATAGTTCACCTTTTGACGGCCCTTCTTGTTGGATTCATTTTGTTCTTGTGGAGCATGACGGGAGGATGCTGGTCTGGCAGTGAGATTGATGGAGGAAGAGAAGTAGACGGTGGCACTGTTGGGGTTGGTGGACTTGGGAATCTCCTCAACTAGCATGATGATGGGATTAGTGACAATGTATAATTATGTTAGATATTGAATATTCGCGAGCATAGTAGGAGAGAATAATAAAGAAATTGATCAAGTGTTAATTAAGGGTCAAGGCACCATTAGACTATATCTATACCTACATCAAATGGTGTATTTATGATCTATTCAACAAAGCTTTTCCGTTTTTTTTGCCAATGATATTGTTCCAGTTAATTTGTCTTAAAATACTACAAGCATAATTTCATAGGGCAAGTTATTTACATGAATAATAATATACTCAGATACTAATTTATATTGATCCATACGATGCTATATGATCCCAACAATTTTATGGATAATGAACATGAAACTGGTAGCTTGTAGATTTTACCGGTAAGTTTTCCAAATCAAATCTCATCTCTCATCAGTTCATGACATCTCGATTTATATTCTATTTACAAAGTTCCGAACTAGTCAGGCTCCATTTTTTTTTAACTCTCTTTAGTCTCAGCATGACTTAGCACCATTATTGCCACTATTTATCTAGCTCATCGTGGTTTGCCCTCCAAATGGAAAGGATAAGACCTCCATTTGCGCAACATCCGCTACTCCCACTGTCCCCTGCTCATTTCTTGGTTCCTGCGCTCTCTCGTATCTCTTCACTGGTAAACGGTTGGTCCTCCCTTGCTTTATCCAACATTGGCTTGATCTTTTGCTTGGCCAATGCAACGTCCACACATGTTATGTAGGTATCCCAAAACTCAGTACACTCATTCTCCAAAGACTTTCCCTTCAAGAACTTTTCAGTGTACCATTTGTTGAAACAGTCATCATACTTGTTTTTGGCTTCCGTGCACTCTGGTGCAAACGATACCGACATGATGTTGCCCATAGTCCTCCAGTGAGTGAGAATTTTACTGTAAAATTTAGCCTATGATTTGGTGTAGAATTGCGAACTTATACAAGGTAGATTACGTAAAGTAATTTGTACTGATAGATTTAGCAGTATCTCAAGTGATAATGTCGATCTAGTTCCCTGATGCTGTAAAGATCTTTCGATATCGAATACTTATCTGTTTAACTATGGTTTTAGGCAAGGCAGTAAGGGACTATATGCAGTCGGGCAATGTATTCGAGTTCTATGAAATGGGAGCGAAATTCTGTATTTACGTGGGGCAAAGACATTGCTAACAATTAGTGTATCAAAGTATTCTCAAGTTAATAGATTCAGGTGTTCAATTACTGATTATTATACAAATGTCATTGGTATTCTGTTGATCCGTCGTGCGCCCACCACATATCGTCCCTGCTTTTATCTGCAGGACCCGAAACCTTCGTACGCGTACCACAACAACATCATCATGAAGAGGTATTCCGTGGCACCGACGTCATCCAGACGTAAATCCACCATCAATTCCACCTTCGACGACACAGCTGCATCACGTGAAGAGTTGGAGAAGTTGGAGCAAGAAACGACCTTGGTCCTACAAGAAATAGATAAGAACATTTCCAGAGCTAATGCCGTTATCAATGATCGGTTAATCCCCATCATCAAAGATTACTCGAACGCCAGCAAGAACGTGTGGTCCAATGCGGGTTTCTGGAAGTTTTTTTTCGAGCAGTCTGCTAATGTGGAGTTGAATAGTTACGAAGATCCAATTTCCAATACTGATGTGAACACCATTGCGAATTCAAGAAGTAACATGTTATTCAATGAAGAGGAAGAAGATGACGAAAATAAAGAGGAGCAGGAAGGCACTCCCAAAGAATCGGATTTTGAGAAGCCCCAAATCGATGTTTTCAAAAAACCAAATCTTAAGCCCCAGGTGGAAGAAGCAACTCCTACATGGTCTGTAGAGCAGACCAAGAAACAGATTCAGTCATCCACACCACAGATCCACAAAAGACCTTCGTTGTTACCAGGATATATCCGCCAGACATCAGGCTACGATTCGAATGATAGTATTGGCACTCAACCTCCTCCGTTTCTTACGACATCTATATCTAGTAGTGAGGGCCATAAATCACCAATCAAAAACATATCGCCTATGAAGACGCAAACAGTAAGACAGTCACTTGATGCCTACCATAAGTTATCTATATCACCACGTAAACGAACTCCAAATCGAAATGCGTTAGTCGAGGATGCTAGAAGAAGATCCTCCTTGATTCAAAACTTAATAAATTCATCTCCAACTTTACCAGAACCCCCTATTTTAAGATCTGAGCTTGCGAATGTCAGCGAACCATCTTCTCCCCATAAAGAATCCCCCAAATTAAGTGATGTTGAACGATTTTCTCCTGTATTATTGGCCCCTGAATTATCTCCTACCAAGAGTTTTGCTCTTTCTTCACATTCAAAAGAAAATACAATACAAAGATTTCCAACTACTCCTAAATTCTCTGAGAGATTGAGTGATGGCGGGAAATTGAATATTATGAAAACCCCACTCGGCCTTCAGATTAAGTATGGAGACGAAGACAGCGATTTACAACCACCTGAACTTCAAAACATTGAATTAAAAAGTGGTACCAAGCGTAGCTCTAGTCGGCATGGCTCAGCAAAGAAAGCAAGACTAAATGACGATAACGACAACGTTTTTTTGGATGCCACCAGTAAAGTGACCCCTAATAATGCATCTGCGGGGTCCACAATTTATCATTCAGTAATGAATAAGCAAGAACAGCAATCCAGTGAAAATACAGGAAACCAATCACAATCTAAATCCATATCTCAGATATTCGATGATATCCTAAATAAAAATGGTGCTCCTCAGACCCAGAGTGCGGCTCGAAACATACAAAGGAAAGGAATTGCAGCAACAGAAATCAAAGATATATTCAGTGATGTATCAGGAAGTCAATTGGAGCACTCCCAACTTGATAACACCGAAAACTCCACCAGTGAGCTTGGATCTATGTTGAGAGAGAGGTTTAATAATTTGACAAATTACGGTAAGCCAAATTGACTCATTATGGGCTCATAGTATAGTTTAATTGATCCAAAAGAGGTTGTTGGATGGTCGTTACCAGGGTTTGGAGTACTTATGATTTCAGCATGTGTATACTAAAATATCGTGTGGGTTAAGTGCTGGAATGCACCAAATAAGAGGAATCAGTAATAAACTTTAATAAATCAACACACTTATTGAATTACGTTACAAAATTAGCTCAAATTCCCAGTTGAAAACTGTTAACAATGTCTTCGACCCGAATAATTCAGTACCTATGAAACATCCGATATCCCCGATTGACATCATTGTGCCTATGTTGAAGTCTATTAGGAACAATCAAACCAAAACCATAAACCCTGATTGGTTACTTAATGTGCGAGTAATTCGAACCGGTAGATGTACTTACAATAGTCCTGTATATTGGATACATACAAATAATATAGTAACCTTCACAACTGCAGATAGATTAGATAAGATGCATCCTGTATATGTGCCCAATGACTTTTTACCATTAGTCACAGCGAGCTGCTTACATTCAAGCGCGCGATGATTGGCTAGAAAATCGGCCCATTTTCTGCCACGTGATGCGTCATCTGAGTTGCAAAATCAGCCTTCAAATGTATAAATAAAGCTACTTCGCAACATAATCTAATCATCTTGACATTAATAATTTCTAATATGGCTTGTTCTGCTTCTACCTGTGTCTGTGCTAAAAAGTCCACCTGCTCTTGTGGCAAACAACCAGCCTTAAAATGTGTTTGCTCTAAGGCTGCTTCTGAAAACGTCGTACCTGCTGCTTCTAGTGCTTGTGCCTGTGGTAAAAGAACCAAGGCTAACTGTAACTGTGGTGCCAATGCTGTCTGTGATGGGACCAGGGAAGGTGAAGTTGACTTTACTAACTTCAAATAACTCGAATGAAGTCCGGTTAATACTAAAATTTTGAATGACTTTCTATAATTTCAGTCGATATTGTCTTGGTTTCATATAGTCAATTGCCGTTTTGGTGACGGGTAGCATTAATTAGCATAAAGATTTAAAAATATTAATAAAAGGTTCGGTGATATCTTTTGTAACATGCTAATTGGGATTTGTTTTCGTTGACATATTTGTAATCTTGATTCATATTACATATAATGTAACTCTGAATTTCAGACGTGCAATATTAAAGTACGATGAAACTCAGCTAAGGTATTAATTGCATGTGAGTTCACCAACATCGAACTAAAAACTGAAATACTAATATTACAGATTGTTAAATCTATACTTTGGCCTTCCTAACCCATACCTCCAAACTGGTTTTAGCTAATTTTCATGTTCAAGTGAAACCTGGAATTTGTGACTTACTACCGATCATTTGGTTTTGAATAGTTTACTTCAATCCACAATTAATATGTACTATTCTATTGACTCAGACTATTCTGATCTTCTTTTATTCATCATATACCTCTTACGATTGTTCATATTTTCACTCCTATATAGGATCAAAAATTGGTAATGGACACCATTTATTGATAATTCTTACTCACTTACTCTAACTTTGTAGAAGCCTAAGTTATTAGCCCAGTTAGGATAATGTGAACAGTGATACAGGTTGCACGTAGTGTATTGCCATCTCTCCTTTGGTCAATAAGGAAAGTTGTTTGGTTTCCTCGGGACCCTTCATTTGCAGCACTAACTACTGGTTGCGACATCCGACATCCGACATAAATCATCACTCTATCCCATCGTATTCAGAAGTCAAGTACTATTCACATCCATTAACGAGTATAGCACAGTCATCCACCACTTTACCCGACCTGTCCCCCACTACCATCTCAATTTGTTAGATTTCTACTTCGAGTTTTTATGGCACGTCTTTCAGGATTACAAAGAGAGGTTCTCAAGCTCTACCGGGGATGTATCCGCTCAGTCCATTTAAAGCCTGCCGAAAATAGAGACCATTGGCGTAAATATGTTCGAAGTGAGTTCGATAAGAACAAGGCTATTCCTAAGAAGCTGTTTAGTGTAATAGAACACTTGATTAGGGTGGGTCACAGACGCTTTGAGTTATACCTGAGTCCACACATCAAGGATATACATTAATAAGCAGAAACTATTCTTGTGAATCTATCCATGCTAATCACGTAATGCTGTATGATGTCTTTGGATCGGGGATTGTAGGGGACTTTTGAATTAAATTGAGCAACATGAATGAATATGGATTCATGATTTCTAAAACTAACTTGGAGTACTGATATCTTAAATTCATAGATATTTCCATTGTTTGCTTGTTTAAACTGATTCTCCTTTTTTTTTGAGCTACAGATGTTTCAATTGAATTGTTTTAATGATTTCTTGGGCTTCAGAACCCTCGAATAATGTGAATTGTGGTTGATTTTGCTAATAGGAAACTTATTGATATTAAGTTAATTCTTTAAAGTTGCTTGGATTCAGATTGATTCTTGATACTTTCTCCTCAATGTTTAAACCTGGTATTTTCAACCATTTCTGCTATGGAGATCATTTCTTTCATCGCATATTCCAATATTAGCGTACATTACTATGCAAAACACTACAGAAAAATAGTAATCACTACGTTTGTCGTTTCTTGTATATACGAAATATATTAATTCTAGTCTATCCCGAGTATCCTAAAAAGATGGATTCCCAATGAGTCAACAACAACTCAGTAACATCATTTCTGAAGCCCATATCGCTCATTTCTCGTTGTCCAGTTTCATCTCTGGCAATGGTTGGAGCAAATACAACCGATAAGTTTTTGAAGCCCATCCTATTCACATTAGAATAAGAGCTCACTAACGCCAAATGTTTACACAAAAGATACAAAGTGTGCTTGTTAGCACTTGGAAGCTGGCTGATAACTTTGGTCTTCATCTCGCTGACTCTCTTGTCCATCTTGTTCGGTGGATTTGCCGAACTCACCTTAATAAATTCATCATAAAGTGAATAAGGAATTAATGGATCAGGTAACTTCCTTAAGTATCTCTTTAGTGCAGAAGTGACGGCATTGATATCTCCACCAATAGTTTCTTCAAGCTTATTCATTTGTTTTTCATCGTGATTCTGTGGTAAATTGGAAAATGCGTTTTCAATGGCAACAATCGCTGAGTTTCCACCTGAAATTCTGTAAATTCCTTCCATGTCCAAACCTCTGCGCTCCACTTCCGCAAGGCACTTGGTCACAATCAATGGGACTTTTTGTTGTTCATACTCAGCTCTACTTTGTATTGTAGAGGTAAGTAAAGGTGCAGGACAAGTTTCATTAGAGTCATTAGTGGAAACCATCGAAACTGTATTAGTGAGGAATGTATCCAAGATATTAGAAGATTTGGATTTAGTGAACTTACCCTTTTTCTCTCCTGGTGCCAAATTTCCATTCAGGGCACCGGTATTGCCATTTAAATTTCCATTACTGAATGCCAGAGAATTGTTAGTCTTAGGGCTTTGTTGAGGAATTTGAATAGCATTAGATGAATAGTTCTGGCTGATTTTATTACTGGATGAAGGTGCTTGAAGTATGGGTTTGTGAACCTGCTGAGGTTGAGGTTGAGGTGGTTGACTTGATGGCTGAGATGATTTTTGTGGTTGTTGAAGAGGAATTTGTTGAGAATGAGGCGAATTCGTCAGAACCAAGTTGGCAGTATTAAAACCGATTTTTGGCCTTCTCCAGAACTTTAATCTGGTGGCCTTTTGTGGATCACTCGATGGTTCATCGGCCGACGCAACATCAGTATACGGAGTTCCTGCAACCAACGAGGATGATGAATTCAGGGAAAGGCCATTTGTACTTGACTTGGAATTAGCAAAATTTATTGTGCTGGCAGAATCATTCAATGTACTACTTTCACCAAAGGTGTTGGATCCCGAATTACGATTCAATTGCAATTGATGATTTTCCTCGGACAACGCTTGATTGATTTCTAATAATTTCTTTTTGTTCTTTTCCAACTCAGCAACATCCTTAATCAATTTTTCATATTTGGCAGATTCCGTAGTCAATTTGCTGTGCATAGACTTCAACTGATCATTTAACTTAAGCTTTTCACCTGTAAGTTTCTTGACATCATTAGAAATCACTTGTTTTTGAGTCATCAACTGATTCAATTCCGAACTTAATGATTTTATATCAATACTATGACTATTATTCTGGTCAAGACTTGTCAAGAAAGGAGTATCAGACGAGGATCTTTGATGATCTCTATTATAATTAACCAATCCACTGATATTTTGCATTGCAGGAGACGAAACTGGTAATGGAGGTGTGGTGAATGCAGAACCTCCATTGTTAATCGAGCCTTCGGATACATGTCTAGAGTGTCCCTTCACACTAGCATCATCCTTATTTGTCTTAAAGAAATTGAATTTATTCGAAATACCATTGCTTCCACCAGAGATGGATCGTTTATGTTTCAAGCTGCTCAACTTAGGAGTTCTAATTAGAGTATTTTTTCTAGAAATAGATCCGACAGTATTTTGATCCGAAACAGAGACCGTATCATCTTCAAGATTGGTAACCGAAGGTGTGGTATTGCCAATAACTCTTTCTCTAGCAGTTGGCGTGAACTGATTCGCAAAATACGTCTGCTGATCTCTTGGGGTCGAATTTCCGTCTTCACGTTTCTGTTTCTTTTCTTGAATATTTTTTGAGTTTCTCTTATATTCTTCTGATTGTTCATAATCGACACCTTCCAAACCCAATCCTCTAGGTGTAATTTCTTCGACTTTGAAACTTTTCTTATTTGGAGTACTTGGTAAAGGCAATTTCGGTGGTGGTGAGGACATGCCTGCACTTAATATACCGGGATTGGTCTTTCTTGGAGTTGAGACAACTGAGGTAGTTTCTTTCGGTATTTCATCCAAGTTTTCTGTGGAAATATAATCATTGGTTTCAACCACTCTGGCTTGCCTATTTGCTTTAGCAAATGGAGAAGGGCATGCCGATCTGGTTCTAGGTTCGTCCAAATGAGTAGAAAGAGAGTTGGACCTTATATCTTGAGATGAAGAAGAAATTTGGTTTTGATTTGGGGTTTCAAGGCCATTGTTGATTGCAGGAGAATTGTTGGATTTGTTGGATTTAACAGGTGAAGTTTTCATAGTATTAGTATTGTGAAATTCGTGATCATTGAATTGGTTTGGAGATAAAATCATTAAATTTTTGCCTTTAAACTTAGATGATTGAGAAGTTGGTGTTTGAAGTTGTTCTTGAGGAGTGGTTTTAGGTGTAATATCGGCTGCAGGCTGTAACGTTTTATCTTCAGAGCTGCCGGGAGTTGAAGGATGATCTTCGTGCATTTGAGTGGAAGGAGCTTCATATTTGGGCTCGGAAGTAATGGGTGGAGTGGAATACTGTGATGGAGCTTTAGGGGAGTTATTAGATGAGATTGCCAGCTGGAGCAAGTGTTGACTTTGAGATGAAGATCTAGGTGAAAGGGTTCTTCTCTGAAGAGGGATCTGATTAGACGGAGATTTTTGGGGCCTCAAAGAAGTGTTTCTATGTGCCAAGTCTTCGTCATCACCATCACTATAATTATTCACTTCTTCAATTGAAAAATCATTATCAATACTGGCCAATTTACCAATTATTGAAGTGGAATTTCGATTGGTAGATTCACTGGAAAATTGTGAAGTACTCACTGAAGTAATCGAAGACTCGGTTTTATTAGATTGAAAGGACTCTCTTGCCACCATTTGCGAGTAAGGTGCAACAGGAGGAATCGATGCAGAAGTAGGAGCCGGTGCAAGTGTTCTAACTGAATTTTGTGGCTGTAAGGAAGATGGAGGAGCTGGTAGCACCTTATTTTTAGATACTACACTTGAGGTAGACGGATTTGTGAGTGAGAAGAGCACATCTGCTGCACCTGTATCCTCAACATTGGCAGTGCTATTATTTGCAGACATGTAATTGAGAAGGATACTATCTCTTGAGGAATTGATTGTAGTCGAATCATCCAATTTACTTTTCGAAAGACTTGCTTCGGCCGCTTGACGTTCATTCTCTTGTTCCTCACGTTCAAGACGCTCCCGTTCAAGTTCCTTCTCTCTTTCCTTTTCTTCCTCCTGTCTTTTTAGCATAGCCAAATGTTTCTTTTTTGCATCATATTTCTTCTTCTTGGCCATCAACTTCTCGTGACAGTCCATACAGAACAATCCTTTGGATGTCCTAGCATACCTCAAGTCCTCGATCTTATTCTTGCATGATCGACACTTGAAACAATTGGAACAATAGGCTTGATCACCAGTCAAGATGGCCAAATCGTCAATCTTTTTACCACACTGTTTACAGTTGTAGGAGCAGTCTGAACAGATGAGATTTCCGTTTCCCAACACAAGGAAGTTGGAATTGCACCCCAAGGACTTGCCACACTTGGAGCATTTGAAGCAGTGGATATGCCATCTGTCATCGCCAAGTTCGTAGGCATGGCCCTCTAGAATCGGCAAGTTGCATTTCTTGCATGTCTGGAGGTCGTGAGGAGCAAGTCCACCGGGGATGGAAATGGAGTGTGCTGAGTTAATGCTAGAGGAGTGTTTATGGCCGAGTTCAGTCATATTGGGCTAGGAAGTGGGAGTTGATGGAGAACACTCTACAAAGTGAGTGACAATGGATCAAAATTGCAATACCCTGAAGTGTGAAAGAAATGAAGTGTGAAAGAACAATCAATGGAGTGAAAGTTCAGGAAACACGTAAATTGTTCACAAGGTGATTGATCCTGAAGTTGATGTTGTAACGAGGGAGAACGTATGGATCGTGTGGACCGTGTGGATCGTAAGGACAGTTTGCGCTCGATTAATGGATGGGGCAGGCCAACGAGTACACCAATGAGCAGATTAAGTACCGTTGAAGAAACTAATATGACTAAGGACCCTAATACCACTGACAAAATACGACTGGAACGAGTGAATCGAGATCAACAGTGTAACGATAACGATATGACAACAATGTGACGAAGGTGGGGTGTGCACGGTAACGGACGTTCAACACAGTGTATATGCTCTCGCAAGACGTGATTATAGTAAAGTAGCTAATACACCGTGGCCATGAAGTGACGATGATTAAGGAGACAAAGTGCGAATAACGAGCAATTGCCAAGTTGGAGCGAGAAGGATGGGAAATATAATAGAAATAACGAGGATAATGAAATGGTGACGAAAATTTAGCGACAGAACTGACCAGGGGCTGGCGCTATCTCAGGTACCTGATCCTTAGCAGGTGGGCCGACTCGGGGCTAAGCCGTGGCTACCGAGGGACAAGGGTAGCTTAATGGGACCTTAATGCGACAGGGTAGCTACATAGTAATGATACACTACTGGGTCTATGAAGACAATTGACTACTGAGTATTGACTATTTACTATTTACTTTACCATTGACACATTGATTGCGTATCCGTGCTTGGGAAATTATGGGGATTAATCAGGTTCATACGGGGATCATTGCCTTGGCTGAAACATTCTCAATCCAGACGTGTTGGACAGGAATGCGAACAGGCTCCAAACACCAGAATTACAGTGGTGTATACAAGCCACTACAAAGGGTAGAAAGTGGGCTTTACTGTCTTCATCGCAATATTTAGTTTCCTGGTGGCCTGTTTCATATTGTGGATGGCGTGGCCGGGCTGGCGCAGCTAATTGTCCATTTTCGTGGTACATTTCTATTGTTAAATGTATCACAGACTTGCGGCAGCTACTGGATTATTCCACAAACTTGCGGTATTGAACAAATTCAAACTGGTGGTATTCAGTAATTCGAACAACAGTGGGCAATAGCTACCCATCCCTGTAGTTTGTGTATCCTGTACAACAATGCCCAAATCACGGTTCAGTCTAATTATAGACCCTTTATTGGTGTCGTGCGCCCACCATGCCTTGCTGATGTTTTTGATAATTTACCAAATAACACATTTCCAATGCAAGTTCACGGTTAGCTCGGGCCGAGTGCCGTGTATACCAGCGCACCGCGAAAGCACAATAGTGTAGGTATATATGGTTGAATTGGAACCACTGCTTTTGCTTATCACCAACATTTACCTCGCTTACGTAATTTCCCCATTTTAGACGCGTACCACAGCACTAATTACCTTCCAGTACTAAAATCTTCCAACCGTAAAGTTCTCTCTTCTCTACTTTTGAATATTCTCTTGAGTTTATTCTAAACTATGACATCCCATCCTAGTTGTGTAAGCAAGATCGGCAAAGTCCTTACGTAATCGTCTGGTTTCAGGTCTATACATCTACTACACGTAACCTAAGCGATCGGTCTAATTCTGCAAACTACTTGACGCAGTCTTATTGACCAAGTTCGTAATTTTGGTTTATCTGAAATAATATTATTCTTTAGATTAGAATGTTTCAGCTTAACGACTCCACATTCTCGAGATTAGATATAATAACGAATATTTTTTGTCATATCCAGCTATCAGTCCATCACGGTTCGTCAAGACATCTGATTCATCACTCACTCTCCGTTCTACTGGGGATAGGAAGTGTATTTTTCTAGCCCGTTTATCCAATACCAATGCTCGTCTATTTGTCTATCATATATACAATTTTGATGTTGTTAGTGCCATTACGGCATAGCTAATGCCAATAATAATAACAATAATAATAATAATAATAAAAACTAACTTCAATCTTCTTGAATTTGTCCCAGAGTTAGTCATGCCCTGGTTTTCTATTTCTGAACCTCATCAACTGGTGCGCAGTCGCAGTTCATGCTGTATAGCACTGTTCCAATTGAGATCCTCAATCTATAGTTTTCATTTAAAAATACAACGTGTTCACTATGCGGTGTACACGGTAACTCACTCTCAATTTATTCGAGTTTGTCTTGATCTTTGCCTTTGTAAGCTCAAAGCTCTTCGGCAGTCAAATCCTGTTTGATCTTGAACGGCTTTCCTCGCCAGTCAATCTCGTGCCCTAACATTGCCAGCACCCATATTGGTAATGCCAAAATCTCTCTCATGATCCAGATCCGCAACCATTCCCAGAAAGATCTCAGAGTCAGGGGAATGTGCTCAAGCCAGCCCGGTACCCCGACTCTGTTATCAGTGATATGCAGCACCAACGTATAATACTGGGAATAATCAGTAGCCATCCAAATGAGCATGTGCAACAAGAAATAAGGCCAATAGAACCAGCGATCCAAAAGTAACGTGGAAATGGCATATGTGCCAAATATTCCACAAATAATTGACTCGGTGGTAGGCTCAATTAAGGTAGCCATGAGTACCATATATTTACGGACTCTGAGCCAACGGATCCGTCTAGTCATGTAGTCACTTACAGAGTTGTCAACACCACTCAATGGTTGGATAACGACGTCTCCGGTTAGACCAGTCTTTGCAAGCACATTTTCCCAAAGAGCAATCCCAATCATGTTATCTTCACCGATGTAGCGAGCAAAGAACTTGATGGCATGGCCGGCTCCTGGCAAGGAAGAATAATAGGCTGCATCCAGTTTAACTGCAACGGTATTGAAAAATTCCGATGAATTTTGAGGACTCGAAATAGCTGCCACCGAACGGTCAAGATCAGATTTTCGATAAATGTTGGACTTACCATTGACACAGGGAGCAATGGCAAGATTGTTGAGGGCAACATAAAACTTGGAGTGGGAGGTAAGGAGGAACATTTCATCCAACTGAGCTCCAAGTTTTTTTAGGGGTCTCGTGAGTCCAGTGTGGATAGGATACTGTAACGTTTTAGCAAAAGAAGAATATGATTCTGTGGCATAAGTCCCCTTTGAATTTTGAATTTTTTGGTTTGATCCTCCCAGGGAAACCTCTGGTGGAGTAGGAGTTCTCCTGACCACCCCTCCCTTTATCCTAGCCGTGGTTTCTCCCTCAATCAAGTACTCATCCCCTTCTCCGTTTTGTAAATTGATGCTCAACGCTAAAGGTACATGGTGGACCAACTTAACCTTACGCGCACCTTGAGCATCAGACTGCTTACGTCCGTTATTGTAGTTACCGTTTAATGACCGCACTGAATTCTTTAAAATGTTTGGACTGGCCCACACATTGGAATCCATGATCCACAAGATATCATGTTTGGCAGCCGTGAACCCCTTGGCCAAGTTGTTGACTTTGGGATTCGGACCATAGTGGTCATTCGATACATTGTGGACAGGATCATAGCCATCACTGATAAGAATAGCTGCATCTATATGGGAATACCGTGCAAGTAATGCCCTTAACAATGGTACTGAAGGGTCGTTGGGATCATCCACACAGAGCAAGATTTGGAGCTGGTCTTGGGGGTAGTTTTGAAGAAATGAAGACTCAAGACACGTCACCAACTCCGGGTCTATTCCCTTGATAGGACGGATGATAGTTACTCCTTCAGTGGTCTCGAGGACCAGGTTGGAGCGGTTGCGGAACTTGGCCATAATTTCAAAGTAGCCAGCGTAGGCCACTATGAGAATGATTAGGTACCATACTCCGAAAAATATCCCCGAGGCTAGTCGAGGATAGGAGAGCGGTAAAGGTGAAGGTAACGAGTGTGACAGCTCCATACTTAGTGCTAGTGGATCGGATTGATCGATTTTTGACAATTTTCGCGTCTGGAAGCTTCGGGACGTGCATAGAAGTCGAACAAGAAGTGTCTGATTATGAATAGGTTGCAATGGTGTTGTATTGATTTAGAGTCATGGTTAGCTTCTTGCAAACAAGACCATGCTGTGCTTCAGTGATTCTGAATTTATTTGTCACGATCGTTACCAGTTTTTATTTTTTAGCTTCCATTAATAATTACCAGCGTTATTCCAGCATTTAGTACAACAAAATAAAATGCCAAAGAAGTATACATAAGTTGAACAATTAATGAAAAATTAAAAAGGAAGGGTTTGGGTCTAAATTTTACTAACGATAAATTTTGTCTCTCCTTAATTTATATTATACCCAGTACTAAAAACCACTACCATACGTCAATACACAATTAAATTAATTCAAATTGTTTAGCACAACTGGCGTTGATTATGGGATAATTTCTTAGTTTACTGATATTATGCTAGCAAACTCTGGAATTGTAAGTAGTATTGAAAAATTTTAGATGTTCCCTAATCTGTTAAGTATTCTAGGAAATCTTGTTTGTCCTGTATTATTTTACGTGACCATTCTACTCTAAATTTAAGCATTACATTCCACACCATCTCTATTAGCTTCGACTTTGGCAAGGTTTACCTTTGAAGGATACACCCCTTTCTTTTTGATAACTATGGTGAGTAGTGTCTTGCCAGTAATAAACACCCGAGGATATTCAACCAATAATCCCATCCGACACTAAACAAAATTAGATTTATAGTAGCTGGAATTATAGGACTTAAAGGGTTTGATCCAGATTCGACTACAATGCAAACATTTGAGTTCAGCCCATACGATATCTTGGAAATGCTCAATAGTACGTACTGAAAAATCGATTTGTGGGGTTGATCTGATCACGGTGGATATCGGCTAGATCCGTTTGTCCCCGAGTCAGAATGAGCGATTTTTATCCACACCAGACATCCACTGATTGAATACTCACTAAATAGACGAATTGTTCTCCATTCTTGATTTTCAGCCCGAAATACTAATAATTCATAGTATCTATTATTTAGTAAAAAACTCGCTGATTTAATGGAGAACTCCGAAGTTCAACATTTCACCACAGAATCAGTATTTCAGCACTCTCCATTTGTTCTCTACTACTGTTACACTTCACCAATACCCTCTATTGTAGGTTTGTTCATAACCCATACTACTAATCGGACTGTTCGTATGTTATCATTTGTACGCTTCCTCGGTCATCTCATAAGATTCAATTCACTCCCTTAGCGCATACCTCCGAATGTTGGGTCGAAACTCCGAGAATCTTGAGTCTGGGTATGTGGGAGATTATAAGCAATGATCAATAGGAGTCCGATAAGCTGTGAGCTCCCCAAGTGGATTACAGATCTTACACTAAGACTCAAATATAAAAGTACGAGCGAGCAACTTGGTTGCCTAAAGCGGATCATGAAATGGTTTTGATGGTTCTTTTCTTGGTTTATTTCTTCAAAAATCACTAGCCATTATTAGCAGAACCATTTCTATGCTATGATGAACCCACCATTCAATTAAAATTCCTGGATAAACTCACTGGGTTCCATTCTTCCCTCCACCTACTGTGAATAAATTTGCTGAAATAATTCTACGTAAATTTAGCTTTTCTAGTTCCACACTACTTAAGGCTGTAGTAAACCCCAAGCTGACAGCTTCGTAGTTTATTCTTGAATCTCCATGGTTAAATACCCACTTTATTACGAGGTTGTCGATCACCTGTGGTGACTCCGGGGTCTCATTCACATGACTCCTTCCTCGGCCCGCGCCCCACGTCCCCAGACTATAAAATCCACCACTCCCCCACACTGCCCCTTTACTTTTCCTAGATTATGTTTAGAGCATCTCAGAGACTTATTAATAGAATGCCTGCCCTCAAGCAAAACTTGTCTAGTAGTGCCGTTAAAGGTGACTTGTTCAAATACCAGTCACAATTGCCAAAGTTGCCAATTCCTACCTTGGATGAAACCGCGGGAAGATATCTTAAATCAGTACAACCTTACTTGAGTAAGGAACAGTACTCAGAGACTGCTGCCAAAGTCAAGGCTTTTGTTTCTGGTGATGGTGAAAAATTGCAAGCCCGTCTCCAGGACTATGCTAAGGATAAGGACAACTGGTTGGCCACCTGGTGGGACGATTATGCCTATATGTCATACCGTGATCCCGTAGTTCCCTACGTGTCGTACTTCTTCTCTCATAAGGACGTTCACAATGCTATTGGCCAAGACCAATTGTTCAAAGCCACTTTGCTTGCCCATTACACCATCGAATTTATGTTGCAGGTGCAAACCGAAAATTTGGAACCGGAAATCATCAAGGGTAACCCTTACTGTATGAATGCGTTCAGATACATGTTCAACAACTCTAGGGTTCCTAAAGAGGGTTCCGATATCACCAAGATCTATGACGGTGCAGAACATCAATACTTTGTGGTGATTTACAAGAATAACTTCTATAAAGTTAATCACCACAAGAACGGTAAGCCAATTTCCATTCCTGAAATCTACCAACAACTTCAAGCCATTAAAAACAGTAACCTTGACAAGGGTGAGGGTATCGGCGCTTTGACTTCGCTCAATAGAGACGAATTCGTGAGTGCCTATAACAACTTGGTGGCTACCCCCATCAACGAACAATCATTCGAAACCATTTTTGCTTCTTCGTTCGTAATTGCTTTGGATTCCAACAAGCCGATTACAATCGAAGAAAAGTCCGCTAACAGTTGGCACGGAGACGGTCAAAACCGTTATTTTGATAAACCTTTAGAGTTCTTCGTTTCTGAAAACGGTAATTCCGGATTCTTGGGTGAACATTCCAGAATGGATGCTACTCCTACTGTTCAATTGAACAACTACGTTTTGAAAAAGATTGCTGAACATGATCCAAAAGCGTTTTTGAAGGAGTTATCTACTGCTAATTTTGATTTTAATGCTCCAAAACCAGAAAATTTACCATTTGACCTTAACCCGGTTGCTAGAAAGAATATCAATACTGCTATTGCTAAGTTCAAGGAAACCATTGAGTCTCATGATGAACAACTTTTCCAGCATTACGCCTACGGTAAGAACTTGATAAAGAAGTTCAAGGTTTCTCCAGATGCCTACGTTCAAATGTTGATCCAGTTGGCTTACTTCAAGTTGACTGGAAAAATTAGACCAACTTATGAAAGTGCAGCTACAAGAAAGTTTTTAAATGGTAGAACAGAAACTGGTAGATCTGTTTCTCCAGAATCTAAATTGTTTGTCGAAACGTGGACCAATGTGAATGCTACCACTGAAGAAAAAGTTACAACTTTCCAAAATGCTTGTAAGCAACATGTTAAATACTTAAGTGAGGCAGCAGATGGTAGAGGTGTTGACCGTCACTTGTTCGGTTTGAAACAAATGCTTCGTGAAGGAGAAGAAGTTCCAGAAATTTTCAAGGACCCAATTTTTAGCTACTCGCAAACCTGGTATATTTCTTCCTCGCAAGTTCCATCTGAATACTTCCAATCTTGGGGCTGGTCTCAAGTAATTGACCAAGGATTTGGTTTGGCTTACTTGATTAATAATGACTGGCTCCATGTCCACATTTCTTCCAAGAGAGGTAATGGTTTGAATTCTTCGCACTTGAAGGCACATTTGATTCAATCTGCTAATGAGATGAAGGACATTTTAACCAAGGGATTGTTAGATCCACAAGCCAAGTTGTAACGAGGCTACTTATTTATTCTGTTGATGATTAGAACACGTTTTTCGTGAAAAGTGTAGTTAACTGTAGCGAATTCGAAGAATGTCTGAAAGTTCAATTATTTATTAACTAAGTAGGACTAATTAAGTGAAATGAATTAGTTTAAGTTTAAAATATAGGAAAAATTACAAGCATTTTCACTGGTGGTTTTTATCATCACCATTAAGGTCAAATTAGTTGACGATAATTGATCAAATTATCATTGTAGCAATCAAACAGACACCATAGATATCAGCATGAATTGACTTCCCATAGTTGGCAAGACGTAGAATTATGATACTTTTCAGACTCAAAACCGTTGCAGGCCGTTTGAATCTAGATCGTGATAGAAAAGAATTACTTTTTAAATTTTATAGTGGTCGGCATGACGATCTATTGCCTGTTTTGTAATTAAAGTGACTAATGTGCATAACCCTATTGTGGGGTTTGAAAGTTCTTGGGAATAAAGTTTCGTATCTCTTGTGAACCATGTCGAACCAACAATCATCCACACATTCTCTTCTTATTGTTGGCAAATTCCCCCTATTTAAGCCCCTTAGACCAATCTACAATAGTATACTCGTATTAATTATTAACTATATAGAGAACAAACTGGAGATGAAAGTCTGTATTCCACGATCGACCAAAGGCATCAAATTGTCGAATACTTGGAAGCATAAGGCGTCTGGAGAATGCATTGCTGAACCAGTCATGTGTATTAACACTCTTCTTATTGACATAGGGAGATCACAATTGAGGCGGCAGGAAGGTTAAAGAGAATCCTCCAAACCTACTATTTCACCCATCAAACTCAAGTACTCTTGAATAAAGGAGTTGAAAACCCACCAGTTTCCAAAACTGTTTTGATTCCCATCAGACTCTCCATCATTAGAACCACCCAGAGAATGTCCTTGTAACTGAAATTGTTGTTGTTTTAAAAAGATAAATTTCAAAATATCATTTAGGATGAAATTAATAAAGTTATTGTATATCAAAATCGGATATTTTGACTTAAAATGAGAGGACAAAAGCCGCTTGTCAATCAATCTAATCAAAGAATATAACTTGTTAAACTCTTTACTGGATAATAAGGAGTCACCACCAGCTGGTGATTTCTCATCATGATCAGATCCTTCTATCACGTTGGAAACAGATGACGAGGATGAGCTTCTTGTGTGATCACTTTCATTCAAAAATGCCAACAAGTCCTTTTTGAAAAATTCATCAATAATATTAATCTCTTGATTGATAAAATTCATGGAAATGGAAGATTTCAATTCATCGCTAATCAAAGGATCAAAATTATATCCAATCAATGTATAAATCAAATCATTAGATAATATATCGTTCTTGAAGCTGAAGTTAAGCTCATTTAAAGAGCTTGATGTGAGATTCGAATTAAGATTAAGAAAAAAATCTTCATCCTGGCTTTCCTCTAATTTGACTGAGGCTCCTTCTCCAGGATTTACACCAGGTTGAGAACTGATATTTTGACTCACTTTTAAAAAGTTTTCAATATCAACCGACATCATCGATTTACTATCGTCTTTAATGATTAATTTGATGAATGTTATCAAAAGGTCGTTCAAATTAATTAGTTTCTTTAAAAGAATCAAGAAAATCGTCGAGTTATTAATGCCAAATTTTGGAAAGCCCACTTTTTTCAATTCATTGTTTAGATTGTTTATCAAATGCAATAGATTTAATCTCAAATTTTTCAAAAAGTTAATATCGGCTGATGATTTGATAAGCAATAGATAAGGAAGCACTTCTATGATGATAATTAAGTATAAATTCAAATCAATCGAATCTTGATCGGATGATGAACCTAAGGGGATGATTATCAGTTCAATCAAGTTTGTCAACAAACTTGAATTGGTCAATAAATTTTCATTGGTCAAGAATACCTTATGGATTAAAGATCTGGAAATTTGAGGATGGTTAGAGTATATTCTAATTCTCGCATCATTAAACCAATTTTCTTCGTCATTAAGAATTGTGAAATGATCATCTGATGGATACTTTAAGAATGGTTTAATGAAAGATAAGTTTGGAGATGAAATAGGATCGGTCAACTCATTTTGTAAGGGGACTGGATGAGAGTTACTAGACGGTGGAACATTTAGATTTATTGGCACCGATTCAAGTTTAATTTTGCTTTTACTGCTTGTCTTTTTATGACCCTTTTTAGGAGTAGAACTTGCCATAGACCTTCCTTTTCTTTCATCATTAAAGATATCATTTAAATCAATCAATTCATATTTGTCACATAAGTCTTTAATTTCATTGTCGATAATATTTTCATTCCAGATGACCCCAAGATAATTATATTTGGATTCACCACGACTTCCCAATCTTTTGATGAGAAGATTTGGATAAACCAATTTAATTAATTTACCTAATTTTGATTGCCCTAAAATTAGTTTCTGTTGTTCATTGGTAGTATTTGAAGACGAAGGATACTTCATGATTAATTTTTGACAAATTATATAATAAGTTTTATAAATTGACAACCTGGGAATGGTATAATTTTGAGGTTCTTCATTTGAATTCAAAGGCATTTGGATTAACACATCGAAAAGTATTTTGATGGCCAAGAAGGTTCTTAATAACTCATGATAATTGATATTGGCCAATTTATTATCCTTATTTTCCAAATTGGGGAAATATTCTGCCAATAGATCAGGGGTTTTAAAAACGTTCAAAAGCAGATTGATTGTTTCCATTGATTGTTCATTATTTGTATTAAGGAAAGTCTTATCTATTTTCAGTTGATAATTGATTCGAAGGAGTGATGATATTTTATCATTGTTGTATAACATGTTATAAAAATCATCTAAGGGAATGGGAAGATTAAGCTTATATAAAATGGATAACAAGTAATTGTTTATATTGGAGCCATCCACCGAGGTCAAGCTAATCAAAAGATCATTAGTTATAGATTCTGAAGCAGGTAAAGATTGAGGCACCAGCTGTAACGATTGAACTTGAGGTTGAGATTGAGGCTGGGATTGAACCGACAGTAATTGTTTCTTAGAATCATCAAGATTAAATAAATTAAAATGAGAAGAAATAGATAAATTAGTCTTGTGTTTAAGTGTAGAAGGAGGAAGATGTTTTTGAGGATTCAAGGACATGGGAGAGTTTTCCGGGATTTTTGGAAAGGTGAATGATCCCGAATACAATCCCGCACCTTCAAAGCTTGAAGTAAGTCCCGAATTGGAAGCAGGAATTAAAGGAGGATGCGGAGGGTATGCAAAGGAGGAAGATGACGATTGGGTTGGAGAGCCATGATAATTGGCCTGGTAACTAGGATTAGGATCCATATGACCCCCATACACATTTTGGAGATGTGACGGATAATGGAAAAACGAAGGGGCAGGGATATTGGAGGAGGATGAGGAAGGAACAGTTCCAGATGCAAGATTATGGTGATTGTCATCATCGTGGGATGCTGACCGTTTCAACGGCGAGTTATGAAGCGATTGACTGGCAGTCGTTGCATCGTCGTTGTCGTTATCGTTATCGTTATGACTTTCTTTATTGGGAAAGTTATAATTGAGGGTGTAGGGGTCATGATCATAAGCAGTATTCAGGGCCGG
Source organism: Suhomyces ambrosiae (assembly GCA_030568575.1). Taxonomy (NCBI): domain Eukaryota; kingdom Fungi; phylum Ascomycota; class Pichiomycetes; order Serinales; family Debaryomycetaceae; genus Suhomyces; species Suhomyces ambrosiae. The sequence goes on along the minus strand of JAJMGA010000013.1, from coordinate 210,031 downwards.
TACTTGGGGAGGGTTTTGGGGGTCTTGAAAGTAGTAACCCACACTCAGAAGGGACGATTTCTGCCGTTTATGGGCTTGGTAATGGGGAGGTCGAGGCATGCTAGTGTCATGGGTCAGTAAGCCCGAAAAGTCCGAGACAATGTTGATAATGTCTAAGGAGGTCTAGGGGGTCTAGTGGTGTTGTCTAGGGTGACACCGTGACTGAGGATCGAAGTAGTGAGGTGCCCAGGATAATGACTCCAAAACTAGTACTTTAGATGGATTGTTTTACAAACACAGACCGTGTATCTCCCGTGATTAGGCAGTAGTGAGCCCGTGATTGGTACGTGACGGCGTTGTCAAGTAGAGAAGAGCAAAGCCTGGGGCTAGGTTGTAAGGCAAAGTCCACAGAAATTACAAGTTATTTAAACAAGGCTGCGGATATTGTAGACATGCGGGCTACATGCGGTAGGGAATTGCCGTAATGGACCCGAGGCGAATCGGCCACATCTAAGCCTGCATGCTCGTCAAATAGACGAAAATCGAGACTCCAGAATTCAACTATTGAGCTAATGAATTGGGGTCAACGGGTATGGCTAGAGGTTGGTCAGATCAGGGGCGGTATTGGTACCCTACCAATCCTACAATCTTATATTCCATTGAGTGTTATTCCCATCTATTGGTGGGAATCCTAGACGACCGCGCATTCTCGATTTGGATAATCTGATGAGCTCGATAATCAAAACACATTGTTCCAACAATAGTGCTTAGGTAAGCAGCATCAGGGCACTAGGCAGCTATGGCATGGCACACACACGATTAGGTGTATTGCATAGGCTGGGAACCCAATTTGGAATTGGCAATTCTGGATCTAGTAGTCCTGATATGTCCTGTTATGTCCTGTTATGTCCTGGGCAATCCTAGCCAGGTTTTGGTCTATCTGGGCTCGCATTCCCAGCTGTTGTACCCCGCCGTAGACGAGGGTAATCTTGTGGCACAATATGGTCAGGGGTAGTCCCAAGCTGGAAGTGTTACCAGTGGCACCAAGGGTAGAATTACAACTACTACTGCTACTACTAATATAAATAGTCAGGACTACCTTGGAACCAGGGTTTCATGGTGTTTGAAAATTATTTACTCCAGCTGTCTCTCCACATCTAATCTGTAGCTGTTGTTAAAATCTACCAGTTTCATCTCATTGCATCTCATCACCTCACAATGCAACGTTGTAATCTCAGTGCGAGCATGGAGCCGGGATTGAATTATGGATATCCGGTGCTAGTCTACTTGTGTCAATAATACTTAACACTTGCTTGATCCTAGTATAAACTCTACCCCCGCAACACCCTCTAGTTATCAGTTCCCCACCAATCAGACACGGTAGGGGGACGACCATGTTCTGGTTGGTGCACGGCCCAGTATTGAAGTACGGGTTTGTATATGGCAAGGAGCTGTTCATAGGTGTGTATGTTCTAATCTTGGATCGTCCGGTCTTCAGCCCAATTCACATCGTCTAGTCTACAGCCCTATTCACATCACCTAGTCTTAGTCACAAAGTCTGCCTTAACAGTTGTATGAATCCCAGGAACAGTCTCCGTAATTGTATTAATATTGTCCAAAGCCCATATCCACTGATAATGCATCAATTTCCCCCTACAACCTCAACTTGATCATTCTACTGATCCTTAATCGGATTTGCACTCGAATGCTTAATCGGCTCTTACTCTTGTAACCCACCCATCCCTTTCCATATTTGGAAGGTACAGCGGCACCATATCGGAACGCGGCTAACTTATCGCGGATCTACAACTGAACGATAACTACTTAAGATACAAATATCCTCTATTATACAGTAAATATCCTTGTTGAATTGACTTACAATTAACTTGATTGATTTGCTTCAACATGTCTGTTATCATAATTGGAGGTGGAATATCCGGGATCAAGGCTGCCATTGACCTTGAACAAGCCGGAATTGACTCGATTATTCTCGAAGCAAGAGATCGTTTGGGTGGAAGATTGTTTTCCATCGATACAAATAATCCCGATGTCAAATATGACATGGGTGCCCTGTGGTTCCACGATTCCTTAAACAATCCTTTGTATGATAAGGCCCTTGTCAAGGGAAATATTCGCTATTACTACGATGATGGACCTAGCTTATCCTATGGCAAAGATGATAAATTTCTTGACACCGCCCTTTTGCAACCTGTTGTTGAAGAAATCTTGGTATACACCCAATTGATCTACACTCAGAATCCTACCAAACCTGATATATCTTTGAAAGAATTATGTCAAGAGTATTTGAATAAGCATGGATCTCAATTGACTGAAATTCAAAAAAAATACGCCACAGGTGTAGTGAGAATGTGGGCAGAACTCTGGCATGGTGAGTCTTGGGATAAATTATCGGGAAAATATACATTCTATGGAGCAGAGCACTTGGGGAGAAACGTTTTTGTGTTGAACGGGTATGTAAGTGTATTCAATAACGAGCTTAATGAACTCTCGGACAACTATAAAAAAAACAATATTAAGTTGAATACTCTGGTTTCGAAAGTTGATTACACTAATCCCAATAAAATAGTGGTTACTGACCAAAATGGAAGAACTTATACCAGTGATTATTTAATCTCCACAATTCCTCAATCTCTTCTTACAATCACTGATCCTCAAGATCCATGTATTGTTGAATGGACTCCAAAATTGCCTGGACATATAACTTCGGTATTTCCAGACATTCATTTTGGGTCCCTTGGCAAAGTATTTTTTGAATTTAATGAAGTTTTCTGGCCCAAAGACAAAGATAGATTCTTTGCAATTGCTAATAGCAATATCAACTCTTCCGAAAAAATTCAGGCTTGGGACTATTCTGCTATGTTTATAAATTTTTATGCGGCTGCAAAGACTCCCGTTTTAGCAGCACTTATTCAGAATCCAGTCAGCAAGTATATTGAGGACTTGGAACCCTCCCAAAAAAATGCCAAGATCTGGGAGCTCTTCGAGCCGTTACTCAAAAGCATTTCCAATGGAAAACCCGTTCCTGTGCCAAAGAAAATATATCATACTGGATGGACCAATGATTTGTATACGAGAGGAGCATATGCGACAGTTCCGGTTGGATGTGGAAATCCCCAAAATATTATAGACGCCTTTGGAAAGGGTGTAGATGGGAGGATCCGGTTTGCTGGTGCAGAAACTGTAGGAGACAGTGCCAATGGATGTGCTCATGGTGGATGGTTCAGTGGACAGAGAGAAGCTGCCTTTATTATAAAGCGGATGGGAAGGAAAACGAAGTTGTAACCTTGCTGTAGTGACGATAGTAATGAAATGAAAATAATGTGGAATTATGTATTTAGTTGGTAAAGTAAAAGTTGGTGCAACACTAAGAATAAATTAGCATTGAATTAACATATTATAGAAATGAATTTCCCAAGTTTAGAGTTTTCTAAAATCTTATATACTTGTATCCTAATCTGAATATTAGAATCATCGAGGTAGCACAAATAGAAAATAGCTCTAGTAAAATCAATTAACAACCTTTAAATATGATCCTAAATAAAACTATAAATGGCTAACACTAAATGTTTTTATCGCTTATTATGAAGTTAACTCCGCATGAACAACAATGAAATTTAAAAAGAATTCATCGTATTAACCCAAACCAATTAATTTTCTTTGAATAGGTAAATCTGAAAGATAATTAATCTAAGAAATCACCTGACAAAATCCTAGAGATTTTACTGGACTAATTCAGGCTCAATAAAAATATATAGAAGTGTCCACAACGTTCTCAATAGACTACTGATTTATCCCACGTGATTCCATCTCGAAATTTTATTAGAGATAAGAACCCCAAGACCCATTCATAAATACCCAGGATACCCATGCCTTCACAAAACTCGATCAAGTTAATCTCAGGAAACTCCCATCCTAAACTTGCAGCCCTCGTTTCTGCAAAGTTAGGCATAAGCCTTGCAAAAGTCGGAGCCTTTCAATACACCAATAAAGAGACTGCGGTAGCAGTGGGAGAATCAGTAAGAGATGAAGATGTCTACATACTCCAAACAGGATGTGGAGAAACCAGTATTAACGACTTTCTCATGGAACTTTTGATCACCATTAATGCTTGCAAGATTGCCAGTGCCAGAAGAATCACCGCAGTGATACCAAACTTTCCATATGCAAGGCAAGATAAAAAGGATAAATCCAGAGCACCTATAACTGCCAAATTGATAGCAAACCTTCTTCAAACTGCTGGATGTAACCATGTGATTACTATGGATTTACATGCTTCACAAATCCAAGGATTCTTCCGTGCACCAGTGGACAATTTATATGCTGAACCTTCGGTTTTGAGATATATTAGAGAAAACTTTACAGTGAAGGATTTGATCATCGTGTCTCCAGATGCTGGTGGTGCCAAGAGAGTGGCCTCGATTGCCGATAAACTTGATGTGAATTTTGCGTTGATCCACAAGGAAAGACAAAAGGCCAACGAAGTATCTAGAATGGTTTTAGTCGGTGATGTCGCCGACAAGGTTTGTATATTGATTGATGATATGGCAGACACTTGCGGCACTTTGTGCAAAGCAGCAGATGTGTTATTAGATAATGGTGCCAAGAAGGTGATCGCTATCATCACACACGGAATCTTTTCATCAAATGCCATTGATAAACTTAATAACTCAAAATTAGACAAAATCGTGTGCACGAATTCGATGCCTTTGGATGAAAAATTATCTGGATGTTCTAAACTTGAGACAATCGATATCAGTGCTACTTTAGCTGAAGCTATCAGAAGATTGCATAATGGGGAAAGTGTCAGTTATTTATTCAATAACGTTCCAGAATGAAAAAACAGTTAAATCAGTATACTAAATAATCTCATAATAAACCTTCAACTATTAATATACTATCATCTACAATTATCCTGTAAATAATCACTAAAAGAGATATTGGCCTTTTTGATTAATTACCAATCTTTCGAAACCAGCAATATATAAATAGTTAATTGGCATCACTTAAGATCTTTATTAAGGAACATAGATAAATTATTTAACCTTATAAACCTAAAAATTTTTGCCCTGATTCATAACTTTTTTTCAGTCACTACATTTTTCATTCCTTATAAATGTATTGCCATATATAATAAATTCCTCTGTTTTATCCCCCCTCCCCATTATCAGACATAGGCATTATTGATTATTCGATTCCTCACTCCTCTGTAGCCTCAACTAAGTACCATGTTACGCCTACGCTCAACTTGTATGGATTCTCCGTCTCACTTTCAAAATTCTCTTCAGTAACCTTATGCTCAATAATCTTCCGAACTCTACCTACCATCCAATCCTTCTCCTTCAGATTTTGCTTATCCAATTTCAAAAAGTAATGAGGCGCACCAATATTAAATGCTGCCCATGGTTGCAGTGAAATTTCCATGTCCTCACCTTCTATTTCCATTCTCGTTGGCAAGAACAAAACCAAATCATTTAAATGGAATTCATTCATTGAAATTTTAGAATTGAGTCGATTCGTTAGTTTGTGGATTTCTTGATCCTTTGCCTTATTTTCTTTGGTCTGTCTCTTCGCAAATCCTTCAACATCTCTGAATCTCTTCGACACTGCATTCAAAAAGAATTTGGAGGTATTACTATCCTCTTGCATTTGAACATTTTCTTTAAACGATATGATTTTAAAAAATTGATCAATTTTTGAGGAATCGGATTTGAAAACATCCTCATATATCCCTACCAATTTAGTTGACTGTTCATTAAATTTTTCTTCTTCGTGATCCAGGCCAGGAACATCTGATAAGGCAGCATTCAGAATATTGGATAAGTCAACAAGTCTATCGACCCATTCTTTGCTTTCTTCTATTTCATCAATTACCTTCGAATTTGGTCTTTCCGAAATCATAAGTCTAGATTCATTTTCATCTCCGCCTTTTTTAGATCTCAAACCTTTGACCCTAGTGATTTTATACTCTTGATTTTCTTTGACCAATAATAATCCCATAGATTCAAGCACAAAGCAGAACTCAAGAAAGAACTCAAAACTAATATCTACCAATGTACCAATGTCCTTATACAACTTAATAATAATACCATTCAATTCATTGATTAAATTATCATTTGTCTTGTGCTTTGTTTGAGTGAGCTCCATCAAATTCTCGTAGTCTTCAGACTTTTCTTCGAATTTAACAGTTAAGGCTTTGATCTCGCTTTCAAAATTATTTCTTTCTTTTGTGAATTCGACCTCTTTTGAAGACATGTTTGATAATAAATTGTCTTTCATATCAACTGCATCCTTGAGTTCGACACGTAATTGGCTTATATTTTTATTGAGCTCGTTAATTTCATAGGACGAGTTGGTATGAAGCTCAGTAAATTTGGCAAGATGATTTTGAAGTTCCATAATTTTCGAATCTCTAGATTCAACTTTCTTTTGCAAATTCTCCAAATTTTTAGATTCCAATTTAGTATCTAATTTATGCGAAGACAACTCTTCGTCTTTCTTTTTGAGTTTCTCTTCGTAATCTTTGCATTTAAGTTCTTGATTGGTCTTTAATGAAGCAATTTCATTTCGTAATCTAGCAATTAATTCTTCGTTCTTTTCGCTTTCGCCAGATAATTTGTTATTTGTTTCCGTCAAAGACCTATTTACTTCAAGCAATTTAGCATTTGCCTTCGACAAATCCTGAACTTCTGACGCTACCTTTTCATTAGCATCCAATAAGCTTCTATGCTCTGTTTGTAATTTGTTCTTCTGATCTACCAACTGCTGGTTATTTGTTGTAAGGATCTTTTTTTCGTTTATCAAGTTTTCATTATCATGTAAAATTCTCTTATTCTCATCTTCTACTCTCTTGATGTCGCGATCCAACTCGCCATTTTCTTTCCGAAGCCTAATATTGTCTAGATGCTTATCGATCACAGATGTATCCAAAACTTTAGATTGTGCAGGTGATTCGCTGGTAGTATTTCTTCTTTGTAACAACAGAGTAGGATCAGTCTTAGGCGGAGTTGTAACTATGGGCTTTTTAGGCTCCAATATCATACTGATACGACTATCAGCAGTACCTAAATTATTTCTTGTTACTGGCCAATTTGTGAGATTTTTATACTGTTGTTGATGTAAAAGATTTTCCAACTTTTTAATTCGAAGTTTTAAATCTCTTACAAGACCGAAATCAACTTCAGGTTCGCTGTCATCACCTTTTTGAATTATCTTCAGTTTTTCTTCATTAGAAATAGAGGTGTAGGTACTTAGGGAACTAATCAATGCTGTAACCTTTTTCATGTTATTCGTTGATTTAATTAAGTCTTTGAAATTTTTACTCAAAAGTTCACCAAAGTTCCTTGGAGCAGATGAACTCTCTAAGATACTCAAATATTGCTCTATATCGGATCTTTCAATCTGTATATCAAGCAAAATGCTGAAATTGTCATACTTATTCCCTACCAATGTAACGTCAATACTCGGAAGGGAGGATACCACTGGCTCATCCCTTAACAAACTCAAAAAACTTCCTATTTTCTTCAACCAAATTTTTCGAAAAAGGCTTTCATGTTCTATAATTGTGGATAATTGTTCTGAGACATTACTAACCACACCCTTAGAATAGAAATCATACCATTCGAACCGTCTTCTCTTTTCTATCAACATGAACCCAAAGAGCAAAGGAAGATCGATTGTGAGTGATAAATAATCCTCAAATCCTTTAATATCATTTATAACTTTGAATGAGATAGGTTCTTGCGTTTCTGTTGCAGATGTAAGATTTTTCAACTCATTTTTGACATTAACCATTCTCATTTGCAAATTAGCTATTCTTTTAAAGATGTATAAACTATCCTGGGATAATTGCTTTCGGAAATTCTGTAAACGGGAGAAATGGTTCACCAATTCAGTTGCATTGGAAAATATTTCTCGAGAGTATTCTTTGATATGCAATTGATATTTTGACTTCAAGGAATTTGTATCATTGAGCAACATATCTTCATGGTCTTTAGATATTTGGTTGCAGAGTTTCTGAATAGTCTCCAAATGTGATTGAGGATCTATATGCTTAAATGTGTTTAATGAATCATTTCTGGATGATTCGATGCTTTTATCGATGCCTATTTTGTCTTCATTAACCAGATTGATAAGGCTACTCATCGAATTAAATTTCAAGATTATTTTGGGAAGGTTTTCCTCGATAAATTCCGAAGACAGCTTCAAACGATGTTCATTCAATAGAGATGACAAATTTATGGAGTGGTTCTGAATTTTCACCACAGGAAACTTCTTCAATTTATCAAAGTGCTCTCTCCAATCCTTATGCAAAGACTTATAATTGATGAGTTTAATATGATTCAAGTAATTATTGAAATTCTTTTCGATTTCGTTGGTGAAATTAGTTCCAAACTGAAAGATCAAGTTCAAACCCCGAAACATGACGTTTATTCTTCGCGTTAACTTCTTGGTCTCTTCGTCTATGGATAACGAGTCCTGTAAAATAGCCTTTGACCATCCATGCAACACCTTGAGGTTAAATGACATTTTCTTAACGGATCCATCCGCACCGTCCTCAATAGCAGGCATCTTGGGACTACTTACAAAGTACTCTCCCTTGTCTGAAATCAAGTTGGCCGCTAACTCCTTTGCAAAGAGTCGTTTATCGTAGACAAATACATCGGATAATTCATTAATTAAGTTATAATTTAGCTTGATTCCGAACGATGTCAAGAGAAACAAGTTATCCGTATTATCTATGCCAAAGGAATGTTGCAAAAAGGTCTTAAACTCAGTTAGAGTGTGGTATCGTACGGGCTTGGGGATACGGATACTGTCACCGCTATGCGCGTGATAGATCACCAAATACGTTATATCCATTGCGCCATGGGAATAATTGGAGTGTAATCAAGGGATAAAGGTACTGGTAGGGATGGGATAAGGATGTAGAAAGAGTGGCGATCCTATCACGTGAAGGCCATATATATGAGTGAACTGCATAGAAGAGCCGTTGCTTCCAGCCACACGACTAGAACCAGAAAGGAACCAGAACTCGAATGAAAGTTGTGAGTAATGAGTGACCGAAAAACTATTCAGAGATTGCATATTTTTAAGAGGTGAAAATCAAGATTTATTTGATTGAATTAATCGTATAATTCGGACTAAAGTTTACTGTACAAATAAAGTGAAAAATTATTGAAGTGTGGAGTATGGTTAGGCTCCACTCAGATTTAAAGAATATAGCTAGCTACCGTGGGATAGGTGTATCCATTGGTTCATTTTGAAGTAGTAAGCAGAATATTTCGTTTCCCAATGTTGCGACCATTTCAGATTGATTTAGTTAAAAATACCCTATTGTAATTTCTTCTAGTTCTTGAGTTAATGTTAATATTGAATACTTAGCCAAAATCGTGAGCTCGTAGTTGTCAAAATTCACGGTTATTCTCGATATGCTCTAACCGTATCTATTATGATATATTAATAAATGAAAGTGGTACAGTATTTGGTTACAATCGAGCAGAAACCCTAGTAAGTATGGAAATTGCATTTGATTCTCGTTCGAGTACATTTTTTATAATACTTTAACTACGAGGTACCATAATTCTTGTATCATGACTACTCAATACATACCTACCATATCCAGTCGTGTATTTAATACAATTGTTTAATTAGGGTTATTGATAATTGATCAATCATTGATAAAACCAAATAACTCATTAACCTTTCATGCCAAGGCTCAATATCATGTTTTAGATGGACTGAAAGACAAAATGATCAATATATCACCAACTGGCCCCTAAAAACTGGCCCCTGAAATATTGCAAAAAAATCATTCCTAGCAAATAAGAAAAAATAAAAAACCAAATATGAGCCCTTCAGAGGAATAATGTACCTTATTCTCCATCAATATTGTCCTTATTCACACATTCCTACTTAGCACGTACTTTTTCATCCTGTTCGTATTCCATCATCCAGTTTGTGATTTACACTACCCGGACTATCAACTACTTTCGATTGATCACTGTGCAGTACAAGGAACTCATCTACACCATGTTGGATAACCATTCGCTAGACGTGATCTCCAGGTTCAAACAGGCTGTTCTTGCCAAGAACGTGCCTCTGAGTACACCCGAACGCCTCCACCCAAACCGGGGATCCAAATTGGCAATGCCAGCATCTTCCATAGATTCCCTCCAAACAAAGGTGGCCGAATACGATGGCGTTAACCACTTGATATTGACTAACGAGAGCATTGAACGTAGTAACTATCGCAACAAACGCAAGTGGAAGGACTTCTATGGGGAAGAAGATGAAGGAGATGAGGAAAGCGAGGAAGATGACGAGGATGATGATTCTGAGGATGAACATCCATTCAAGAAGCTCAAAATTGCAGATATTTTGGCTCCTTTGAGTCACCCGCTGGAACTAGTGTCCCATCCGGCTATTCTGAAAACATACAAGCTGCCAATATTCCATAAAATTGCCAGTGAATTCATCGATATAATAGAGGTAGAACAGAAAAATCTTAACTCACTCAATAAATTACTTCAAGTTTTGAATGGTGAGGACTGGTTTTACTTGTTAGAAGAAAACTTGGGACTTCAGAAGTACGATCACGGTTTGGATGATGAAAAAGGATTGGAAAACAATGTCAGTACTAAAAATCTGGTAAAAAATGAGGAATCGAGTGATGTGACAGACCCATTCTTTGCACTTCCAGAAGCCTTGAAACGGTACGAATCTCATCAATTACAGCCTGAATCAACAGATGAGCTTGATTTGCTCCATGATGAACTCGTGAATTATTTACAGGTGAGCATTCAAAGACAGCACGAGTATATTAAGAACTTGTCATATTTACGAAACGGAATCGTGAGAGCTGATCGCTTGAAGAAGGACTTGTATAAATGGGGGAAGGAGATGTACGATCGCAAGAGCAGTTAGGCCCGGTGCCACTCTGTAATATATTTTCGTCTTGAATCTTTCTTCCTAAGTATTACTATCTATTTCAATATAATTAGCAACTGTACTAGATCAATAGGTCGTTGTTTCACCAGAGAAATAGGATCTCCGTAAGAGTTTTAGTTCACATTCGAAAAATTGCGTTACTTTCTATATTACCTTCGTTCATATAATTTCTAAATTCGGCAAAGTGACAAACACTATTGCGTTGAAGAAAATGTGTAGTTGACTCTTAGTTCTCGTGGAAAAGATTCGCTTGTAAGAATTGTGCTTTTATTCCTTTGGTCAACTCGAATATATTCACTAGAACATATTTCTCGATCTAAAACTAAAAACCGAGTTTTGTTATAACAGAAACATAACTTGAACGAGAATTAATCTCATTGTAAACTGTTTAATTGGTTTTTATCTTGTTAAATGATTTCACTTACTATGAAAAAACATTGTGATATTCTAGAGATCATCCTTTACATTCTTTCAACCGATATGTCCTACTAAAAAAACAGTAGATTTCAATATTGGTTGTAAGGTCAAACACAGAGTTATCTTGACAAAAAAAATTCGTATTATCATATTATTACTAAAATACATCTATTCGTGTTCGGCGAAAGCTATTGGTAAAGGATCTATTCATTAATGAATAAATCATTCATCTTCATCGAATTTTGGAGCCAAGTAGAATCTCAAATAACCACCGACATCCAACTTGTACTCAAACAAAGCAGGAGTCTTATCAGCCAACTTGATGGTGATAGTACCAGCTAACCCGGTGGCCTTGATTATATCACTCAAATACTTCAAACCAAAGGTCAAATCCACTGGGTTTTCCAAGTGCACGTTAATACTTTCTTCTGGTCTGTCCATATCGGTATATGGTTTCAACACGATGGATCCAGATCCAACCTCACCATCGGATGCAAATTTGACCGAATCCTTAGTGACAATAATGTTCAACGACTCACTCAAATTTTTCAAGTCACGAACAATCTTGGCAAATTCAGCAGATGGCATGGTTATAACAGTGTCATACTCCATGTCATCAATCTTCAAGAACTCGGAGTCAATGTTCATCAATTTCAAGGAGTATTCACTGACTCTTTCCTTCTTCTTGTCTTCAAAAATGGTCATCACGCTGTCTGGAGAGTCTTCCGCCAACAAAGTCAAATAGTCCTCGTTGTTGGCACTCTTGATGATCTTGGAGAAACTATCCAAGTCAATTCCTAATGTCACATCTCTGTCACATCTATAGTCACTGAAAGCAGTCTGGCCAACTAACAACGATACCAACAAAACTCTGGAATCATCGACTGCTTGAACAGTAATTCCGTGTTCAGTACAGTTAAAGTTGCATAACTTAACGACGTCCTTTATGGAGTCGACAATCTTCTTTAAGAGGGTGGATTCGTCAAATTTACCTTCAAGCATGGTGGTATAGAGTGAAAAAGTGGGAAGATGGATATATATACCACGCGTCGCGAATGCTGGCGCGTCTATTCGGCTATATACCGGACAGGACACGAGCTAAATTAGTGTAGGACACGAACTTGAGCAAAGATTGTGTTTAATGGTATAAATGTGTAAATAGGAAGTTAAAATTGGGCTTGTTTATAGAGTGAACTTATGGAGTTGGCTTACAGAGTAGTTGATAGAGGCCATTTTAGTATGGTGGTTTGGATCGTCGTTGACAATCAATATACCCGTAGATTAAGCTAGTATTTAGTTAAATTTCGCAATATTTGAACCAGAATATTTTAGATGTTAATATAAGGACTGCTATGTTAAAACGTTCCTTGTACAGGACAAGTGGCATTGCTTATTGAAAAAAGTTTAGTCTAATATATTTGACACCTTGCAGTCCTTTATACTCAAAAATTCAACTCATTTCCATTGAAGAGATCATTATCAAATAATTGAATTTTTGGTATGAACAATTATTTTCAAATCTTCCCTCCAGCTGATGGCATCATGAAATGTGATGTTAAAAGTATACGTTGATTGTATAGTCCAGGATTAAAGAAAAATGGCCCAAGCAATTACATGACCTTCAATGTGATCTTCCCTAGTACAAGGATGTAAAGGTAATCCTTATCTTTGAAGATATATCGTTTCTGGTATTGTTTTCTCAGGACGAATCATTTGAAATACAATTGATGGATTAATTTTATGATGGTATATCCGGAGTCACAAGTACCGAGATTTCCCCGCGGGCTTACCCAATTCAAAGCTTACCCAAATCAACAACTCAAAGCTCAAGACGAAACTGCTTCGGTCTCCGAGATTTCCGTGGGCCCCGAGATTGCTATTGGAACCTCCAGGGAATTAGGAAGTTCTGATTCCTGACGATATTTCACAGACCCAAAATTAATATTTGACCCCTAAACAAATATATGGGCTCATGGGTGTGGGGATAGTCCGGCTAGAGTCTCTGAAGTATCCGAGGTATCCAACGTGAATTGGTGAGAACCAATCGATTAATCCTTATCCCTCCAATGATTTAGACCTTCGGTTGATTCTTCAATATCTTTAGGCAGGAATTTTATAAAGCAATAATGCCATTTTTAAATTGCAAATTCAAGTTGAGAACACATACACTACTCGTTCGTAGCCATGGTTTGTTGTTGGTGTCTTATTGTGAGGAAATGGCTTGCCCCAACGGCTCCAAAAACGCAATTCTCTTGGTGGCTTTCTCACTCAATGGCAATATCAACCTATAAGCATCTTGGGTGTTCAAGTAGTATCTATAGAGCCGCTTTGTTCTCAAAAACCCTAAACTCTCATATAACTTGAGGGCTCCCTTATTAATCACCTCTGTCTCCAACATTATCTCATCCACATGATCCCATTCAATCATATTCTTAATAGTTAGCTGTACCAAATTAGAGGCAATCCCTCTATTTCTATACTTGGGATCAATAACCAACATTCCTATATAGCCTCTAACCCGTACATCACGATGTGGTTCCACTTTGGAGATGACAACTCCAATAATTTGACCATCCACTTTGACAGTGTAGCAGTACTGGGGCCAAGTATTGAGAAAGTACCAATACACGTAAATCGAGTAGGGTTCGGAAAGATGACTGGAGATAAGTTGTGAGATCTGTTTGAACTCCTCTTGATCCTTGACGTCAAACTTGTAGTATGGCAATCCATCAATGGTGGAAAGAGACATGGTTGGGAAGTACTGGAGAAAATAGAACTGAAAAGAGAATAGGTGATGTGAGCATCCCATGTAAGTGCGATTTAGCATAAAGAAGCGGACAGACGGGATGGATGATACAGTGAGAGAATAGTTGCTACTAGTGTTGAACAAGCAGGGTTTAACAATTATTCATCTTTTTAAAAATTATTTATGATAATAAACCGATGTTTTTATAATAGATAATAAATAGACAATTTATCTGATACTTGACCTCCAGTGTAAAGTAAAACCCTTGAACAATTGTGAAGTGTCACTTTACAACCCTCCAATACGATTATAATCTAAACCAAACATAGCTATGCTGTGACAGAATTTAATCCATTTGTTTTTAATGATCAACAGGAGTGACCCTTTCATCGCATGGCTAATTATTCGTCTTCTGCAAAGCATGCCAGTAGTATCAAGAATGGGTACCAGTTCGAGGGTTATACGTTCAATCGAACCTGGAAACAACGTGATACTAATATAACTTCAAAATCACTAATAGTGAAACATACAAAATAAAAAGTTGATAAACTATCGAAAGCTCAAGCTTCCTCCATCCTTATTGTCCATTACAATTTGTACTATCTTAGAGTCTCAGACTAATTAATTTACCAATTATGATCCTATTTATCCCTTGACTATGGGTTGTAGTGGGAACCTGAAAATTTGTGAGTGGTTCAATGTATATTGTTTATTGGCTTTGGTAGTTGATGAGAATAACTATCTAGCAACGAGATTTACAGACAATACAATTTTATTATATAAATTACTACTTAGAATGGCGACTGTATTCAATTAATTATATAGTTGAAATACTCGGGAATGGAATATCAGAGAATAATTCTAAGAAGAACCAGAAAAGTACTACAAAAAATGTTGGCCATGGCAATAGAGCTACTCATATACCGTTAAAAGGTCATATAAATTTAGTTACGAGAACACACATCCATTTAGTTGCAAAATTTTAGAGATTGGTGCCGCACAAGAATACTCATTATTTTAGGTTATAGATGACAATAGAATAGAATTATTGGGCCACATTAAATTTTTGAACAAGGTATGGACTTGGATTTGGGTATCGTACGAGGAGTCGTCACTCAAAACTATATAAGATAATAAGTTTAATACTCATCCGAATCCAAACCCCATATTTTAATACTCAAGAAACCTCTTCATTATGAGTGCAGAGGACATCTTGTTGAAAATAGCCAGCAATCACGAAGTAATCATTCCGCCAGGTCAACGCACAATTGAGCAGGTAGTAGGAGCATTGGAATTTGGAATTTTATATCTAACCCCTAATGGAAATTTTTATATTGATAACAGAGGCTATTATGTTGAATTAGATCCAAGTATCAAGTTTGAAAATTTTGGAAAATGTGACAGTCTTGAAACTGCCAAGGAGAGTGCATTGGAAGATACCGAAAGCTACACGGATGACCAATTGCAAGTGGCGGTAGACAATTACACTGCTGCAGCAGTTGCGAGCCTCTAGTTCGATCAAAGTGAGTACTAATTGAGTACAAAGATGACATATTCTTTGACAGATTGGGAATTTAGGTAACTCAATCTAAGCATATGATCATTAACACTAAACCTCTAGACCATCACAATCCAGTAATTTACTACATGCACGATTTTTTTTTTGACATATTTGACACAATTGTGAATTGTTCCAATTGAAAATTCCCAACTAAAATAAAATTAGAATCCGGGCAGGAATTAAGGTAGGAATTCACGCTGAATCTCTTGCTCACACTACAGATCCAATTTAAATTGGAACACAATTTGCATAGATGCGAAAATTCAGTTTCAAGTAAGAAATCAAATGTTAATAATCTGTGGGTTGATAAAGAATGGAATAAAATATTAAATTAATTGTCATTAAATAATTGATAAATAGTCGATGAATTGAGTTCATTTCTGCGTAGGGGAGAAATTGATTTTACAGAAATATTTAAACAGGTAATTTTTGCAATCTTTAAAAATAACAATTAAAATTCAGTTACCACGATCCAGAATAAATACCGTGGGAAACCCAATAATTCACACTTTACAATCAAATTGAACTTCTCGTAAACCAACAACACCTTGTCACACTCAAACTAATGGTTTCATGTGTTCGTGTTCGGACTAATGGGAGACACCACCCCACCCCGGGACACCCCGGGACGTCGCAAGTCAGGAGACGACGCCCCTCATTCGAATATTTTAGCAATCAGGCAACTAATCCCTTACCAAAACATCAATACAAATGCTTCCGCAACTACCATGGCTTGCGCCATGTTCCTCCAATAGAAATCCGCGTAATCATCGTCCAAGTACTATGATGTAGTCACACGTCAGTGCACGGACCAGTGCAGTACGGCGAGAGGACAACTACTCACTACTGCACATATACCGATAGTACAGGCCGCTACGCACGATGCACCAGTTTGCGCCGGCCCATTGGTTGCCGTCGGCCCCGGATGATTGTGATCCTTCGGAGTTTTTTTTCGACCCTCACTATATAAACCAGGCAACTCCCTCGTTTTAATCATTATACTATAATGTCTGCTCCAGCTGTTTTAAAGAAATCCGGTGTTATTTACGGTGACGACGTCCGTCAATTGTTCTTGTACGCCCAAGAAAAGGGATTTGCCATTCCAGCCATTAATGTCACTTCTTCCTCCACTGTTGTTGCTTCCTTAGAAGCTGCCAGAGACAACAAGAGTCCAATCATTTTACAAACCTCTCAAGGTGGTGCTGCTTACTTTGCTGGTAAGGGTGTCTCCAACAAGGACCAAGAAGCCTCCATTGCTGGTTCCATTGCTGCTGCCCACTACATCAGAGCCATTGCTCCAGCCTACGGTGTTCCTGTCGTTTTGCACACTGATCACTGTGCCAAGAAGTTGTTGCCATGGTTCGATGGTATGTTGAAGGCCGACAAGGAATTCTTTGACAAGACCGGTACTCCATTGTTCTCCTCCCACATGTTGGACTTGTCTGAAGAATCCGATGACGAAAACATTGCCACTTGTGTCAAGTACTTCAAGCAAATGCACGCCATGGGCCAATTCTTGGAAATGGAAATTGGTATCACTGGTGGTGAAGAAGATGGTGTCAACAACGAACACGTCCAAAAGGAATCCTTATACACTTTACCTGAAACCGTTTACAAGGTTTACGAAGCCTTGTCCCCAATCGGTCCAAACTTCTCCATCGCCGCTGCCTTTGGTAACGTCCACGGTGTTTACAAGCCAGGTAATGTCCAATTGAAGCCAGAAATCTTGGGTGAGCACCAAGCATACGCCAAGGAACACTCTGGTTCTAAGGCCAAGCACCCATTATTCTTGGTTTTCCACGGTGGTTCTGGTTCTTCCCAACAAGAATTCGACACCGCCATCAAGAACGGTGTTGTCAAGGTCAACTTGGATACTGACTGTCAATACGCCTACTTGACCGGTATCAGAGACTACGTCTTGAACAAGAAGGACTACTTGCTCTCTCAAGTCGGTAACCCAGAAGGTGAAGACAAGCCAAACAAGAAGTACTTTGACCCAAGAGTCTGGGTTAGAGAAGGTGAAAAGACCATGTCTGCTAGAATTACTGAAGCCTTGGAAATCTTCCACACCAAGGGTCAATTGTAATTGCAATGATATAAATAGTTATGTCTAATGAACTAGATACAAGCGTAATGATATTCAACAATGTAGGTTCAAAATAGTCTGAGAATTGCAGCAGCTAGACATTTCAAGAATTTCATGGTTTAAATGAAAATTCGAATCGCATTACCAGTGGTATCCATTCTAATAAATATAGGTAGTAGAATCATATTCTAAATAAGAATTTGTTTGATAGTAATCAATATAGCAAATTAGAACTTTGATAGAATGAATAAGTATTTTTAATTACTGTACTGTATCTGTGTAATTGATCTTTTATACGTTGCGTTTGATAGGAATAAGATTTTTAACTATTGTAAAGCTTATATTGATTATCATAAAAAATTCAACAATATTGAATAATTACTATTAAAAATATTATTCACAAATACTGTGCTGTGAAACAGTTAGTAAAGCATGCCTATTCACCGCTATCTTTTAAAATTTATTACAGATCAATAACGAAATTATTAATACTAATATCTGTGAAAATTTCATTAACACCGAAATCCATCTTATCATATACAACCAGACATGATAAGAGTATTGAAGAGGGGATGAAGAAGACAAACTCATTCAAGGATAGCAAAATCTTCACATTTTTCGTGGAAGTTTTCTGTTGTGATTTTATTCGTATTTATATACAAGTATGGTTGGGAAACGACGTTGTCAAGTTATATTGCCGACTATCTGTTTAACATCAGCTGTACTTTCTGGTATTCTGGCATATTGCCAAACGGCTCTATTCTTTGTTCTTGTAGATGTTGGCCAATGACCACATTAGCCTTAAGGTACTTAGCCACACATCTGTCGATACAGCACAGTTCTCCGGTAACCAAGTCACTTTCACCGTACTCATGACCCACACACTTGGCTGCACAAGTGGACAAGAGTTTGTTGAATGTGGCAGCAGTGGCATTGAACTGTATTTCCGATACCTTGATCTTTTCAGGATCCACCGATGCCTGTGAGTACTGTGATGAATTGCCAATAAACCACGACATTATTAGGGACTTTATTGCGGGTAATAAGGGTGTGTCAACTCAACAACACTTCAACAACAATGATCTGGATTACGATATTGATGATCCACTTCGAATACTCAATCTATTCAATGATGACTAGTGGGTAGCTTGTATCAAATTGCACTTGATCTGGCTTGAGTTCCTTAAACTTGTCTATGCTAATGATTGGGGCTTGCTGTTATTGCTATGACTAACCGATCTTCCTCTGGCCTGGTTATCCTCTGGCTTGACTATACTCTCCGGTTCTTGACTTCCTGTCTCACGCTGACCTTCGCAATTTTTTCAGCCTCAGTCAAATTCTATTCCATACTGCAATACACTACGCTAACCCTACCAGCTTCGTTATGCACATTCTCCTTACCAATGATGATGGTCCGTTGGATGACCGGGCCTGTCCGTACATGAAGTACCTTGTTGACGAGATCAACGCTTCTACTGACTGGGATCTTTCAATCGTAGTGCCTAACCAACAAAGATCATGGATTGGCAAAGCTCATTTTGCCGGGAAAACGGTGAGTACCAGTTATATCTACACCCAAGAAAGTGCTAGAGGTCCTTCTCCAGAGGGCGTCAACCGTTTTGATGGTCCCTACAACACTCCCCAGAAACGGGGGTCTGAGTGGCAAGAATGGTGTCTTGTTGATAGTACCCCTGCTGCGTGTGCCGATATCGGAATCCACCACCTTTACTCTAAATCAAAGAAAAAAGACATCGATTTAGTATTGAGTGGTCCCAATTTCGGTAAGAACGCGGGCAATCTCTACATTTTAACCAGTGGGACTGTGGGTGCGGCCATGGAAGCAGTGACCCATGGCCACAAGGCAATCGCATTAAGTTACTCGTTTAATTCTGTGGACCACGATCATCAGGTACTCCAAGAGGCTGCTCGTCTCTCGGTAAAGTTGGTAGAACGATTATATCATCAACTTAAACAACAAAATGATATAGATATCTATTCGGTCAATGTTCCGTTGGTTAAATCATTGAAATTGGGCCATACCAAAATTAGATACGCTCCTATTTTAGAAAACTACTGGAAATCGATATATGCCCCAAGTGATGAATTGAATGAAAATGGCCAGAAACAATTTAAATGGTCCCCAGACTTCAAAACTGTTCATAAAGAGGGTTTAGTTGATTTTAATCACTCCGATCATAGAGTTTTACTCGAAGAAGAAGTCAGTGTCACTCCATTAAAAGCCGCATTCAAGGCAGTAGAACCATTAGGTGGAGAAATTGTGTTAGATGATGACCATGTAAGCCTAACTCCAAAAAACTATTTTTTAATAACAGTCCCTGAAGAATCTTATATTTATCAACCATGGATTGAGGCTGTCAAAAAGAGTGGTCGCTTTGAAATCACCCACAATACTAGAATTTTAAAAGATTTAAAGGAAGATCCAAATATAAAAGTATTCCATTATGGTGACTATGAAGATATAGATCTCGATTTGCTTGGAGAATACTCAACCCAATATTTCATACCTTCTTACATATATAGAAAAGCATTAATTAGGAAGCATTTCTTGGCCAACACCATCCATCATTTCACTGTCAAAAATCCAGATTCGATATTAAATACTTCTGTTCCTGAATCTTATCAATTAGAGGTGGATTATGCTGAGTTTTTAGATGATTCCTTGGACGAAGCGTACGAATTGAGAAACGAGATTAATAGTGGTACCAAAACCTGGATTTTAAAACCTAGTATGAGTGACAAGGGACAAGGTATACGATTATTCAAGACAGTCGAACAATTACAGGCAATTTTTGATTCATTTGAAGAAGAAAGTGACGATGAGAATGAAAACGAAGAAGACGTAGAAGGTAATGATAATAATGGAGTTATCGTGTCCCAATTACGTCACTTTATCGTTCAGGAATACCAATCTAATCCATTATTATTACCAAATTACGACAGCAAAAAATTCCACTTGAGGACCTATGTGGTTGCTAGCGGTGACTTGAAAGTTTACGTTTACAGAAATATTTTGACATTATTTGCAGGTACCAAGTACGTTAAACCAGAAGAAAAAGACGGAGAAATTGACATTGAAGGCCATTTAACCAACACCTGCTTACAAGAAGATGAAAACCCATTGGTAGTTCCATGGTGGGATCTAGAAGATACCAAACTAGGTCCCGAACAAAAGAAAAAAGTATTTGACCAAGTTTGTGAGATTACAGGAGAAACTTTCAAGGCTGCTATTAGCGTTGATAAAATTAACTTCCAACCTATGGGAAATGCAATTGAATTGTTCGGTATCGACTATTTGGTAGATGAAAATCTTCATGTTACTTTACTTGAAGTAAATTCGTACCCTGATTTCAAGCAAACTGGTGATGAATTAAAGGGCCTTATCTACCGTTTGTTTGACGAAGTGATAGACCAAGTAGTTACTCCATTGGTATACGGTACTCCCTCGGAACTTTCCAGATCCAGTTTGGTCCAAGTTTTAAATAAGAAATAGACAGGAGACATAATCACCATTTATAGAGCTGTGTTTAATAGAATATAGACATAAGTGGAAATTGATTAAGATATCCCCTTGCCAGAAAGGGAATAGAAAGAGTTTGTAGAATGCAAAAATCACTACTCTAGTAAGTAAAGATTGGTGGGAGGAATTGTACATATTGCTAGAATTCTATACTCCACTAATGGCATACGATGATAAAAGAGAAATCATAGTAAGTACAAGACATTATTAGCATCGCCATTTTAAGAGTAGAGGTCTTTCGGTGAATCACAAGAATTACTGGATACTGAAGTGCCTCTAGTAAGGAAAAGAAGATATGATTATCATTGCCTGTTAGAGATCATGCCCACAATAGTAGAATACTCAGAATAGTACCCTTTGGTAGCCCGTGTTCTTCGTTACCTTTTACAGAATGGAAACGTTTCTACTCATTACCCAAAGGAATCCTACTTTGTCTACTAAATAGGAAAACGAGAACTCCATCTAAAAAAGTAAAAATGGTACCAATAACAGACTGCTAAAATGCAATAACTTTCAAGGCACAAATGGGACCAAAACCTTGATAGGGAGAAGATGGATCTTAAGAAATGAAAGCAAATTCCATATCCAGTAGCTATCAAATTCGAATTACCAAATCTAGACTAAAATGTATTCAACTCTTACCCACACGAGAAACGAAACTCTTGCCTATAACGGAATCCCAACAAGACTTTAATAAGAATGTAGCAGTAATGTAGTTAATAGGTGCTGCCCAAAATAGGTTGATCTCATATGTCGCTTATTCTATTTTCCTTCAATGCATAAAAATACTTCTATCGGTAACAACTCTATCTCGCATTCAATAACACTTCCTAATCGGACAAACCTAAGATCGTAAAGAAGTGGCTTGTTTTTGCCTAATTAGACAATACCCAGATTTGTCCCATTAGATCTACCACTACCAGATGATTTCACCCTAATCTCTTTACCGGTAAAGCCTATGATCAATTTAGCATTTCTACTTTCAGAAACCCACAGTTTTGCCACTAGATAATTCTCCTAATTAGGCTCAATACACCCGCGACTGTACTATTTCCGAATACGGAAGGGTGTGAACATCTCACAAGTCCAGCAGTTTCACACTACTGCAAACAATATAGATTTGTCTTTAATTTTTCATTACTGAGAAAACATATACTTCGTTAGTAAGAATTAAGCCTAGTTGACATAGTTGACCTAGTTGAGTTGACAGAATAAGTGAAAAATCGGCCGCGCACGACCTTCCTTTTACCCACTAACAATCCACAATATTAATTGGATGGCTATGCCCCAAATGAAATTAAATAGCTGTTATTGTGTAGGAAAAGAGCCTGTAAAGCAGGCCAATATGCCGCCACAATCTCTTGAAGATGATCATTGCTGGTGGTGTCTGGTAGTGTCTGTACCAACCTTCGACGACATTCGATACCAGCCCCTACGAAAAAAACGACCACCAAATTTCATCTTCCAATCTTGTATAGTTAGAGAAGCGCCACATCGTGCACTAGACTAGCACAAGTACTATAGAACAACCCACAAAATGTCCACACAACAACGAAAACCATACAAGAATCATAAGAAATCCACAAATAGCACATCGGTCGAGTTGACCAGCTTGGCAGAAATGTTCCCGGACTGGGAAGTGGAAGAGTTGCAAAGCTTATTGGTGGAACACAACAACGACTTGGAAGTCGTTTTAGACTTGATTGTGAATAATAAAGTATCCAAATGGGAACCTATCAAGAAGGACAAAAAAAAGAAGGAAAAAGATTCACAGGATGACTCTTCTTCCGTACACCATACAAACCAATCTAACAACCATATAGCATCATCGACACCCACGGCCTCCATAAAGAAGACCAGAGCACCCAAACACGATTCAAATCCAAAGGGTACTTATAAGAAACAATTTTCGGGCACTCCATACAAGAAGAAGTCAGACAATGCCAACTCGGCCAACCCTTCAACTGGATTACCAACATCTTCAAATACTGCTGCTTTAACTGCCGCAAATACCGCCGTGGCATCTGCTCCTGCTCCTACAAATACCTGGGCTGCTGCATTATCGGAAAATGTACCCCAGCCAAAGGCCGTAGAACAAAAGCAAGAAATAGAATCACAACCCGAACCTGAATCCCATGATGTTAATGACCAATCCAATAATGAAGCTCCTGTTGTTGAACAAGAACCAATTGCTCCTTCTGCAGAAAAACAACCATTAAAACAAGCAGCCATTCCCCAACCACAAGCAAGCTCTTGGGTTTCTGCTATTGCTCAATCAGCCAAACCAGCTCCAAAGCCAAAGACAACTACTGTCGAAAACTCTGAAGCACTTGCTCCAGCCATTGAAGATCCAGTTCAAAAGGAAGAAACCGTGGAAGAAACCGTCACTGTCACCACTCAAGAAACTGCTTCTGCTCCTGTCATTGAATCTGTTACTTACGAATCTACTACTACTGAACCAGTGGCTGCCGCTGCTGCCGAAATTCAACCACAAGTCGTTTTACCTGCTGGATCTCAACAAGTCAACTCTATTGGTGTTTCTTTCGGTTCCTTATCTTTAGGTGAAGATGAAGAAGCACAACAAGAACAAAAGGAAGAAATTCCACAGCCAGTCGATCAACAAGCTCACACTCAAGCTACTCAAGCTCAATCCAATGCACAACAATCCCAACGTTACGGTTTATACGGTAACCAACAAAACAACCGTTACAACCAAAACTCTTACAACCAACAATACAACAAGCAACCAAACCAACAAGCTCAACCAGTCCAACCAACTCAACAACAATACGACTACTACAACCAATACCAACAGCAACAATACCCTCAACAGGCTGCTCAAAGCTTGCCAGGTGTTCAATTTGGTGGTTACCCTGGTATCGATTACAATTCTTATGGAAACCAAGCTGCTGCTCTTGGAGGAATTGCTTCTCCAGCTGCTTCTCACGCTAACACTGCCTACGGACAATATGGTGCTTCACAACCAGCTCCAGCATCTTCGGGAGCTAGTCAAGACTCTACTCAGTCTCCAATTGTGAACCCAAACAATTTGCAACAGCAAATCCCTGCTCACTTTGGTTACCCATACTACTACAACTACTACTCCACCCCATTCTATGGTACTGGAGCTGCTGGTTTAGGTGGTGCTCAAACCAATTTTGGAAATGTTGCTTCTCCAATTAGTGGTTCTCTTAATGGTGCTCAATCTGGTACTTCTGGTGCTACTGGTCAAACCAACCCAGTTTCCAGTACTAACTCTACCTCTGCTGCTGCTGGTTCTGGATCCAACGGTGGATTCGCAGGTGCCAATGCTCCTTCACAATACTACGGACAACCAAACCAATTCAATAATAGATATCCTGGATACTCCTACCCACCACAGCCTCAACAACCTCAACAACAAGGTCAAGGTCAAGGTCAACAAAGCACCCAAGGTGCTTCTGGTTCTTCTAACCAGGCCAGTAACACTAATGGCCAAGCCGAAGCTTCTAATGACTCCAGAAGTGGGCTGACTGGTCAAGCTGGTCAACAGGTTCCACAAAATCCAGTTATCCAACCTATCCAATACGGTGCTTACCAACAGTACCCTCAATATGGATACCAAGATAACGCCCAGTACCGTGGATGGTATTAGTCTGTATAAAACTAGTGTATTGGTAATGTATGTTTGAGTAAAAAAAAATATTGAATGAACGAACTTGGATCATTTGACTACTGAAACAGTAGTAATAAATTAAATTGTGCCAAACAACGTAGTAATTTAGCAGCATTGTATGCTCTAGTCTATTTAGACCTGAAATCATAAGTCAAACCTTTCAAAGAGTTGAAACATCTTAGCTTGTTAATATTTGAACACACCTAAAAACATCGTTATACCAGTTAACTAAGGTGCTGTATAATCACCCATACCTCATTGCCTTCAATCGCATAAACACCCGGCATCTCGTAAAACATGATACTACTCTCTAATATTGGATCACATGATATACATCACATTACCTTATTCTATACGACATTTCTATATGTCAGATTTTTCCATTGGGGCTGGCTTATTTTTATCAATTACATCATAATTCTTTTTTTCTTGTATTGCTCATTTCAAAATAGGGGAAGTTAGAAGTGAAAACCGACGATTACTTAACCATTCTCTTATTTAGCCAGCAAGCAAGATCGACTAGTCATCATTACTTATTCGAACTTGAGTAGGACATTATGAAGCCTATTTCAAACCAGGTGGTACGTATTACGTAATACCGTATTCCACTATTAACCTCAGACGATTAGGGGGAAAGTAGGGGGAGGGAACGGAGTGCGGGAAATGGGGAAAACCTGATCATATTGGAATTCAGCTACATTTCGTAATGGTTGTAGAATGTTCTTATAATGGATTACCAATTCAGAATATCTGTATGTTACAGAATATTCAATTACTATGAGGAGAGTTTAAAATTACTCAGTTGTGGAAAAAGTAGAAAAAATGTAAAAAAGTAGAAAAACGAAAAACCTGGTTGAAGTAATGAACTCCAGTATAGCCAAGTTACACCCATCAACCACTTAATACCACACCACATACTTCAATAGTATTTATGTCCAAGCTAGGTTTATCGATATCGATAGTCGGGGTTCACAGTAAATATGCTCACGCCAGCCAACCCACGCGTAAATTACAGCACTAACAATCCTGAGTACAGCAAGCGCGCAACCCTCAACTATCTATATATATTGTAGGGCTCACTATATCCTCTTTTCTTAGTTAATTCTTAACTACCAGACCACATATAAATTTTCCCTATAGTATGTTATCAATCTTAGCAGTGACGCACACTGAGCAAACACCACTTAGTGCCGCCCATCAACCTCGACCATCTATCCACTCCATGGTTACATACCGAGCATGCTCTAGACACCTACTACCTGTTTATCAGGTCTAGTCACCCATTGGAACAGCAATGGTGTTGCCAGCATGCTCTGATGTTAACGCTGTAGTGGGTTGCAAAAACAAAAGCTGGAGCGATCGCGGTCCCCCCAGAGGTTGCACCATAGCCTGGCGGTTCACCGCAAGCCACTGGACTTTAGAAATGGATTTAACTGTCAATAGTGACTATATCGCCACACTGACCACTAAAATTCAATTTGGGGGGATTTGGCTGGGTATAGGAAAAATCATCACCACCAGCGGCAAGCGCACGGTGGAGAGAGCACTGGACTGTGTGCAGGAGGGACTTCCCCCAAGTGGAATTGGTGGAATGCACACGATTGCCCATGCGCCCACACTAAAAACCCGCAGTGTTCGCGATCGCCCCCATTCACGCGTTTGTTTATGTTGACAAGGCTCACCTATATAACCGGTAGCTTGCCGTGTTTATGGATTTTAACCAGTACTAACATTTAAGATGTCTACCACCGAAAAAAGAAAGACCACCAGAAAGAAGAAGGACCCAGATGCTCCTAAGAGATCCCTCTCTGCCTACATGTTCTTTGCCAATGAAAACAGAGACATTGTTAGAGCTGAGAACCCCGGTATTTCTTTTGGACAAGTCGGTAAGTTGTTGGGTGAAAAATGGAAGGCCTTGAACAGCGACGAAAAGCTTCCTTACGAAACTAAGGCTGACGCTGACAAGAAGAGATATGAAAAGGAAAAGGCTGAATATGTCAAGAGAAATGGTAACTAAATGTTGACGACGAGCTTGCTCTGAGAACTGTATTATTTTTGTCTTTATTTCATATTGCTATCCATGTTTTATTAGTTATGTTGTTGTGTATCATATATAAAATATATTGAACTACGAACAAGAACAAGAACACGAACACCAACACCAACTAGAAATACAATAAGTAGTAGTGTCTGGTCAGTAGTGATGTGTAATTATAGATTCAATAGTAGATAGCTTCACGGATTGAATATTGGTTACATGTCTAAAATTCCTTCAACTTGGAAATGATAAGAGTGATCTCTTATTGTTATTACTCAATAATGTTCTCTTATTTATGTAAGTCAAGGTCGTTGCTAATTCTAATCAATATTGCTGTATTGGTGTAGTGCGGCAGCGGAGCGGAGAACTCCGCTTACGTAACTATATAACCTCCACTAGATCAATACTTCTTATCCCCATGTCTTTGCCTTTACCTTACTACAACGACGACAAGAAGTCGTTCGCTTATCCTACTGTTCACAAAAGATGGCCTCTTATTATTGAAGGTGCAATCAAGGATGTGAATGCCACGATTAAAGACTCTACCAACCTCGAATCCTCGGGGGAACAGATCATTCAGAGTCTTAAAGACATTCTCAAGGCATTCCAAGAAGATGCCGTGGTTAGACTGTTCACTACCTCGGAAATTGCTCTTAATTCTGACTTGAAAGTGTACAATGAGTCTCTTGAAAAGCTTAATAAACAGAGGAAAGTTACGTGGCAAACGGGTCCATGGCTCTACTTGGAATGCTACTTGTACCAGCTTATAAATAACTTGTTTATTTCTTCCGAGGAGCTGTTCTGGCACAAGTTTGATGTTTTTGAGAACTTGAAGGATTCCACTTTCAAACAATCTGAACATGGTGTGCTAGAACTTTGTAAACGTTATGAGGTTTTAGAAGGTCAATTGAAAAATGCTGACACCGAAGCCCTCAAATTATTATTCCATGAATTTATAGACATTTCTCTTTGGGGTAATGCTACCGATTTGTCGTTGTTGGCTGGAAATGTCACTCTTGAAGACATAAAATCGGTTCAAGGTGCTGCTGTTAGAAAGAAGAACGAAGAAAATATTTTGGTAAACGACTTACCACAAGCTTGGGATCATTTGACGTCCAAGAAAAGCGACAGACGGATCGATATTGTTCTCGATAATTCTGGCTTCGAATTATTTGCTGATTTGGTGTTGGCTCTTTTTGTTCTTGACTCTAAATTGGTCAATGAAGTTCATATTCACTGTAAAGAAATCCCCTGGTTTGTCAGTGATACTATGCCAAAAGATTTTACCAATTTACTTGACCAACTTGAATCTAAAGATTTCTACAAGGAAATTCATTCCAATGAGAATGATTCTAGAGCTATTAAATTCCTTCACTCTAAATTGGTTGAGTACCACAAGTCAGGACAAATTGTGGTTGAATCACATCCATTCTGGACATTGAATCTTAATTTTTGGGACATTCCAGAATTTAAAGACTTGTATGCCAACTTAGTCCAGTCGAATTTAGTGATCTTCAAGGGAGATTTGAACTACCGTAAGTTGACTGGTGACTTGCAATGGGAAAAGACTCATCCTTTCAATGATGCTATACAGCAATTGGCATCTTCCAAGCTTCCTGTATTGAGTTTAAGAACTTGTAAGGCTGATGTTGTAGTTGGATTACCAGAAGGTGTTAATGAAAAATTGATTGAAAAATACAAGAGTTTAGGAAATGAGATTGGTGAGTTCTGGAGCTCTTCTGGTAAATGGGCTGTCATCTCCTTCCTGAATGGTCAAGAATAAATAATTTTAGAAATAAAGTATCATAGATAATTTTTAAATTTTGACAGTCAGTAATTGTAAAAATTAGGTCAGTTTCGTAGCACAGCTATGTAAGTTATTAAGTACAATGAAACTTGATGGTTTTGATTTATTTTATTATAAAAGTTTTGTCATTACGATACTTAGATAGTTCTTGTACTGAAGTGATTATAGTATATATTGTTTCAAGTAATTACGATCTAATAAAGCGTTTGTATATCACATACTTGCTTCTGCAGAATGATTTATCACTAATCAATTTGCTCTTGATTCATTTGTAATCTTTGGTAGCTGTTGCTTATAGCTCACATATCTGCGGCTCTTCTGGCATTACAGGCTACTATCTTGAACTTATCCACAGTCACCTCATTTTCAACCGTACTCGAAGAGCTCGTACCCTCGCCAGCGCTGACATCGCTCATCTTAATTATCACGTTTTTAATGATGAAAGTCCATACATCATCACAGAACCGGTAGGTATTTAAATCACCCTTAAATGTTAATCTGCTTTTGGCCGTTCCGGAGTCAGACTTCAAATTGTCAGAAATTATCCGATCGAAGTTGTTCAATATCGTCATAGCGAGTTGAGGCTGGATCTTCTGGTCTGATATTAATGTATCCAAAGCATCTGTCAATGCGATTCCAATTGTGGATCTCCGGTAAAGTTCGTAATATGCGGGTGCACTCATTTTTTAGTAGACGGAGAGAAAAAGCAGGCGAGACTAGAATAAGAACCAAGGAGGAGTTGTGCTGGACTGATTACTTGTGAACAGTGAGTTTTGGTCATCAAGGAGGGAGAATTGGTTTTGTTCAGCGGCAAATCACGTGACACAAAACTACGAAGTATATGCAGAATACGTAGTTAATCATAAAGTTAAGCCAATTTCCTAACTAACCACGATGTCACAAGAGCTTACAGTATCTCAGCGGTACAGGAGAGCCATCAAGGAATTCAGAGATCAAAAATCTTCCGGGGAGCGTAAAGACTCTCCAGAATTCCAGCGTAATTTACAGCAATTGATTCGAGAGTTCACTCTCATCAAGACCATTGTGGATGATCTTCATTTGTTCAGCGAAAACGAATCTTTAAAAGAAGTGAATACAAATTATATTCCTTTTTTGAATACTTCATACTACTTGGCCAGCTTGCTTATATACTCGACTCATTCTGAGAGCAAAGAACAAAATCCTTTGGATGCAAAGGTTGAAAATCTAAAGCGGGCCAAAACATTATTTATTCACTATTTGATTGATTTACAAAATTACGAAATACTATCCAAGAGCCAAGGAGTAAGACTTGATGCGTTCAAGCATTTACCCAATCCTTCACTAGATGAGATTGTATCTTATAGCAAAAACCCAGCTCAAAAGAGAGCAGATAAAATTGAAAATTATAAGCTTGAAAAGGAATTGAATGAAAAATTGACGATTCTTGACGAATACTATTCTGATGCTGAAGATGAAAACTCAGTTTTTGATAGGTTTGATGAAGAAATCATTGAAAAGATTTATATTGATCAGCTTCGATTATTCTCAATTGAAACCTTTAGTAGCCTTGAAATAATCACTATGGAGCTTCAAGTGTTGGCGAATAGACCTAGTACTAATCAAGAAAAAGCACCCCTGAAAGATTCAAGAGTAAAAGATCTATCCGCTGCTAACGACTATGGATATACTCCAAGATTGGAAGAATTACTGTTCAATAAAACGAAGGTGTCCGATCTTATATCCAAGCAGGGTAAGATTTTAAGACCGTTCACCATTACTTCCAACAGACAGCAATTAAAGGAGAAGGTGTTTGGAACTGGTCAAGTTTTGCCATCTATGACTGTTGAAGAATACTTGGACTACGAATTAGCTAATGGTAAAATGATGAAGGAAGAAGTAAAGGATACCAAAAATGAAAGTGATACGGATGATAGCGATGATGAGTTAGAAAAGAGAAGGTGGGATGATTGGAAGGATGAAAATCCAAAAGGTTCAGGTAATATGAAAGCTAACATAGGTTAGAGGGTTTATGTACATAACGAACTGAAGTGTGGTTGAGGGAGGAAGTTTATAAAGATGGAAATATTCTTTTGGAAGAAAGAGCATATTTTATCTTTATATAATCTTCGACGTCCTTATCAAAATTCACGTTGTTTAAAGACAAGTACTTAAAATTATTATTTTCTAAACTAATATACATTATACTGCTATCTATTCAGCAAAATCCTCTCTCAAATCTCCTTCCAATTCTTTCAACCAATCGTAGTACTCAATTGTCAATTCGTCTAACCGAATGATTTTCAAGCAATTGATATCTTTGGTCTTCAATATCCATTTGTCTTCCTCATTTGAAAAACTTCTTAAGCAATTTAAAATGATCATGTACAATTCAAGAATCTTCAATTTGTACTGCTTAATATTTTCGATACTTGCTTTTAATTGAAGCAAGTTCGAATGTTCAAACCTAAACCTTGTGATAAACAAATATAATGCTTCAATGGCACCTCTTTTATCAGCTAATTGATCAGATCCAAGGATGTCGGAAGCCCCAAACAATCTCCAAGAGTAAAGAAATTCATAGTATCTCAAAGATTTAGACAACGTAAGTTCATCATTAGCCAAGTCTAATAATACACTATCAATCAAAGAATACTTTTTTTGGTATAATGAATTCCTATTTGGTGGGAAAATAATCGATATTGAATGGTTAGTGATGATTTTTTTGATAAACCTAGCGAAAAGTTCTTTATACGATTCTGCATCATTATATGTGTTATCCAAATTAGACAATGACTCATAGATAAGTTCATAATCAGTTAAGATCATTGACAATTCAAATATGTTGAGGTAATATTCATTAATTAATTGGCTGGTTGAATCCGAGGGTTCAACGCTCTTCAAGATTTCAATGGCTTTTTGCTCAAATTTTAAAGATGTTTGAGTGAATTTCAATTCGATCTCCAAAAGAGGAGACGTGTTTTTAACTGGTACTAGAGAACCGCTAGTGACCAAAGAATTTTGTTTATCAGTGAGAATTAAAGATTGGCTAGATTTTTGCACTGATTTGCTCTGGGCTTTAGCTAATTCAGATAATGAATGGTAATATTTTGCTTTCTTGAAGTCAACACTCGACTCTTCACTGAATATGGAATCCAAAAATACCTTGATTGCATCATTACTATCCAATTCATTCCTAATTTTTTCAATTTGTTCATCTTGGTCAATAATATCGTAATGTTCAAAGGCTTCGAAAAATTGATCTGGATTATTATCGATTAAGTGTACTATCCCAATCAAGAACTTATCAATTTTTCTGGAGGCATTTAATTTATCATAGAACGTCTTTTTAACAAAACTTCCTTCATTTCTATTAATCAATTCTATGGTCACATCAGTTATGAAGTTATCATAATTTGAGATGATGTTTCCATGTAAGTAATCATATGCTTCGTTAAGTCTTGATTTGTTAATCAAATCCTTGAGGCTAGTATGCTTTGATACAATACTGGTCCAAAAAAGGGAGTTTTCCAAATTACTAAGATTTGAATTTTCAATCGGTGAATGGGACTCCAAATTTTTAAAAGAAGTATCAAATATTAATCCAAGGACATTGTACGTGCTTAATTTTGCAAGAATTTTGTTTATAAGTAAAGTAATTTGATCTTGAGATTCACAAAGGAAGAATAATATTACCAAATTTATAAGTAAATTTTCGTGACTCAGTTTGATTTGCTTGAAGGTAATGATAGCATCAAGCTTAATAATAGTTCCGAGTTC
Organism: Suhomyces ambrosiae; assembly: GCA_030568575.1. NCBI lineage: Eukaryota > Fungi > Ascomycota > Pichiomycetes > Serinales > Debaryomycetaceae > Suhomyces > Suhomyces ambrosiae. Next base: position 177,477 of record JAJMGA010000013.1, on the reverse strand, counting down.
TGGGTCTTCAATTCTATTTGGATCAACTAGTTCATACTCATTAATCGAATCAATGAGAGAATTAATTACTTCTATAGGAAAAGATTCTAATTTTAATAGGATTTCTTCTATTGCCTCACTGGAAATCTTAGGTTTCAAGTAAGTATCGAATATTTCACTGATCTGGTCCGATGTTAAGCCATTACTTTCCTTAATAATTTTTGTAAGTTTTTGATTTGTCTTGGTGGATAACAAGCTTTGAAATTGAGACAAGACGGCCGCCAATTTTCCTTCTGGAGTGGTTTTTTTCTTATACAAAAATGATTCATAAAAATGCGATGGTCTGAATATTCCAAGGCCATTGGATTGTAAAGTCAAAAGTAATGAAGATTTTGAAATGATGCCTATAGCCAATGATTCTTCACTTATCTTCTTGTATTCTTCACAAAGAGAATTGAGTTTAAACCAAAATGATTTATCAGAATTATTTCCGGCAATAGAGGAACTAACTTCGCTCATAGAGAAGTCGACCATTGTGGACAGCTCCATGTCATTCCCATAAAAGTCTCCAATAGAATCTCTCCAGAACTGAAGAGTTTCTTCAATTTCATATCTAATTGGCTTGATACCAATTCCTTCAATTCCCCTATTGTCTCTAAGAATATTCAAAGAAGTTTTAACAATTAAATCATCGTACTTGCCACTATTCAAGATATTATTTGAATAGTAAGATATATCTTGATGTGGAGTTATTTCGATCAACTCGCTACTGTTAATGTGAGACCAGTTAATGGATACAACTGCACCATCTCCAATATTAATTGAATACACCACAAGAATTGATGAGGTATTGGATTTCCACAATATGTGATATTTAACATAATCTCCATGACTTTGAATTTGGTAATCTTGAATGAACCATAATTTGTTTCTAAAACCTGCTTCTTGCTTTGAGCTATTTAATGTGACTAGTAAAATATTTGGTAATTCAGGTTCCAAGTTGAGATGAGCCAACTCGCTCAAAGTGGCACCATCCGTGATTTCCCAGGTCCTGAATTGAAACCCGCTCTTATCCAGTGATGAGTCAGTCGAATTGATATAGATGTATAATGTCAAATAACTTTTAGACCCATCAGAAAAGATTTGTAAATATCTTGTAGGAACAGTAGTGAGCCAGGATCCAGAATCGATACTTTCGTTTATGTAGATCGGATTTTGAGTAGGTGTATGGTTTGATAAACTCCATATTTTGATAGTTTTACTAACTGAAAGTGTAACAAAATTATCCTTGTTAAGAGTGATTATATCCACCACTGAGTTGGATGATATACCTTCCAAAACTACTTCCAGTTTGGAATTTTTCTTAAAAAGACCACTAATGAAATTCAATGGTAATAATGCAGGAGATTCATTAAAATTAAATACATCAAAGTCCTTCAATACACTAGGTCTTTGGAAATGCAACAATCCTCCATCTTTCAAAGAAACAATCAAATTGAGGGAATCCAAATGTTTCAACAAGTATGGAGACGATCTCAACTCGAAAGAGTACGGGACTGAAATGCTACCCCATTTGCTGAAGTTATTGATACTCAATCTATTGGTTTTAGTGTGAATAAAATCCGATAATTCAATCTTGAATGTAATGAACAAATGATCTGTGTCGATAAAATCTATAATTATGGCTTCCTCATCTTCACCATTTTTATGGTATTGAACATTCAAGCAACTGGAAGAGATTATGGGATGAGGCAAGAAGAATTTCAAATTTTGGAACTTCAATGCCAAGTGATTTTGTCCTGAGTTGATAGGAGTCACTATCAATGTACGGGAATCACCCAAAACTTCATAGGCAATAGCATTGATAAGTGTATTGTCCAATTCAAGAAGATTACCGCTAGAAGCCAATTTGCGGTGGAAACTGTCATTTGGGGTAGTAGCTTCAGGATTTGGTGAGTATTTGAGGGGCAAAGTTATCTCCCGAGAGTGAAAATGCAGCTTGTAACCCTGAAGGCTGGAGCTAGAATACGAAACGTCCATTGTCGTTACGAATCGTGGGTGTTTTGGTTTGGTTTGGCTGGTTTGGTTGAAGTTTTTCTCACAAGCACGTGACCAAATCTACTATCGTTATTTATTCGAAGTTAATGAATCAATGTTGAATGGGGTTTAGAAAAGGTATGGGAGAGAAATTGCATTGATATTCGGTATTGGTTATAATTGAAAATTTATCTATTATTGTAAAGAAGTTGAAAAATATCTTTTTGCTGGGAAAATAATATGTATTTGTTAGCGTAATTTGATTAATTTTAAAAGATAGCGAATTTTGATGAAATTGCTTGAAGTAGAAAAATGATTTGGCTATTGTTGGATTTTATACAAATTTTTCTCATATTATTTTATCATATATTAAATTGATCAACTACTACCATCAAAATACTAGTATCTACATCTTGCTCGCACTCCAGAGTGCATCGCAACAGGAAAAGACTTATATCATTTAAGATTTATATCATTTAAGCTCTTCAATCTCTATTAATACTATCAAGTTAATTATCAATATTAGCAGGGCATGGCTGTAAAATTATCCCATGGAAATTTCGTTGCTAAAGCCATTTTTCAATATTCTGTCTTCCTCCAAGGGTTTTTCTACCGCGCACTACCCAAATCTGATTACACTTCAACCTAAACCAAGTTCACTTTTATTAGTATTTGTGCTATGTCCTCTGTTGTTTACTACAAGTTTCTTCATCAGAGGAATAAATCAGTCATCCACTTTGACGGGACAGCCATCAACGTGTTTGACCTTAAGCGGGAGATAATTCTTCAAAACCAGCTTGGTAGTGGTAATGACTTCATTCTCCGTCTCTATCATTCGGAACAACCAGATCTCGAATATGAACTTGACCAGGACGTGATACCGCGGTCTTCCTTTGTGCTAGCTAAACGGTCTCCTTGTAACTTTAAGGGGGGACGCTTTGGAAATGCTTCACGGTATATTAGTGGTAAGCCAAGGGTGAATAGAAAGGTTATCAATAATGCTACTGCTTCTGCTGGCTCGCTGGCCCTCAGAACCGATCAAGCTCCATTGGACGAAAATATGTCAGAAGAAGATAGAATCAAAATGATGTTTGAAAGTCAGGATAATGTATGGGCACAGACTCAGGATGAATTGGCTACTCATAAGATGGTGTATAATAAACCAGGACAAGCGAAGGCCGAGGACTTACCCCCTCCGGGGTATATTTGTTACAGGTGTGGTAAGAAGGATCATTGGATCAAGAATTGTCCTACGAACACCGACCCTACGTTCGAAGGTAAGAAGATATTGAGAACTACAGGTATTCCCAAGTCATATTTGAAGACAATATCCAAAGAAGAGCTTGAGTCTAGAATTGAGAAGGAAGGCTTGAGCACCAATGAGAATGGCGATATGGTTGATAAGGACGGAAATGCTATTCTTGTGACTGAAGATGGTGGATACGCCATTGCAATGGCAGACTCCAAGACTTGGCTTTCGTATCAGGAAAAGCAGCAAAATGCGGCCTTGAAGGCAAAGCAGGAGTTTGAAGCGAAGATAGTAGAAGCCATGGTTGGAGAAAACCGTCTTGAATTCTTGAACCCATTGTCTAACACCAGAAGCCTTTTAAAATCACCTATTGTCATGACTCCATGTTGCCGTGACAATTCCAGTCTTCGTAAACTTACAAACTTCAACTACAATCAGGCAGAGTTGGAACAGGCATTGATCGAGAATGATTTCCATTGCCCTAACTGCGGAAAGGAAGATATATATATTGACTCCTTTATTCCAAATAAGGAGTTAGAGGAACAATTGGTAGAATATATAAAAAATAAGCAAGCAGAATTGGGTATAGAAGATCCAGAGACTTCATTGAAACGAGCAGCTGAAGATGATGCACAGGACGCAGACTCTAAAAGGCAAAGAACAGATATGCAAATGTTTCCAGTTCCACCGGGAATGCCATTTTTGCCTGGAATGCCACTTCCCCCCATGCCCATGCCATATAATGCACCTCCAATGTTTATTCAACCATTACCAATTCCACCGAATGGAAATGGGGGAAATACCAACGGAAATCAAAAGTGAGGATTCATGCCTTGAATTAATTATAGCCTACTAAAAATGCAGTTTTGGGATCTTAGGGCAACTGAAAAACGATTTATTGACCCAGCTAGTGGGAACTCATGCCAACAGAAATTGCATTGACAACTAATTGCACCAATAATTCAAATACGGTATTAACAGGTTAATTGGCCAATGTTTGTGACGACAACATAACTATAACGACTATGTATATATTAATAAAATCTTACGTAATCAACATAATGACATTTCCCTTTGGTTTCAAAGATGCAGGATGTAAACCACACCTGAATATAGTTTATATGTATTTCCTCTTATTATTACTTCCTTCCATCTTCCTCCTTCGGAACCCTAGGTACGTTAACTATTTAAGCCCTTCAGTTCATTCTCACAATCCACAATGTTACCCGGACAAAAAAATTTTCGAGGCTGGTCGCACTACTTAAGAGCTCAAATGCCCACTTTCTTCTGCGCAATGGGCACTTCCAGCCCAGGCAACTTGTATGTAATTCGGGATACCGACCTTACATGTGAGGATGAACCAAATAAACATTTCAAACTAGAGTTTGTGACTATACAGAATGATCACAACGTTATTACTACCTGAAACGTGTTTGTCGGCTCAGTTGATCAATACTAACCGGTAGTGGAGATTTGAAATTTATGGATTGCACCGACTTTTCAGACAAATTTACAATATTTGTCATGTATAGAAAGGATTTTATACATTGAACGTAAGTACAATTTTGGAGGTATTTTATGATGATTTAACAAAAACAAAGCTGGAATTACTGGCTGATTTCAAATGATTGATAAGTTTTTGCACATACGCTACTGAGAATACAATCAGCATAAAAAATAACGTACAATACTAACTTTTTAGAGATTGAAATGGTATGTTTGTATCATAGGAGGAATTATTGCACTGGGCACTGAAATTAAATGAGTGACAACGCATATTTGTGGGCCTCAGAAACCCACTTTAACTGATTGATACGAGTAGTACTAACAGGTAGAATGAGTGAATATAACTCGAAATCAGTCTGGTCATTTATGAGCTACTGAGTATGACATCTGGTCTGCTTGGTAGGTGTATAAATGATTCTTTGCTTACTGTATGTATAGAATTATGATGATCTCCTAGATGACGAGTCAGAATCGGGATTCCCGTTGACGACAAAACCTTTTTAATACCATTCATGCCTTTCTGAATTCTATGATACTAACAACTAGTGACGTCATACGACTCAAGGTTTTAGCATCTCTTCGATCTGGGCATGATAAAAGATGAGTTGAAAAAAAGACAAGCATATGTCTGATTCTAAGAAGAGAAATTTTTCATGTCTGATATGATACCCAAATTGAAGTTTATGCCAAAACCTTGTTTTAATGGAGAGTACAATTGGGTAATTGTGTTTGTCTATTAAAGCAAGTCATACGACATATTGTTCAGTTAATGATGATTTACCACATTTATCACGACGGTCTACTGTGTATCGGGACTGTTAATCCCTTTACTTTGATGATAAATTAGGCCTTGACCGGCCGTGGCTCCTGATATGAACAATTGTTGAGTGAGTGATCTGTAGTTTCAATAAAGGTTGCGAAAGCATTCCCAAATCCCCCATAATCGTAGCGTTGAAGACGGTAAATTTTGCTGTAAAGTATGAAACATGACGGTGAATACAAAAGATAGAGCGAGTGTGGATTTGACAACATTATTGACGATTTCACTTTTTCAATGAAGCTGTCCACAACGAAGTTTAGGGATTAGCTAAGTCTTGAATATGCTTCTGCTTGTACTATTCCACTTCATAGAATAGACTGTTTCTGATTTTTCGCGGGGCTACCCTACATCTCAATGGCCCTGTAGATATCCACCGAGATCCCTGCGATGAGCAGAGCTAAAGTATGCCAGGACCAAACCAGCCGGATCAAACCAGCCGGATCAAACCAGCCGGATCAAACCAGCTCCGACCAAACCAGCCCCGTTCTCGTTGGGTTTTCTCTAGTGTCCATTGCTATAAATCGTTCAAGTGTATATGCTAACATTTTTGGGGATGCCATAGTTGTCGTTGATTTATTGTAATGAATAGCCTGTGTTCCCAATATTAACAGTAGTGAATATTCTGATTGTTATCATAGTAAATACCATCTGATGTTAAAATAGAGAATACCCCTTCTAGTATAAATCCATAATTCAATTACATCCTGATTTAATTCCATGCACACACTTCTGTCTAAATATCCGGTTTCTTTCTCCCCTCTTCGAGCCATTTTTATTGAGCCGTACGAGTGAACCATCTTCACAGAATACTCACTTTAAATTTACAAGGGCCAAGTACTTGCTTGAATAACGCAGAATATTACCCATTTATAGTTCGGCCTCAGTACTCACTCGAATCTCATTGTTCGCTTGCTTTGGTTGACTACTCAATCTCAATTGGAGTTCGTAGCCATGCCGTTGAACATTCTCAAGTCTAAGACTAAGGACAAACATCACAAGGATTCCTCACCACAGTCCCATCCTCTTTCTCCTTCCAGATCAAATCCTCTTGTGCCATCCACCTCCACATCAATAACGGGGTCCTCCAGAACACCCGTATCTCCAGGAGCCACCGCTCCCTCCACTCGTTCCAGTATCTCCAATAGTTCCAGAATAAATAAGCCTTACACCCCTACCTCAGAACAGCAGAGACAGATCGATGTGCTTAGCAATGGACAACTTTCGGCCTCCACCTCTAACACCCAGACAGAGTACTTTGATATCTTACCATCCTTCCAGATGTTTCAGTCGATCTTGAGAAGGGACGATAGTCAGTTTAATGAAAATTTGTCGGTGAAACCTCCAGTATATGGAGATACCACCAATTCGTCAGCTACTCCTCCAAATGGCTTGTCTCCGATTACTTCTAATGATTTAAGAGCTCAGACCATTGCTGAACGCTTAGACGAACTTGAAATCAATAGCGAGATGGATGGGGCCCAGGAGTACGTATTTGATGATGAAAACGAGGCACACATCGTACCATCTACCAACGAACAGGTCCACAACCACAATATTGCTGTCACTGTTCATGAATCGGGCCATTCTCCCTTGGATAACATCGATACCTTGGCAAAGGCTCCATATTCACCTATAGATATCAAGATTTTTGTAACGAAAAGAGTACCCACGCCAAATAGTAAAAATGAGCTTGAAACTAGGTTGAAGGAATATACTAGTGGTGATGTGGTGAATGGCTATGTGGTTATTACCAATAATTCCGATAAACCAGTGGATTTTGGTCTTTTCACTGTTTCTTTGGAGGGGACAATTAAAGCAACCGATAAGAATGTTAACTCAGGTCCTTTGGATGCCCACAAGTACAATAAAATTCTTATGAAGAAGTTCTTGAAAATGTATGATTTGAATGCTTCCTATGGGTACACCCAGGTCCCAAGTTCTGCCGGTGTGGAATATGAAGCATACACTATAGATCCCACAGACGGATGTCAGATTGGATTACCTCCCGAAAGAATACTCAAACCTAACTTCAAGTATAAGAAATTCTTTACTTTTAAATTTCCAAATAGGTTATTGGATAATAGTTGTTTCAATTCCCTTTTCACGCACGTATTACCACCACCTACTATGGGTCTAGATAAAACCTGTTTTTATAATAGAGGTGAATCCATTCAATTGAACAAAGCATTGGGTTATGGGTTTTTGAATATTAGGGGAACTCCGATTTTAACCAAAGATTATAGTTTTGACGATGTCAGTATCAGTTATACTATTGAAGCCAAATTCATCGATAAACTAAATGCTTCCAATCAAAAAGATGCTTTATCAGAAAATGAAATTAATGATCCTGATTCAAATTCAGAATATGTTATATCCAAAAGCAGCGAGTACTTCTTGCGGTTCATTCCAGACTTGAGTCAACAATTAGGATTTTACAATCAATGGCATCAATATGATGTGAGTAACTATAATAGTTTGGGGATAGATGGTAAATTATACCAAGATTATATTAATAAGGCTACATGGATATCTCTTAAGCATCTTAGTCACAAAATTGAGCAGGAAATCGATGATCGATTAGATAGAGAGAATCTCACCATTGAACAGTTGAAAAATAAAAATTTGTTCAATTGGAATGAGCAAGGTTTCGGACAGTTAGACTCAATTAAATCGGCACTTCACGTCCACCATGACGAGAAGAGAATGATTGGATCTAGACTTCCAACAATCGTTTATGGCAAGAAGAAGAAGAAGATTTTGTCTTCCTTGGTGAAAATTGGACAGCTGGAGCTTTGGGTGAGGGTGCCAGAGCGTGTCATTCCTTATGCATCACCAAAGTTAATTACTAAGTATAATAATGGAGATATCCAAGAAACTATAACTCCGGTAACATCAAACAAATTAGATACAACAGTGAGTGTTTCAAATGATGATTTGGACTTGCAACCAGTCAGCTCAGTCAGTTCCAACAATATTAACGAGTTGTACAATAGAAAGGCTTCTGATACTTTACAATCATTGGATTTATCACTCGTATTTGAAACTGATGATTCTTCAATAAAACCGCCACAGATTAGCAGTATTGAGACCAATATTGTTTTATGGTCATATAATACTGAGTATCCTTTGCCGTTTGAGCTTGGATATGACTTCTTCTATACCAAACCGGAAGAAGGAGAAACGGCAGACGAGGAAGATGTAACAATCACTAGAGACAATTTACAGACTTTGAAAGACCAAGTGTTTGCCTATATCCAGTATCTTAAGGCAAATCAAACTCAACTATCTAAGGAAGCATATCTCTATCTTAAATCTGTCAAATCATTAGGAATTAAAAAGGATACGCTTCGTGATTACTACAAAACTTTAACGGTTCAAACGCATCCTAAAATATTGAATAGCGACAATGGGTGGCAAGCGAGCCAGAAGCAAGGAGGATTCAGATGGACCAAAAACTTCACAATTCCATTGGAATCGATAAACAAGAACAATATCAGTTTAATTCCAAGTTTTCAGAGTTGTTTGGTAGGAAGAGTCTATTGTATTCAAGTGGTGGTGAAGTACAAGGGTAGCGGAGGCGAACAGAATGAATTTGCAGACAATATAGTCAAAGTTGACATTCCCGTATTAGTGGGATGATTCTAAACGATGTAATTAAGAATATTGTGTGAAATTTCTAAATTATTTAATTTATTACCGCATCTAATCTTTGTCATTTCTTCTGAGTCTACTGGTTAGACCGGTTACAATTCATAGAACTTATATAATAATTCAATACAATATAACGAAAATTGTGGCAGTAGGAGGGATCAAATTGGATTGTGGGTTAGATTTATAAATTGGATCCTCGTGGTTAGTTTTTTATTGTATCAAACAGGTTAGTCAGTGTGGATTTTACTCAAAGCTCATTCCTACAAAGGATTTATCTATTTAGCAAAAGAATTATTCAGGAGGGAATTTAATTGGGATCAAATAAAAATTTCATTAAAATCACAAGGGGCAGTTTATACACTCAAGACCAATTTTAGGATAGTATTTATTCACACCAGAAGATTTTACTCTAGCGAATACAGCTTTAACAAAACTGAAGTAGATGGTGAGTTCCAATAAACTCCTACAGTGACAAAGAAATGATGGAAAATATAATGGTCAGGGAACACGAGGTCAAAGGATAGGAACTAGAGAGTTCCGATAGTCACCAATTACTCGTTTGAGGCTAATGAACCAACATGTTCCAATGAGCTAGTATGCTATTGTACAGATTCAACGAATATTCGTATTATGAATCCCATAGAGCTAGGTTTAATAGATTCAGTCGGGTTTAGCATCAATTCAATCGTTCAATAATTGAATAATTCTATGGGTAAACTAAACGATGTCAGTGCAGTTTTTACCTACTGAAAAATTCACCATACATATTGAATACATTACAAAGGTTAAAAGTTGAATTAAGCAGCTTTTGAACTCTTCACTTGAGTTAGTACGACTACTGCTTTAACTAGATGCACTTGAAGTTAATTGGAAGCTCAGCATCTGCACCTCTAGTGACGTGATTGGATTGCACATAACGGCGGGCACTACTGATGAGTCATGCCCAAATAGGCAATTCTTCGAAAATTTTCGTTAGCCGCGATTCGCTATCAGTCATAATTTTCATCCCTATATATTCTTCTTTTTCCACATATTCACCCACTAAACCATGTTGTCGTTACGTCTTCGTCTTCCGCTGCTCAAGCGTACTTTGGCCACAGCCTCTAAGGGATTTACCAACAAAACTTCTCAGTTAGATCGTGCCACCTTAACCATCAAGAATGGTCCTGTTTTCAACGGTTATTCATTTGGTGCCGACAAAAATGTAAGTGGAGAGGCCGTTTTCACTACATCTTTGGTGGGATATCCTGAATCTATGACCGATCCTTCCTACAAGGGTCAAATTTTGTGTTTCACTCAACCATTGATTGGTAATTACGGTGTTCCATCCTCAACCAAGAAGGATGATTTCAACTTGTTAAAATACATGGAAAGTCCTACTGTCCAGTGTATTGGTATCGTTGTTGCTGATGTTGCTTTGGAATACTCCCACTGGACTGCAGTCGAATCTTTGCAACAATGGTGTCAAAGATCGGGAGTGGCTGCTATTTCTGGTGTTGATACCAGACAATTAGTGTCATATCTCAGAGACAAGGGTTCTTCTTTAGCTAAGATTACTATTGGAGAAGAATACGATGCCGATGAAGATGCCGCTTTTGATGATCCTGGATCTATAAACTTGGTCCATAAGGTGACCACCAAGGCTCCATTCCACATAGCATGCCCTCCAGAACACTCCAAAAACATCCACATAGCAGTTTTAGACTGTGGTGCCAAGGAGAATATCTTGAGATGCTTGGTACAAAGAGGTGCCTCTTTGACTGTTTTCCCTTACAACTATCCTATTCACAAGATTGCCAATAAGTTTGATGGATTATTCATTTCCAATGGTCCAGGTGATCCAACCCACTGTGCAGCCACTACTGAGAATTTGAAGGCTACCATGGAGAAATATCATGATTTACCTATTTTTGGGATCTGTTTGGGTCACCAATTATTAGCATTGGCCAGTGGTGCAAAGACTATCAAGTTGAAGTACGGAAATAGAGCACACAATATACCCGCTCTTGACTTGAAATCGGGATTATGTCATATCACCTCCCAGAACCATGGTTATGCTGTGGATGAAACCACTTTATCCAGCGACTGGGAGCCATTCTTCACCAACTTGAACGATTTGAGTAACGAGGGAATGATCCACAAGCATAAACCAATTTTCTCTACACAATTCCACCCAGAGGCTAAGGGTGGACCTTTGGATACCTCTTTCTTGTTTGATAAATTTTTCAAGAACATCGAAGTCTACAGAGCATCCAACGGTTTGAATTTAGGATCCGTGGATAACAGCTTGTTGGTGGATATCTTGCCAAAGGAGAGAGTTATTTGAATGCAAACTCGGACACCATGAGAGTGATTTGTGGATAAACAAGTTAAAGAATATATCAAAATATAGTACGAGAAGTAGAAGTATATATAGAAAGCGTAATACAGAAAAATTTCAATAAAAGTAATCCGAAAAATGAATGAAAGCGGTGGTTTAATTTGTTACATTATAGTTGTATACTTATTAAAACCAATCATGATTTAGTTATAGTATTAGTATTAGAATGTTTATATTGGCCAAGTCTTGTGCATTATGAATGGGGTTCCTATTGTAGATTTGTGATTGAAGCCCAGTCCTAACAGGAAACGTTTCTCCAAATCATTTCGGTGGTCTATACGAATTTTTAGTACTAGAAGAAAATAAAAAGAAAGTTAAAAAATTAGGTAAATCAAAGAGTTCATCTTGAATGGGATTTATTGAAAGCTGCCGTCCTTCTCGAATTATCCGAGTATCGTATTGGGTGGTCTGAAATCTCCATATTCAGGTACGAAGGCACTCCATTGCAATCAGGTGACTTGTACGAAACATCAGACCACAACGCGAATGGGTGCAAAATCATCGAACCATCCTATACGACGGTACGAACCAGAGATATACCATATAAATACCAGACAGTCTTATTGAGACACCGTAAATCCCATTGTCATGGATATCTTGTCATCTACACTTCATCATTCAAATCAGACAGCCTCAGGATATTTTCTGACATTTAGCCAGCTTCAAGCTTCACAGGACCCGTTTGTGTCGCAATTGAGCTTGCTTGAAAAGTTATGGGCTTCGTGGTATTTGTACATCGGAAACGATACTTTTGCCACGGGATTACTTTTCTTCTTGACCCACGAAATCTTCTATTTTGGAAGATGTCTCCCATGGTACATTATCCAGCAAATTCCCTATTTTGACAAGTGGAAGATCCAGGCCAATAAGATTCCTTCGAATAGAGAGCAATGGGAGTGCTTAAAAGCAGTTTTCAAGCTGCACTTGATGGTTGAGGCTCTCCCAATCTGGGCGTTTCATCCACTCTGTGCCAAGCTTCAAATTTCTGTGGATATTCCTTTTCCCTCATACAAAGTCATGGCTCTCCAAGTGATGGTTTTCTTCGTTTGTGAAGACCAATGGCACTACTGGTTCCACCGGTTGTTCCATATTGGTTGGTTCTATAAGAATATCCACAAGCAGCATCATCGCTATGCTGCACCATTTGGACTTGCTGCTGAGTATGCTCACCCAGCTGAAGTGATGGCTTTAGGCACTGGAACTGTGGGATTCCCCATCTTGTATGCCTGGATCGCAACCAAGTACCCTGGCCTTGAACTTCCAAGTTTGCATTTGTTCACGGTTACCTTGTGGGTATGTTTGAGATTATTACAAGCAGTAGACTCACACTCAGGTTACGATTTCCCATGGTCATTGCACTACATCTTGCCATTCTGGGCTGGTGCAGCCCATCATGATCTCCATCATCACTACTTCCTCGGAAACTATGCTAGCTCTTTCAGATTCATGGATTATCTTTTGGATACCGAAAGCGGACCAGCTGCAAAAAACTCCAGAGAAATCAAGATGCGCAGCAAAGCAGAAAAGAAGAATGTGTAGTGTGAATAGAATGGGAGGCTGGGACTGAAACCGGTATAGATACGAATAAAAGTAATTTTAGAATAGAGTACCAAGATTTGTAGAAGTATGAAGTTGATATCCTGATACATGAAAACCTAACACCTGAATATCCAGTAGAGGAACGTGACAAAGCTTAGTATCTTTGAATGCCCCTTGCTCTTGCCCAAAAATTACTAGTTTTACAATATTATCCAGCACAATAGAAATATGATAATTTTACTGGTTAAATTTGTTGTTGTCGATAACTTTGTTGTTGTTGCTAACTTTGTTTTTGTTGCTAACTTTGTTGTTGGAATGTTCTGGTTATGGTTGGCTAGACCAGCAACTAGGGCTTGAGACCTATACCTGCGATTCGCACGTGCCGAGACTGGCCCCCTACCGCAAATTTTCAGCCTCCTGCACAGACCCGATGGCCTCAGTGACACAAACGCTCGTCCCACCTAGTGCCCGAACGAAATGAAAAAACTATAGCCAAAAAAATTTACGCTTTTGCTATAACATTTGATATCAACAGTTAATGTAAGTGTCATCGACATGGGGGAACGCAATCGGTGATGGATGGAACAAATAAGAAATGACAGAATGATACCAACGAAATACCAAGAATGAAGTGGTCATTTGAAGAGATGAAAAACCTCAATGAATGTGAAGAGTTGAACAATCGTGAACAGGAAAATGAAACCAAAGTTCTTTATTCAGTGGCATCGATTGCAAAGCCAAACAAATACTAACCTTTTAGATGTCTAGATTGAACGAATATCAAGTCATCGGTCGTCGTCTTCCAACCGACTCTGTTCCAGAGCCAAAGTTGTACAGAATGAGAATCTTTGCTCCAAACACTGTTGTTGCCAAGTCCCGTTACTGGTACTTCTTACAAAAGTTGCACAAGGTCAAGAAGGCCTCTGGTGAAGTTGTTTCCGTTAACATCATCCACGAAGCTCGTCCAACCAAGGTCAAGACCTTCGGTATCTGGATCAGATACGACTCCAGATCTGGTATCCACAACATGTACAAGGAATACAGAGATGTTACCAGAGTTGGTGCCGTTGAAACCATGTACCAAGATTTGGCTGCTAGACACAGAGCCAGATTTAGATCTATCCACATCTTGAAGGTTGTCGAATTAGAAAAGACCGAAGACGTCAAGAGACAATACGTCAAGCAATTCTTGACCAAAGACTTAAAATTCCCATTACCTCACAGAGTTCAAAAGTCCAAGAAGTTGTTCACCGCTCAACAACCAACCACCTTCTACTAAGCGTACTCCTGTTCCTTCGGGGACGTCATTGTGTAAATTTGAATACATTGATTTATAATATATAAATGAATTATTAATAAGACACTTCGAACAAGAAGTCAGTAGGAATCATAGTTACTAGTGTTGTAGACCAACTTTAAACTGTTCAGGATGAAATTTCACATACTTGCTGTTAAGTTACTTCATTACTACAATAATTCCAGTCACTTCACTCCCAACCGTTCTCGAAAATTCGCATTGATATCCTCTGATACAATCATGGAAATAGTAATATAAAACCCATCTTTTGTATATTCCATTGATTATGATTGAAGTTCATGTCAAGATCAGCTTCGTAATACTCGACTTTATTTAATACTCTTTCTATTTTCATTCTATTGATTCCTTTTCTAATTCCATTTCAGGCTCATCTACTCAAAGTGTCTATTTTTATTCTCTTATGTTGTATCCCCATTTTATTCTCCATAATTAAACTCATCAATATGGAACTTATCTTCCATTATCAATGGTTATTTCTGTCATCAGTTCCAGTGCTTGATCCTCAGTCTTAGTATCTCATTACTTGGAAGCACCATCGCTCTGTTCAACTTACTCCCTCCATTGTATTTCTCACTCGTATTGCTCGCCACACCCAGAATCTCACCTTATCCATTGATTCGCACCGATCTCTTCATATATACTACATTCCCATCTGTTCACCATGTCATACGGAGCTAAAGCTGCTGAACGTTTGGCCAACAAGATCCTTCTCATCACCGGAGCCTCAAGTGGAATCGGTGAAGCTACGGCTAGAGAGATTGCCGCTGCTGCCAATGGTAATGTCAAGTTGATCTTGACTGCTAGAAGAAAGGATAAGTTGGAGGCTTTGGCCAAAGATTTATCTTCCAAGTACCCTTCCATTCAGACCCATTCTGCCCAGTTCGACGTTTCCAAGATTGAGACTATCCAACCATTTATCAACAACTTGCCAAAGGACTTTGCTGACATTGATGTATTGATCAATAACGCTGGTTTGGCTTTGGGTAAGGATCCCGTTGGAAGCATTCTTCCCGAGGACATCAAGGGTATGTTCGACACCAATGTATTGGGATTGATCACTTTAACTCAAGCCGTGCTTCCGATCTTCAAGAAGAAAAATTCTGGTGATATTGTCAATTTGGGTTCGATTGCCGGTAGAGACCCTTACCCTGGTGGTGGTATCTATTGTGCTACCAAGGCCAGTGTTAAATCATTTTCCCATGTGTTGAGAAAGGAATTGATCGATACTAAGATCAGAGTCTTAGAGGTTGACCCAGGTAATGTTGAAACCGATTTCAGTCTTATCAGATTTAAAAATGATGCTGACAAGGCCAAGGCTGTTTATGACGGTACTGAACCATTGATTGCCGATGATATTGCCGAGATAATTGTTTTTGGTATTACCAGAAGACAGAATACTGTGATTGCCGAGACTTTGGTTTTTGCTACCGATCAGGCTAGTGCAACTCATCTCCACAGAAAGAAGTGAATAAGCAAAATGATTGAGGAGATTTGTCGAGCTGAAGTTTTCAATGTCCAGCTTGGACTGAATTGATGGGGCTACTGAAGAACGCTATATATCTTTTCAATAATTCATATCTCTATTTGGAATATAGAACTAGAAATATGTTATTAATTATATTTAGTAATAAAAGGTGCTCTTATTCTGATATTTATTGAAATATTTGTATTTGCTTCCAGAAATTGATATGTTCTTTTATCGAAAATCGCTAGTAGAACATAACGTGGCAGTAGAGTCTAATGACTTTTAAGAAACGACTTGTTAGATTTTGGTACACTGAATATCCAACCGTTTAATGAATAAACTGAAGTTTAAATTACTCTGGAGGTATCACAAGCCTCTATTATCGAATTAAATCATTGTATGAATAGCCTATATATATTCGAAACAGTTTATATACCCAGTTTTTTAATGTGCTTCATTATTATATACCATAGCAATTCTTAACCTTTACACATCTTAAAAATAGTATACCGAATTTTCAATCTAAATAAATAATCCTTAATAATTGTGTGCTTCACATCGTCATTGAGGCTAGCTCTGCTAGTTTCCATCAATTCTATAAATTCCCTAAAAACTAAGCTGTTCCAAAGTCTTAGTCAACTTAGCAGCTCCATCGACGGCAGTATTTCCCTCAATTCCTACTTTTGCTCTATTCATCTCTAAGCCTGCCAACAACATACAAGCCTTACAAATTTTATTTGAAGACAAATACCCACATTTCTCACATCTATTACCATCCTTGAATTCAGTCTTTTTCTTTAAGCTTACTGATCCATCTGCATTCACCTCAGTCTCAGCAACGTCTATCTTCTTATTGCTCTTGTAAGATCTTGTCACCTTCTTCTTTTTTGGTGCCAACACCAAATGTTCTCCACTGTAGATGATATCCATGATACAGGAAGGTCTGATGGATTCCAACGATTTCAATAATTCTCTAGCAGTTCCTCTGAATGCTTCTGGAGCATAGGTACACTCTGTCGAGAAGTAGTCAAGTTTTTTGTAATGTGCATACAACACAATTTCCTTCTGGTAGGTGTATTTAAATGGTTTTGATCTCTTGATGGGTGAACCTGGAGATTGGGTCAAAATTGCAGTTGATTTCTCTAATCTGGCAGTGTCTCCACGCAAGATATTCATCAAAACGGTTTCTGCTATGTCGTCAGCATTATGTCCTGTAACCACATGATTAATTCCCAACTTAGCAGCTCCTCTGTCGAGAGCTTGTCTTCTTAGCACACCACAATAAGTACATGAAGATCTAATACCAGCACACGATACGATTTCATCCATCGACCAGTTATATAAATCTTTGTACGATATGATCTCTAGAGGCATCTGGTACTGTACTTGATTTCTTTTAACAGTAGCAAGTGAGTCATCTCTATAGCCTTTAATACCTTCATCAATAGACAAGAGCACTAATTCAAGACCATATTCGTACCTCTCATTCAATAACTTTAATACAGATGCCAACACGGTCGAGTCCTTACCTCCAGAAGCTCCAATAGCAACTCTATCACCTGTTTGGAAGAGCTGGGCATCGATGATGGTATTGTGGATTTCAGTCTCAAACACCTTATAGAAACACTCTTTGCACAATTTTTGAAGATTTTTTGGTCTCTTCATGACCGCTTTGCGGCCGTGACAGAGTTCACATAGAGCAGAGACTTTGATCTTCTTTGGTTCAGCCATGATATGATGTGATGAGATAAATTTTTCGATTTTGGAATGAGTGAGGAAAATATGTATGGAAGCACACCCTAACTAAATGAGAATTACAGATTATGGAGGACTATTTGCTTATGGAAGAATCCAATTAGAAAATCGAATTAATTTTAACCATTCGGATTTGAGTGGGTTGGGCCAACGTAGTTTTTATTTGTGGAATATGGTCAATAAAATTAAATATTGAGCTGATATAACGGCCATAAATAAAAACCGGGAGAATTTAATTACGCTTAACATTTATAGACAATATTCATAGAACTATGGCAACTAGATGACGAAATAGTAAATATCACAGTTATGATTATTGACTATGACTAGCATTATTAATGTACAATCCTGACTTTTAAGGTGTAGTCCCAAATACTTTTCTTAGAGCTAAATTACCTTTTCCAAGTATTGACTACTTGGTCTTACTGGTCTGCCAATTCACTCATTTCGTACGAAAGCTCTACACTCGTTTTTCCTTATCGATTTATATTAAGCTATGAAATCAGAATAAGTCCAATGGACAGCATTCTAATGCAATAAGAATAGCCATGCAATACTTTACAATGAAATTTAAGGCATATGCCATCAGGTATGATCCTAGAATCCATTGGGAGTCTAGATTCACCATGAGCTCACTTAAGCAGCAGCTTGAAACTCGTCGTTATTAGAGTTAACGTTAGCATATCTGAACTTATTGTTCTCTTCTTGAAGAGATTCCTTTTGATCTCTATGCTGTTGTTGCTGTTGTTGTTGCTGTTGTTGAGCTGGTTGTTTCTTACCAAAACCATTAGAAGAAGTCTTTTCGTTCTTTTCAGTTAACAAACCAACTTTTTCATTCATAACAATTGCCAACTCTTGCAATCTTGATCTTTGAGGTTCACTGCTAGTGAAGTTAATAAAAGATTTACTTTCATCAAATGAACCACCCACTTCAGGACCTTCAAGCATGGCTTCCAAAATGCCTACCACCTTTTCAGTAGAAAGATCGAAAACCTTGGATAGTTTGGCAATAGATAATTTGGTGAAAATGGATCTGTAAGTGAAGATATAAGTTCTCAAACCTTCGACTTGTAATTGGTTTTTCATCATGGACAATAATTGTTCAGTACCTGGGAATAATTTCCAAATCTTGATAGAAGATAATAAGTTATAAGCCTTAGACCAGTCACCTTTCTGTAAAGCGATGGAAGCATGGACAATATGATCTTTGATACTTTCTGGTGGTCCGGTGAAGAATTGTCTATCATGGAATTCTAATTTACTCTTGAAAGATTTGATGTTTGCCTTACGCTTATTTTCTTTGGTGGAGTTAGAGGTTGCAGCCAAAGCTGGAATTTCTATCAATAAAGAACAAGTCATATGAACGCATTCTAACAATTCCAAATTTATGTGTTGATGGAATGGTAATAATTTTTGTTTTTCAACAACGGTAGCTTGGTTTGGATATTTGGAATTGAAACCTTGACCGAGAAGTTCTTTAGATCTTTGAGAGTTAACAATTTCATTCAAGATACGGTTAGACTCTTCAATAGCACCAGATCTGAATGCACTTAATCCTAATTGAACCAATGCTCTATTATATTGGACTTGTAAAGTAGAATCGAAGTGGTTGACACCGTTGTAAATTTGAGAGTTCAAGAACAAGTCTCTTGCCTTTGAGTAGTTTCCATTGACAGCATAGTAATAGATGGAAAGTAATAAGGCATGCTTACCATAGATTTTATTGGAGTGAGTACTCAAGTATTGAGACAATCCTTCAATTAATTCAACTGGAGTAGCTGACTTGGAAACAATAGAGGAATCGGTATCAACATCTTTCCAAGCTTCAGATTCGTTAGCCTTGATTAATTGATCTGGTTTGTAGTAAACATGTTCTAATCTTCTCAACACAACTCTTGGCAATTGTTCAGTTACTGTCCTTACGTTTTCTGGAGTGACTCTTTCAACGTATGTTTGGCCCCTGACAATCAACTTGTAAATTATTCCTTCATCCTTCAATCTTTCAACATATTCAATAGAATGTGGATCGGTGTTTTGTAAAGATCTAGTGAATTCATCGTCCAATCTATCAACTAAAGAGGTGATTGAACCATAGATGAGTTTAACACCCTCTTCATTAGCTTCTGGTTCAATGTCAATTTCGTCAGTAGTTTTACCATATTCTGAGAGTTGGTAGGATTTGAATTGAGACTCTAATAAATCCAACAAAGCGTTGAGGTCGGATTCTTGTTGTTTCCACAAGTCCAAGGGCATGAAAGCTTGGTTTGACGAAGCATCAAATCTGATGGACAATAAAGTTTGATAAATAGAGAGCAATTCAAAAGTGTTAGACTTGTTAGCGGATTGTAATAACTCTTCCAAGACTTGAATTTGTTCGTATTTATCGATATTCTTCTTACCACGAGTTTCGGCAATTTGCTTTAAAGTAGCAAACACAGGGTTTAACAATTTGTTTGCTTCATCATCTTGATCTTTACTGGAGCTTGGGAGGTTCAAAGGTTCTTCAGAGTCGAACAATTCTGGTTGTTCCCTATACAAATCGTAGAAGACTTGGTTTTCCTTGACTTGCTTTTTCAATCTTTGTCTGACAGTATTGATGGCTCTGGCTTCAATGGCATTCAAAGTTTTTTCTGACTTTTCATTTTCAATGGTTGAATTAATATAGTCTTCCAAGCTTCCCAAGCACTTGATATAGACGTTAGGAGTACCGAAACCTTGTTGGTTGGACTTCACCAAAAGACGGTTCAATTTGTCAAATTCAGTAACCACAGTAGACCAGTTGTTAATACGTTTAGCAACATTAATGGCTTCAATAGAATCACGAATATCGTCCAACAACTTTTCCTTGGCTGATTTGACCACTTTTCTACCTTCATCTTCGCTGTCACTGTCACTGTCACCTCCAGAACCCTTCATAAAGCTCTTCTTCAAGAAATAGGATGGACCAGAGGGAGTACCATCAGAATCGGAATCGGAATCGTCTGAGTCAGAATCATTGCCGAATTCGGAATCGGTGGATTCTTCAGAAAGAATCTCTTCTTCAGAAGAACTCAACAAGTCCTCTTCTTCAGAGGACGACTCGGAATTGTAACCAGATACGAAGAAACGTGACATCTTGGTTTATGAAGTTTACTCCTTTGATTTGTATAAATTTTCAACGATGTGAAAAAATTTCTGTAGTGCGAAAATTTACGCTGGCGTGCTGAAATGAACACGGTGGTATAGCTGCGAAAGGATGGGATACCAGAATTGATAAAGGAAGCCTATTTCAGGGTAAAGCATTGATATTAAATTTGCGATTAATTTGATCACCATATTGGGGAATGAATATTTAGAATTTATTTAGTGATGTTCATCTGTTAATAAACATTGTAAGGAGTGATGAGAAGCTGCGAAAATGATACTTATGGCCCTAAAAAACGATATAAATACTTCGAATAGACCAACTTCCTGTGAATACCGTTGTTTCTGATAATGCTTTTTATATTAATCAATATAGTAATTGTACCTGATAGTGTTACCAGAAGAATAATTACTGAAGATTATTTGTACAATACTAACGCGTTTATAAGCTCTCTGTTAATTGTCAGTTTTATTCTAATTATGTCTTTAATTATTTACATCAAAACTTCTTACACGCAGAAACTTGAATGGTTTCTCATTCCTGATGGCAAATTCACTCTCGTCTCCTTCGTCGTCATGACCTGCTTTTTTAACGGCGTAGTACTTGATCCATGATAATTTATTGTGCTTAAACGCACCCAAGGATTTAATTTGGAAGTGATAGTGGAACACGTAGTACGGCACAGACCCATTATCTATCACTACATGGACTTCTCCATCCGAGGAAACTGTCCATCTGCCGTGATAAATTGTATGACTTTCTTTAATCAGGGGTTTTCCGGCCACATCAGTAATACTCGATATACTTTTGTTATGCCTCAGTAAATGAGGAATGACTTTATTGGGCTCCAGCGCCGAAAGAACCTTGACACAAGTTCCGTCCGGGTAGAAACGAAGATATCGGTAATAAGTGATGGTCCTCACAGGGTTAGTCCAACTACTGGAAAATTCTGCCTTACCTCCTTCACTGTAATAATTAATTACACTAATGTAGCACCCAAGAAACTTGATAAATGGCCGGTTGTTCAACATAAACTTCCAAGAATTGTTATACTGAGGCAATATCTGGAGCTGGTTTAAAGGTACGGGTAATATAGACTCATCCAATTGTTCTCCCACACCTAGTCTATCATATACCATCTTGTTCTCTTCATATACCTGTAATGGATATACAAGATGACACATCTTTCTCCATAAGTTGGTGGTACCAAGACCAAGAAATGCATTCTTCTTACAGGTTATAGAGAAATTAAACCATGATTCAGGCGAAGTCATCAATAATATCTCCAAAATGTGAAACCATATGTCATTAGGCAAATGCACCAATGGTGAAACCGGCTTTAAGTCTGCAATTTCTTCATGATTATCAACCCCCAAATTAGCAAATTTGATAGTGATATCTCCACTATCGTCTTCATATGGATTTGGGGCCCTCGCTTCTATCGCTTCAAGTCCCCGTAAAAGTTCATTCACATTGATTCGACGGACCTTCTCCTCATTGATTTTCTGACCACTATTCTTTCCTCCTTCGGCCCTCAACTTGCTGGTTGCTTGTGGGACTTCTTTCGTTCGGTATAGCACGTCCACATGGTCGTTGATCTTGAATGCTTTACGGTAATACTCCACTGCATCTGACATCATCCCGTGAGTCTCCTTGTCGATTGCCTTGCGGAACCAGTTCATGGCCTCCTGGTCCCTATCAGAGAGGGCCTCGTTGCCCAAGATGGTCCCGCTACTCATGTTAGTAATTGAGCGGATATTCGCACGGATAAGCACGAATATGATTCACCAACCGATAGTGAGTATTATTGAGAATGTGTAAGGATTGGTAATCTCAAGAATTTTAATACAATTATAAGTTATTGAGAAATGGCTAAAGTGCCGAGCTCAATAGTTAATTCAAGCCTCTTAAACTTCGTTAAATTATTGATTGAATTTTCTGGATTAAATTCAAGTCAAATTAAAGAATTATAAATTTGACAAAAATAGTAAATTGACAGTTTGTAAATTAGTACAGAATGATATGAATTTATTATGTAATTGGTCCTGTTTGTCCAAATCTAGGAAAGGTCAAAACATTTGATTTTTTTTAATATTCTTGATTATTATCATGTCATTATTATGTTGAAGTAAGGAGTCGCCACATTAATCAGGGCTGGTTAAAGTGGTACTATTCTTGCAAATTATACAATCTAGTCTATTTAATATATATTCGATTATTTCAAACTCTTGGAATTTAAGGCTTACACCAAATTCATTAATCCCAAACTTGTCATGGTTCAAAATTATCATTGTACCTAAGACTACTAACTCACATCAAATTATCAGCTTTGCAGTAAGTTCACGTATTCTAGGTCATAGATTTCAATTGTAAAATTTAATGCCATTGGTGTATAATCATACACAAAACTTCTTAACATGGTATCTGCTTCTAGAAAAGTATTCCATTGAGACTCGATGATAATCTAGAAGACTTTTGCTTAATTTACCCTAGGAGATCATCCAAAAAGTCCACATCTTTGGGTCTCTTTTGACTCTTGGGTATTGGATTTTGCTCTTTTTTCTGTCTTGTCACAGTAAGTTGTTCCAATAAATCCTCAATTGGAGCGGCTGGTTCTTTCACATCGGTGACCGTCTTACTCGTGGGCTTAGACCCAAGCAAATAATCCAAATCATCGTCTATATTGTACTCCTCTTGCTGTACAGAGTTTGCTATTCTATCATTTAATGCCGACACATGGCTAGCGTTATTTGCATCAATATTATTAAGGTCTAGTACCTTCGATTTCACTATAGAATTCTTGGGATCGAATTTGATTCTTATTTCATCATATAATCGACGTTGTCGATCTTTTTCTGCCCTTTTATCATTCTCTTCAATTTCTTCCTTAGTTAAAAGTCTCGATTGAGGTTTCGTCGGGCCTGTGGGCAGCTGGCCTATGACATACCCATCCAATTGATCTTGTGATAGACTCATGACATCTCTAGGGTGCTTTTTCTCGAATAAATCATTCAAATCATCATCTTTCCTCGTAATTGCTTGATAACTATCCAAACCGTACTCTTCTAAAAAGTTGTCCGATATCTTTGGTTTCAAGGTTTTACGGCTCTTGTTAGAGTTAGTACTACCGGCTGATTCAGCCAATATTTCTCTTAGATTGATAGTAGGAGTGGATTTTGATTTTATGTTCTCCTCATTCTCATTGGATCCCAAATAGATACCGTCAAGCTCTTCCTGGTCTGACTTTTCATGTTCTCCACCTTCGGCTTGCTCGTCCTGTTCAAGTTTTTCCAATATCTGTTGCTTGATTTTGACCTTCTGCTCCTTTGTCAATTCACTCTCACCTAACTGAGGATAGAAATGATTGAGTAAGGCATCATCGGTATCGGAGTCCCATTCGGAGTCACTGTCTTCAAGGATTATTCTTCCGGGATGTTTTGTAGCCTCGGAGTTCTTGGAACTCCATTTTGGTTTTGGTGTATCATTTCTTCTTGGACCGCTTATTCCATGTTTTTTCATGTACAGGTACTTTGCCTTCTTATCCCACTTAGAGTTCTTCAACACCATATTCGAAAGAAGGGGTAATATGTGAAGAATGATTACTTAATGGAAGAATCATGTAAAGTGAGACTCCAATATATGATCTACTGAGAGTGATAAATATATTACGACAAAAAAACTGAAAGAGAAAATGAAATAGAGATGATTACTTTGTTGGAACTAGTTTGGGACGAAGGGAGCCCAATTAAGGTCAATAGAAAAATACAAGATATAAACAAGATAACATCATAAGATAAATAAACCCAAAGTAATTGGAACAAACAATAAACTAGTTAGTGAAAGTATAAAATTAAGCTGTTACAATTAAATTTAGCTGATAAAAGTATTCAAAGCCAGATTTACGTTGGAAAAGAATTAATTTAATTTCTAAGCAAAATTGGATCCTAATGAATAATTACTCACTATGCAATATCGGGCTAAACTGACTTGTCCACTATATAAAATTGTAAAATAACTAACTTTTCCGATACAGATGAATTACAAAAGCATAAAGATTTGAAATGATATCCATTATCAAGGAATCCGTATTCTAGTTAGATTGATAATAGTTCAATTGCATATTGAGGAATCACCAATAGATTAGTTTCTGGCTTATCTATGTGCTTCATATCAAATTTACAATAGCCAGAAATCTCATATGATGAATCTTTAAACCACCTTATAATTTCGGTCCAATCTGGTGATAACTTAAATCACTCTCATTTCATACGAGTCTCAATAAGGGAAACCAAAATATCAATATAATTAAAAATGAGAAAACCCCTGAGCAGCCTTCATTCCCTTACGCCCTGGTATCCTGACAACGGACATAGACTTATTCCCGAATTTTAATTAAAATTTGCCCCTAAACTTGTTCTATGTGTACTTACCATTTGAACTATCCTGTCCCACCGTTATATGTTGCCGATCGCGAAAATTGTTGTCCACACCATGTCGGAAGAACAGGATAAATCGACCCCCAAGTCCATTGAGGAGCTCTTGAAGCTTATTGCCAGTGGTGCTACCCTCAATGAGACCCAACAGAAGCAGATGAAAGACTACAAATTCTGGAAAACCCAGCCGGTTCCTCGGTTAGACGAAACCATCGACTCCGAAGGTCCTATCAATGCTACGTTAACGCCAGCAGATATTCCTGACAAGCCATTACCATTGATAGACAACTTCGAATGGTGTGATGTGGACTTGGACTCCGAGGCTGAGGTTGAAGAACTCTATCAGCTCTTATATGAGCACTACGTGGAGGATCGTGATGCTACTTTTAGATTCAAGTATTCTCACGAATTCTTCAAATGGGGCTTGAAACCTCCTGGATGGAGAAAGGAATGGCATGTGGGTGTGCGTATCAAAGATACTGGGAAGTTGGTGGCATTCATTGGTGCAATTCCTATCACTTTGAAATTAAACAAGTCAGGAAAACTTATCCCTAGTGTGGAAATCAACTTTTTATGTATTCACAAGAAATTGCGTTCTAAAAGACTTACCCCAGTGTTGATTAAAGAAATTACTAGAAGAGTCAACAAGGTTGATATCTGGCAGGCATTATACACTGCAGGTATCATTTTGCCATCTCCAGTGTCTACCTGTCGTTACACTCATCGTCCTATTAATTGGTCCAAGCTCCATGATGTAGGATTTTCCCACTTGCCAGCAGACAAAACCAAGTCAGCCATGGCGGCGCACTATGCATTGCCTAATGCAACTACAACTCCAGGATTGAGACCAATGGAAAAGAAAGATGTTAAACAAGTGTTCGATTTATTCAACAATTTCCAACAAAAATTCGATATAGTTCAAGTTTTCGATTTGGAAGAATTCGAACACTGGTTGTTAGGAGGGAAGTCCTCAAACGAAGCTTCCAAGGTCATCAAAACCTACGTGGTTGAAGATAAAGCCGGTAACATCACTGATTTCTTCTCATACTACTTACTTCCATTCACTGTTTTGGATAATCCTGACCACAACGAATTGGGAATCGCATACTTGTACTATTATGCTTCTGATTCCTCCGGCAAGGACAACTACAAACAAAGATTGGGACACTTGATCAACGATGCCTTAATCACTTCCAAACAATTTGATGTGGATGTTTTCAACTGTTTGACTTCCCAGGATAATACTTTCTTTATTAAGGATGCGAAATTCGGCAGTGGGGATGGTTACCTTAACTACTACTTGTTCAATTACAAGACCTGGCCAGTCCATGGAGGAATTGACAAACAAACCAAGGAGGTTGTAGACGACCTGACCAGTGGTGTTGGGGTGGTGATGTTATAAGTGCCTAAACAAAGTTGATCAATAATAGTTACTAATGGTTATAAGCTATATCTAATAAATGAACCAGAAAAAAAATTCTATTCAACACTGATGAGTTATTTTGCTCATTTCATTTCCAAGTATGGATACTAATATGGGTATCAGCCGTAACCCCTGGCTAGTGTGTATTTCTAAATATTATGATATTCTCAAACTTGTTCGTGTCCTGTATACGGCCCTGATGAGCTGTGCACTTTTCAAAATTTTTATCATCCCATCTCCTCTTTACACGATGATTTCCTCTAGTACGTGGGTCCCTAGAGGGTATGCTTCCGAGTTCCCTGAAAAGTATGAGCTCAACGATGAAGAGATGGAAAGAATTAATGCCATGGCCAAACTCGAATTGAATGACGCTCCAGAAGACGAAGATGGTGAAGACCAAGAAAAACCAGAACAATCATTCAAGGACCAAATTGAAGTTGATGATGACTTGAAGGAGTATGACTTAGAGAACTATGATAAGGATATCAATGAGGA
Organism: Suhomyces ambrosiae; assembly: GCA_030568575.1. Taxonomy (NCBI): domain Eukaryota; kingdom Fungi; phylum Ascomycota; class Pichiomycetes; order Serinales; family Debaryomycetaceae; genus Suhomyces; species Suhomyces ambrosiae. The sequence continues at coordinate 150,303 of JAJMGA010000013.1, read as the reverse complement.
TGGTGAAGAAGTCACCATGTTTCCGGGATTGTCCAATAGTGATGCAAAATTTCATCAAGAAACAGAAGGTAGTGATCCATATTTGACCTTACCTACTGAAATAGATGTACAGGAAGAGAAGCAAGAAGCCCAGATTTATCCAACTGATAACCTTGTGTTGGCAACTAGAACTGAAGATGATATTTCCTACTTGGACGTATATGTTTATGATGATGGTGCGGGAGCTCCAGAAGGTGCTGAAGAAGAAGAAGAAGACAAGCTTGATGCTGATGTGGCTAAAGGATTGATCAGAGAATCTACCTTATATGTCCACCACGATATCATGTTGCCAGCATTTCCGTTGACTGTAGAATGGATAAATTACAAACCTGGTCAAGCCAACCCAGATGAATTGAATATTGGAAATTTCGCTGCTGTGGGTACTTTCGACCCCCAAATCGAAATATGGAACCTTGATTGTATTGATAAAGCATTCCCTGATCTTATTCTTGAAGAACCACTGCAAAACTCGTTGACGGGCTTGAAAAAGAAAAACAAGAAAAAGAAGAATAAGGGACATGTAACCACTCATCATACCGATGCGGTTTTATCTTTGGCACATAACAAATCTCATAGATCGGTTCTTGCATCCACTTCTGCCGATCATACCATAAAATTATGGGATCTTAACACCGGTACTGCTGTAAGATCTTTAATTAATGTTCACAATAATAAGACTGTTTCATCTTCACAATGGCATACAAGTGAGCCTTCCATATTGTTGACTGGTGGTTACGACGGTACTGCTGCTGTTACCGATGTCAGAATTTCTGATGAATCACAAATGACCAGAAATTATAAGGTTGGTAAGGGAGAAGAAGTCGAAAACGTCCGCTGGGGCCATCCTTCAGTGCCTGAAATTTTCTACGCCGGTACTGATAACGGTAATATTTATTGTTTCGATGTCAGAAATACTGACAAGCCGCTCTGGACTTTACATGCCCATGATGCCGGTATTTCGTCTTTGGATGTTAATGCTCATATTCCAGGTATGTTGATTACCAGTGCTATGGGAGAAAAAACTGTCAAACTCTGGAAATGTCCAACTGACCATACTTCTGGCCCAACCATGGTGTTGTCCCGTGACTTTGGTGTCGGTAACGTTCTCAGTTCTTCATTTGCTGGTGATATTGAAGTTGCTGGTAATTTAACTGTTGGTGGTGTAAGTGGTGCATTGAAATTATGGGATGTTTTCTCCAACTCATCGGTGAGAAATTCTTTCCGTAACGAATTAAAACAATTGCAAATCGATGCTAAAGCTCAAGCCAAGCAAAACGGTCGTGCTTCTAGAATTGCCAGAAAGTATAATGGTGACCATAGCGAGAGTATTATGACTGTTGAAGCTGGTGGTTTTGAAGATGATTCTGATTCTGATGGAGAAGATGCACAAGATGAAGATATTGACGAAGACGATGAGTAGAAATTATTAGTTATAGAATTGCAATCAAAATGTACGATAGTCAATAGTCAAATTTAATATCACTACAAGATCAATAGAATTAAAAAAAAGTTAGTATTAGTTTGATCACTTTTATCTACTGGCAAACAATTAACAAGTAGTCTTTTTAAAGATCTCTATCGACTATCATAAAAGCTTCTTATTACCAATACTAAAGCTAATAAGATTATATAGAATTAGAAGTAGTTTAATACCAGTAAATTATTGAGATTTAGAAATCAATCTCGACAGATTACATCTGTATTCCATTATGTTCAATACGGAAATATATCACTTAAAGTGTGAATAATTGAAAATCATATTTATTCAATACTTACTTAATAAGTAGTATTTTTGTTTACATAATTACAAATGACTTTCGAACTTCTTGACCAATTCTTCAGGCTCGTCTCCACTGGAAATAGAATTATCGACAACACCATCAATACTGACTGTTGGAGTCACATGAACACCAACCCCTCTTAAGTACTTGGTGAAATATTTGACAGCAGTGGTAGCACCATTTCCAGAGTTATGTGGCTCCTCCTTGTTCGTTTTAATTTGCAATTGACTCAAGATTTGACTCTTGGAAAATGGAAATTTGAAGTCCTTGGCAACGACCTCATAAATCTGATCATAAATCTCGTTTCTGTTTAAGTCAGAATTATAAGTATCGTAGAACTTTTCTTTGTTCTCAAAGATAGTTTTAGAAAGCGACCAGAATTGCTTAGAAGCATCTTCTGGGGTCTTTTCAGCCAATAAGGCGGCTGCGACCAAAGAGAATTCATGAAGAAGAACAGAGTTGGGGTGCCATGGCTGAATGACATTGACAAATACGAATTGGAACTTGTTGGGGTATTTTTGATGAAGCTTTGGAATGACAGTGTTAACGAACTTAAGGTAGATTTTTGCACTGAAGGGACAATTGTAGTCTAGATACAAGTTGATCACATGTGGAGCTTCAGTAGCGGAAGTCACAGTCAATTGTTTGAGCGCGTAGTAGTAATGGGTGTAGTACTTTGGGGAAATCATGGGGATTATGATAACTAATATTGATGAAACAATCTGTAGGGAGCAGTTATATATAAGACCGATTACGTAAGGACTCCACAATTCGCAACTATGTCGCAAATAATGGCGTAAGCCAGAGCCTCGTTGCAAGGTGGACGATCTTCAGCAGATTTGGGTTAGATTTTCCTATGCGGTGTAATTTGTTTTCGTTCATGATCAACATGTCTATTAGGCTAGCGAGAAGACCACTCTTCGTTTTGTAAAGCTGACAGTATGTGATCATCGCCGTTTCGTTCGAGATCGAATTGGTGTACTGATAGGAGAAGATTGTGCGGATGGTACTGTCAGTGTGTCTGACAAATCGTAGTCCTTGGGATCAATATCGAAAATATCTTTGGATGTTTCCTTCTTTTTCAGATTTTTAGGCAGTTTTATTTTTATTTCGGAGGTAGTAATTGAAGTGTTTGCCCTTTTGCGTAGAATTCGGGCCAGTTTTCTCTGTTCCGCATTCTTTCGCTTCTTATTAACCTTTGCTTTCCTTGTGGTTTGCATTTTATCCTGTTGTGATGGTTGCGTGTCTTGCACTGCTTCATTTTCAACTTCAATAACTAATGGAGTATTTTCATCGCCTTTGGAAGATGAAGTAGCTGGATTCTGGATAATTTCTGGTGGCTCCTCGTTATTAATCAAGCGGTGAATATCCATTCGATTAATGTATACATCTTTTGAATGACTTTCATTTCTTGTTATCACATTTTCATGGGATTTAATACTATCAGTTTGAAATTCCTGTATTTTTGATTGAATTGAGTATGACTGTTCGAGTGAACGTGGTTTTGATTTGAGCGCTTTAGGAGATTTTCTATCTTCAAATATTATCTCTTCTGCTTGACGGGAAAGAATTTTTGCAGTAACATCCTCTTTTTTCTTTGAACTCTTAGAAATAACTTTACTCACTTCGGGTTCTGGGTTAAGGCTTACTTCGAAGTTTGGTGTTTGACTTTTCTCACTATGATCTTCAGTCAGAGGTTGACGTCTCTTAATCAGGATACCTCTTATGCGTTCATCCGATCCAGACGAAAGGTATGAGGAGATGTCAGGAACTACATAATTCTTGGATCCAGTTTTCGATCTGGTTTTGGATTTCTTTGTTTTAGATTTGGATCTCGATTTTGCTTCTGGTACAATTGATGAAGTGGCGTTTTTTCCGATCTTGGCGGATTCATTAAAATTCGTTGTGGATGACACTATTGTATTAGTAGTATTTTCGAAATTTGCTATATCAACTTCAATAAGCTTCTCCTTGGGTACATTATTTGGACTAGAGTTCTTCTCATCTTTATCCGTTACAGTTTCAATTCGAGAAACCACAGGTTGAATTCCCGATTCATCATCAGAGGTTTCTGGAGATTGCGAGGGAAATATTCTGAGAGCGTTATTTGACATCATGATTTTGTTATTACCTATTTTTGAAATGGTCATAGGAGCATCAATTTTGGGACGCTTAGTAGAGACCATATCTTGGACTGTGGAAACTTGTGGTCTCGTCACTAAGGTTGGTGATACTCTTTTTGTCCCTAAATTATCAAAGTTAGGATTTTTTCCATTCTTATTAAAGTTGGAAGGTGTTCCAATATTGTTAGAGTAAATATCCTTTCCTGAAATGTTGAGCTTAGGAGCGGTTGGTGAAATGCTAGGTTTTGGATCCATTACTACTTCTCCTTTAGGAATACACTTTGCTCTCAGTTCAATTAAATTACTGTTGGAAATCTGCTTAACCGAACTCGTTTCATATTTTGGAGTATTAATTTTCGCTTTCTCAAGCTCTAGCTGTTGTTCTTTCTGGATTATTCGTTCAATTTTCAACGCAAAAGAACTCTTGCCCTGTAATGACTTCTCTGGTTTTCTAGGTACAAACCCAAATGAAGACGAACTTAGGGGATGTCTTTGGATTGTTTCGTTCACATTATTTGACACCCGGGAAGTAGTAAAGCCAGAACTCTCTTTGGATAGTTCGACTTTGGAAGTATCTATAACAGTCTTTTGGCTTTCAACTTTTTGGTTTCCTGTGGTTTGTATTCTCTGTACATTTTGTATCGAAGGCTCTTCTGATGGCCTTGTCAGATCTAATTTCCCATTGGAGTGATTTTCCTTCTGATTCCACAGTAGAAAAGTGGACCCCACAATCTTTGAGTATATTCTCAGTAAGAATGACTCTTCCAGGGTATTATAGATACTCATTTAGCTACCAGCGTGTGTTTCAGGATGTGGTGCTGTGGTTTGGCGCGTCCTTAAAATGCGAAAATATACAAGATGATTATGAGCAGCCACTGTAACTATGACTTAGAAATGAGAGCTTTTACCATTCCCTATGTTTCTATTAAGTAGTAGAATCAGTGTGCTTTGATCAGTTTATACCAATAATTCATACGAAGCGATATATTACTTACGGTATTTTATTGGAATAACAAAGCGCTTAAGTTTCCCGATCAATTAATTATGTGATAATTGATTCCATGATTCAATACTGTATGAAGATTTAAATTAATTTTGCAAGATTGTACTTTTAAGGAAATAGTTCCTCTGCTCTATTTTTCGGTGGAGATCATCCAATTGTCTGTTTCTATCCACGTTGTAAGATTCAGATCCTTTCAACATATTCTGTTTCTACTAATATACATAATACAGCTAGAAGTTAAAATAAATTGCACAACAACTCTTCAAATCAATAGGTCATTTATCCTTAATTATCCTTACTCTATTTACTTAGTAGATTAGCATTTATATTACAAGACTATGGTAACTAACTAGAGATACAGGGCGCACTAACTTCCATAATAGTGAAATCCAGACACTTGTTGATATCATTGACAGAGCAGAGTGGAACTTTTGAAAATGTGGAGACCTCAAAGAAATTCACCCTCTGTTGCAACTTAAATTCATTTGAAAATGAGAAAACATGAACGTAGTTGTACATTATTGTTCATCCCGATCTATGTCGTGAGTTCAAACAAGAATAACCAATTTGCACTTCTCAAACAACACATCGTGAAATTTGGAGTCATCGTCCACTTCGAACTCCCGCAACTTGGCTCGGTGAACGTCGGTGAAGTCATCATTAACAATATCATTTTCATTGACAAAGTCATCATAATCGTTTTTCAAGAATAACTGTATTTCTTTTCCTAGTACTCCATCTTCAGTTTCCAGATCGTCCAAATTCAACCGCTTGTATAATTTTGTCTTCAAATCTTGTAATCTCAAATTAGAAGGAAGAAGTAAGACAAAGATATCGTCCTGATAATAAAACTTGACTTTGACCTTAGTTTGCTTGGGATCGCCAGTGGTTGGCCCATTGAGAAGATTACTTGTTGATGAAGATCTAGAACGACCTATAGATTCAGTTGATGTAGGAGTATTTGAGTTTCTGGTTTGGCCATTGGCTTGTTGATTATGGAAGGTAGAATATTGAGATAACCTGTCTTGTTGGTAATTGGATTGTTGGCTTATAGGTTTAGATGAACGTTTTATTGTAGCTCCATCATCGGAAAATTCCTTATCGAATCCATTTTCCAATACTTCAAATAATTTCAACACCTCTTCCGATCTAGATATATGGATTGGCAACGCGATTAAATTTCTTAAGTAATAATCTAGTTTTTCTCTTCTTAATTTGGAAATGCTGTCGTTGACATTGATCAATGGACCAGGTATTGATGGGATTATTCTTCTTGAATTTTCAATTTTCCCCGCCTCGTATGGGAATAATTCTAACAATCTTACTTGTAAGTCATAGAAATCTTGGTAATATCTGTATAAATATCTAATTTTGCCATTAGATAATCTTGCTATGACCAAGTATTGGTATCTTCCGTGATCCAATTGGTACGAATCAACACCGGCTTCCAAAATAGTAGTATTTGAAGAGCTTAAGGACGAACGGTTAGAGCTGGTGTTTCCTTCAAAGAATTGAGTATTTGATGATACAGGTGGAGTTTGAGTATTGGTAATTGAACCAAGAGGGATGGTTGATGCCTGATATTTAGCAGTTTGGTCCTTCCATTGTTCGACAGTTGGAATCTTAAAGTTATTAATGGCACGGACAATTTCATCTTGAGTATGAGGATTATTCAAGCCCTGACTAGAACCAGGATTGAGAAGATCCACGATCTTAACATAGGACACAGGAACCAATCCCGGACCACCCAAACGGTTGATTGGTTTAGCAATAAACCATTCGTAATCATGATGTGCACATATAATCAAATTTTCACCTGGTAAGATATCCAACTCGTCTTCCCGTTCAGCCTTAAATTCAAATAAGGTTACTGCATAAAGAGTCTGGGCCGAGTTTCTGTTTGCTGCACCATGGGATGCAGTTGGAGTTGCTGACGTCTGACTTTCCTGAGTAGTGGGCCTGGATCTATTGAATACCTCGAAGTAGCTGATAGGAACCATTCCCCTAGCGTTGGTCATAGGATTGGTGGCCTCGTACCAACCGTTGGAATTATCGTTGGAGTTTGTATCATCATCTTCAGTGAGAACGTGGAAGAAGTCACCCTTGGAGAACTTTAGTTCACCTGGACCCTGTGGTTCGTAGTCATATAATGCTTTGATTACCTTCTTAGGGGATTGAAGAATGGGATCGAGATCGATACCTGGGTTGGACTGAGTGGACCCCACTCGAGATATGGAATGCTTGGGTGAGCCTGACGAGTTTGACAGTCTCTTACTTCTTCTGAATGACTTAATCATGGCTATGCCGTGGAGTTGAAGGTGTAGAAAATGGGCGTGAAAATTGACAAAATGGGAAAAATTGGCACAGTGCCAGAAGGGTCAAATTGGTGATATTTATGAGGGTTAATATGATCGAAGGCAGATAATAATGGCCACAATGAAAGATATACTACTAAGACAACCGTAATGAAATTGACCACAGTTGAATAGGATTTGCATACGGGTGCATTCACACTTCGAGGAGACGAAAAGGCGTGCGCCGCCAGTTTTCACCAGACCCGTCAGGGGCTGGAACTGGCGTAGACAAACACACCTAACAGGGGTTATTTGAACTACCTACTACAGTGCTTCTATAACCCCTTGTATCGCTTGGTGTACAGAAGGTTTTCCCACTAAACTGATGGGGCTTGTAGCATTTAATTCGGGTTAAGCCTTGTTGTCTTAATTAACCTATAGTGGAATATTATACAATACCATCGGCAATTTACGACAATTAATAATCGTAGCCCGCCAACTATTATTATTTAGTTATTTAAAAGGAGAAACCAAGTTTAGATCGGAGCATGGTGCATTGCTGTTTCATGCATTTTGATTGGAAACATTCCGTCGCTGCATGGCTAGAACTGCGGAAGGAGTTAACACCGTTGGTGACGCATCGCCTCGATCGTATGCCTCCTTTAGTCTATTGTATGAGCTCGTGCGCAGACGCGTGGTCGGATTGGGAAAAACTCGAGTATGGCCATATACAAACCATTGGAAGTAGGAGTAAGGAGTATTGGAAGTGTTCCTGAAGGTTGGTGGTATTGAGGTGGTGTGTATAGTGTTCGTGGTGATTCACCCTTCCAATATTCAGTATCGTTTATATACTCAGATTATTTCTATATAATATAATATAATGGCATATTTTCTTTATTTTCTGTCAAGTGAATCTGTTTGTATCATCCGCTAATAATATAGCAGTGTTTCTTACATTGCAGCGGACAAAGCCTATTTGGGTTGGAGCACTGTGAATACACCAAGTTGAATAAAGTACTGAGAGGAGTAGAAATTACGCTGCAGTGTGGGAGTGCTAACATAGACAGAAATAATAGGCAGTAAAAATGTTATGAATATTTTTAGTACCGGTAATTCAGGCTTTGAATTCCGGATTATAATTCATCTTTAATCTCTGCTATTATATTCTATATTTCGATACACTATGTAAACTAACCAAATTCAAATTAAATCAGAAGGATATTCACAGTTTACTCGTTCAAATCCACTCTATTTCTACTCTGGGATTACAAACTCCATATCAATACCTTCCATACCCCCTACCAGAAATCTTTTATCTTCATTAAATTCAAACTCTTTGAAATCCCTAAACCCATGCTTTCCTTCATCTCGGTCACCAGGCGACTTAGAGTACCCAGTTCCTATACTTTCCTCGCTTTCACTATATGTATAACCTTCGTACTCATCCTGGTCAATTTTTGACTTATGATTCTTCCTTTTAGGTGGTTTTCTTTCTGCCTCTAATTGTTCGAACTAGATGTTAGTAAATCTCCGTAGAATTGCAACTATTCTTACTTACTTCTCGATACTTGGCTAAGTATATCTTTAATGTTTCTGCGTAATTCTCAAACCCTAAGGTATACATGGCCCACAATATATCTTCTCCATTTAATGTCTTTCGCTTTTCAATTTTACATTTATCGGCCGCTTGTGACGTTATAAATGAGATAAACTCACTTACACTTTCTTGAATACATTCCTTGGACTCTCGTGATAATTTGGCATGTGGTGGAAGCGCTTTTTTCATTACTCGTCCGACTATTAGTTAGTAATTCTGTCAAAAACGCTTGTGGTTTTTACTCACCATTTGCAATAGGTAAAAATCTGTCCTGTTCCTTGATTTCATAATCACAATTGTTCCAAGTGCTATCTATCGAACTTTTATAGCTATCCATTGTATATATCTGTCTGGGTTACGAAAATCTTGTAGTATTTATTGAATTTATTCACTTCGGCTGGTTTTGCGACATCGGAGATTATGCGTTGAACTTATCAGATCCGAGAATTTTCAGCCGCAGGAAAATAGCCGGCTGAGTCTAGTTCGGCTACCAAACGTCTAGGGTTTGGATCTTAATTCAAATCGGTCGGGATGTTTGGTTCTCGTGTAGATAAATCCCTGTCAATGGACAGGATATTTTTAAGTATTTTAATATCAATTTAATGATGATGATAAACTAGCATACTCATGAAAAGAAAAGAATCAGATTGGTCGATTCTGGCAAAGACTATAGTACGACAAAGAGAATGTAAGTAAACCAATTTTCGAGACTCACTGAAGGATAATTAAATAACTGTTATGTTTATCATTAATTTTCAATACTTCAAACTATAATCCTCATCAAGAAGTTCTCTTATAAAAAGATAGAGTTACCTTTATGAATGAGTCTACAAAAAAAGGACATTCATTAATCCCGGTTCTTTTATGCAAGTAAACGTCTTTTAATATATATTTCATGAATTTTACATTCAACACATTTAACGAGCCAAAATAGCATATAAGTATTGTATTTTCCAGATATATAGCATTCGCTATTTGTTCTGGACAATTATAAGATGTATTAATGCTAAAAATTGGACTTAACTTTGAGGGTACTTTTATGATAATTTTTCAAGACACTTTTTGATGTAGTCATGATAAATTTGGCAATCCGAGCTTTCACCTGTCCAGTAGGAAAACATCATTAATGAGTGTTCAAACATGGCTATCATACTTTTCTTGGGCATAAGCACCTCAATCATATCACCGATTTCTGAAATGGTTGATATTTCAGGTGATAAGTTGATAAAATGCTGGAATTTGGGATCAGACATAGCCTCTTTAACCATATCTTGAATCTTCGTATATAACATGAACTGATACACATTTCCAATAAAGATGTTACGCAAATAATACCACAGCCCTGGGTGTCTATGAGCACCAATTTTGGGGATTAATAATTTGGGAATGGAAATGAGGTGTTGAACAAAAATCCGAAGAATTCGGGATTTAGTTAACGGCGGATTTTTCAACTTAAACTCATCGGTATCAATTTCTCTAGAGTCGTCACAATCCAGACTAGAATATTCTATATCATTGGAAAAATCTTCGTCTGGAAACTGTTTTTGATAAAAATTGGGGGCTTGCAATAAGTTATAGTAGTCAATTCCTCCATCAACTTCGCTAGGATTCGAGTCACTATGGCTGCTACTAGAATATATCACCGATGCTGTTGTTGTTCCTTCCAAGTTTGCTAAAGACGATCCCATAGCAAGAGCATTGGCCTTCATTACTGCCATTGCTGCTCCCAATAATTCCACGAATGGAATTTTATCCTCTAAGATTAAATAAATGATTGGTCTAAAAAGCAACAATTTGGAATTGAGAATTCTTGTTTTTATATACATAATAGACTCCGATTGAGCTCTCAATAATAAATCATCATCTACCAAGAAATCGTCCAAGGTATCCAAAATATCAAAATCCGTAGGTGTTGGGCTTTCGTTGTTGGCAGTTTTAGCCTTTTTCTTTTTCATTCGTTTATAAATCTGATCAACGTCAATCTCTTGTAATACAAAATTTCTTATATTTGGACTCAATGAATTTATAATTCCATTATACTGATTCAAGTATTTAATGAAACTAACCCAAATAGTATCATTACAAAAGGATTCTTGGTCCCAATGTCCATGTAAAGTCGAATCATATGAAAAAAAATCATCAAACATTTTATTGTCGATTTTTCTAACTGCAATTTCAGTTAAAAAGAAGTACCATGAATGTTCATCGTAATATTTGCTGGCCAACAGAAGACTTACCTCACTATGATCAGACCTAAATTCGGGATTAATTGGCTGTGCAATTTTTGGAAATGAAGTTGGTGGTAAAGCTTGAGTGATTCCTGATATTGGGACATATGGCGATAATTCGACTCGCATTTCACACTCCAATTTCAAACAAGTCCAGAATAATCGATCTACAACTTCCTTCTTGTCAGGGTTTATATCATGATGTGATTCTGCTATAGTACTCCTATTCTTCTTTGTTTCCAAGTAGAACATCATGCTCTGGCACGCTGCAGATATGGAACGATATGCTGGTAGTGGAGTCAAACAATACAGATAAAACTGACTGACCAATAATTTAAACATAACCTCTCGCAAGGAGTTCGTCCTCATGGTAAAAGGATATGCCGTTGATACCAAGGTTGCATAGTTCAACAAAGAATATGCAATGTCTAATCTTGATTTGGGTGCATCTTTTGGAATTTTTCTCTTATGCTTAGAGTCCTCAAACGAACCTATATCCAAACTTTTTCTTTCTTCAAGAGAATTTTCGAACTTGGCCAAATTGTCCAATTGAACTGGAGTTGCAATAGCTCCCAATGCACATACCATAATTATCACAGGAACTGATTTGCACAAAGAACTGAAAGCCCTTCTACGATATGCCGTATCCTCAATACCGCTCTTCTTCAATGCATCATAGTACAAGGGAGGAAGCATTTCAGTGTCTTGAATTGTACTAAATCTCTCAACCAAATTCATAAATGTAATTTTTTTATCGTAAGCTTTGACGTATTTGTAGATTTCAATGGATTCAATTAGATCCAAAGTATCCATGGCAGGAAATTTTGTATGACAATTTATAAAAAATGAATTTACAAGATTGGAAAAGTAATCACTTAAAAGCAGTTCAATGGCGTATGTTCTCTTCAATTTCACTTCAAATGATTCATTTCGGGGCGGAATAGCTTGAAGATTATTGTAAGACTTCACTAGCTTACCAATTACCTGCTCGATATTCGCGGGCAGTTCATCCAAGCACTTGATAAAGTATCTCCACTTCAAAATGGAAGTCAAAGACATATCCCAAATACAGTTATCAAAGTGATATTCTGCTTGTATTTTTCTTCGTTTAGTATTGTTTTCAGACACAGACTCGGTTTGTTCAATTCCCTGAGCTTTTTTCAAGGTTTGTACCTCTTTCAATAACACATCCAATTTTTGAAGGATATCTGCTGAAGCACCTTCAGTCAGCTCCTTTACATCTGTTCTATAATGGCAGTTTAAGTTATTGTTTTTCACACACGAACCACATCTGGGTCTACCATTATCACACTTGATCTTCCGCAACCGGCACGTATCACAAGCCGTTAACGCCCTTTTACGAGGCTGGTTGGCCACTGCTTTTGGAGTTAAAGCAACCCCTTTTTTGGGTGTTGGGGTTTCCTCTACCACTATAGGATGATAAGGAGGTATGTATCCGGTTCCATTGGGACCATTAAGCACATTCACAGGCCCAGGCCCTGGTGGTCCCGTGGGATACTCCATTACATTCCTGATGGGGTCTGGTGGAATACTCTGGGGGAGAAGATGTGGTTGTGGAGCGGGTGGTTGTGGAGCTGGAGGCTGCGGTTGCTGGTTCTGGTGTATGATATGACCCTGTCCCTGGTCATGGACCGGTTCATGGTAACCATAGTATTGAGGTCCTGGAGGCATCTGACCCATCGGTACCGGAACATTTCCATAATAGTTCACTCCATAGACATACTGGTTAGACGGTACTGCTGCCTGGGTAGAAATGTTGGGGTTTGAACCACTGGAAGAGCTGTTCAGGCTCTGCTCTTCCGATTTCACATTCGGGTCCATGTTTAGAGATGAGAATGTGCAAATCCTGGAAAAGATATTTTTGCGCTCAAATAAACCTGTGTTGCAGGAATAGATCAAAAATTCGCAATAACACTTATCTGTAAGTGGCGACACACTACTGCAAATTAGTCCAAAAAGAAGTAATAGAAGAAATGCGCCCATGCATTCTAGTGTCGGCTGAGGTTGTTCCACGCGGTAACGAAGATTTGTGCGTATCTAAATCTAAATACGACAATTATTAAGTGCGAATTCTACGAGCGCACATAACTGATGACTAGATGTAAGCTTGATGATGCTTGAATATGCTTGATGTATCCTTAATATATGAACTTCAGGATATTGCACAAGTCAATCGATAGGAAATTCCATCTACTTGTCCCGGCACTCATCGCGTAGTCTTGGAAAATTTTTTGAGCCACTAACTTCTGAAACATTCTGTGGCGTCGCCGACTACCGCCTACCCCTCCCATCATTTACCTTTAGTATATAGAGCTACCCTTGTAAAAATTAGCCGTGCAAAACCTCTTGCAAAAGCTGTGAATTTTATTAAATGGAATATCGATTTTGCAGTTTTTCAATAATTCAGTATATGGAGAAGTACGATATTATCTCCACAAATGAGAGTGCGATTAGCATGCTATTCTATTCTATTGTTATTGTGTTATTATCTAAAAAAGCGGAAGTAATTATCTCAGGGTGTGAGTTCTAGATTATAGCTTGGATTGGTTCATCCAATACACTTACCAATAGATCTGAAAATACTTCATGAGTCATCAGATCTCAGAATTCTGGAACGTGGACACAGTACCAACTTTCTCGATTCAGTACAACCTTCAAATTACTACAACTGGTTAATGCATGCCTAACTCTCATCTTATCAAGCTCCTTCATAGTAGTAAATGATATTATTTATATTGACTAGTATTTGCATTCAGTCAAGAATATAGACTTATAAATTAGATATTTTGATGTCTGACTCATAATTGCAGGTTGAGAGGTCGCTACATGCCTTGGTTTAACCAGGAGGCAATTGAGATGCATCCACGATGTCTGCAGCATCGATCACATCTTCGTCCTGCTCTGCATGGTTGACCAACGGGGTTCTTGGCAAGGCCATCATACCCGAACGGGCGATTTCTAAAATACCAAATGGTTGCAATAACTGGATGTATGATGAAATTCTTGATGGTTTAGCACTCAATTCGATAATCACGTTTCTATCAGAAATATCCACGATTCTACCTCCGAACTTTTCGGTGATGGTGGATATGTGGTCCAAATGCACATGTTTTTGTCTCAAGGCTTCGGATGGTGCCAAGTTGTTAGGGTGATATGCGGATTCGGTGGCTTCCAAATCAGGGATGGCAGCTCCGTCATCAGTGTGCAATTTGTGAGTAGCAATCAATTCTTGGAAATATTCTGGTCCCAATAATGAAACCCGTGCCAATAATAATTCTCTCTTGATAATTTCTGCATTGGTATAGTCCAACACAGCGTAGACCGGAACCAAGTCTTCAATCTGTCTTCTGGCTTGTTCAATCACGGCATCTTGGCCCTTCAAAACAATGGTCATACGGGACAAATCCTTAACTTCGGTGTTACACACAACTAACGAGTCGATATTGAACCCTCTAGCTGCCAAGGTTCCAGAAACAGAACTCAACACACCAGGCTCGTTTTGAACCAAACAATTCAACACGTGTTGCTTTCTTGGAGCCTTGGAAGGAACCGGAGTTTCATACAAAATGGACGAAACTGCCGCATCCGCTGACCAGTTAGGAGTGTCCAAGGTAGGCAATGGGGGTCTTTTTTGATTACGGTGCAACGACTTGTATGCCAACGCAGAGGTTGAGCTGGATACCTTGTTTCTGAAAGACTGTTTCAGCATCTGGCCCTGAACGGCACGTCCTAAGGTAGCACCTCTTAACATGTTTAGATGTACTATAAAGAAAGTTGGGGTAATCTGGAAATTTCAATCTTCGCCCGGGTTGATGAATCATCATGATACGACATTGCGCGACTTCCGACATTCACGGTCTTAAGGAATAGCGGGCCGGTACAGGCAACAGGCGAAAAAACAAATCCATGATGTCTGGAAGTCACTACCACCATAGTGAATGGATAATACGTAATATCGCTGCTCTTGTTTATGCCCAAGCAGGGTATGGTGTATAATATGAAGAGTCTTGATGGAAATAGCTACTGTATATTGTATTAGGACTAAAGGAAGTCGTGGGCTATACCTAACGAAGTATTAGCCTGCAAATCCTGCGTATGGCACCACAGGCACTTCCTATTGGGGAATCGAATTGACAGTGACAGGAAATATTATATTGCACCCAGCAGTGAGAAGCACTGGAACCATGTTTGGGAGTAGTTTGTAGCATAGTGATTTTACAACCTATTGGTTCCTTCTTCTGCCAACTATACTTCAAAAAGACCTTGGTCCAGCTTAATTGGAAATCGACTCAGACCTTCATTGGTTCTTGATCTGGAAAATTACCTTGGATCTTCAAGAAACCATCCACTTTTCAAGAAGAAGTCTTTGCTAGTGAATATTTTGAGTTTATAGGTCTTTATTTTATTGGAGCAATTGTTCTTCGATTCGATCCTGTGTTCCTGCATAGCCAGTATTATCTAAGCTACAAAATTATAAAGATCGTCGATTATAATTTGATTTACAGTCCTGACTCGGTAATCACTCGCTTTTGAAGAGCCAAAATTTGTATAAATGTTCATTTAAGCTAGTGCAAAACCGTTTATAAAAAATTCCTCTAGCATCATACCGCAAAATTAGGATTCTGAATTCTTGAGCGTTATTTCCTGGATTTCCAGAGAGGAATAACGTAGTGGTGCGAATCATCAAGCTTTTTAGAGGGGTTTAATTTCAAAAGATCTGTCAGTATAACTCGCGGAAGAAAATGATAAGCATCAGTGATTGCCGATCTCGAGAAGATTGATTTTCCTCAATCGGTCTCTATTCTTTTTTAAGCTTATCAGTGACTTCAAAATCTCATCTTTTGGAACGCGTTAACAGGTTTTTCGCAACCATGGGTGATTATTCAATACAAGTTTCTTGTACTCGAATTTGGCTACTCATGGCATTATAGCTAGTTATATTTCAGTGAAGCATATGTATTTGGCATAATTATAGTACAAAAGAGTAGGATAAATTAAATTAAATTAAAGAGCTTTATTTTGCAAGCTCACAAATGTCAAACTTCACCAGATGCACCAAGAGCTTACAATAAAGTAATACCCACAATAGAACCTAAGACCAAAATTATCGGCACTGGAGCAACAGCAACGGAACCATTTTTAGAGACCACTCTTCCTGTGGAATTGGATGCAGAAGTGGCGCTTGAAGATCTCAATGTGAGAGTGGTCAACGGATAATTAGTTTGTAACGGTATATCAGTGGTATGAGTGTTGGACAATCCGAAAGGTTCTGGATTAGAATCCCCAGCTTGTAAATACTCAGCCATTTTATTTGACTCCTGATCTGGTACAGGGCTGGCCAGTACCAATGCAGATAAGTGGAAAGCAGTTAATAAAGTAGTTGAAAGTTTCATGGATAATTAATAATTAGAATAAGAAATAAGCAGAAAATACATGCCTTCTTATAGTTTTGGAATTGAAGTTTGAAAAGGTTTCACTCCTCCTTGAATTGCCACTAACGATTCTATTTTACTTTGAAGGAGGGGAGAGATCTACCATGTGCATGCATTTTTCATCTAGCATTATTTTTAAACATACATAGCGGAAAAAATGTAAGCTTGCTCCAAACTGGGAATAATGTGACCATTTCGTAAACTACTGCTATTCTCCTATAGTAATTAACATGTTTCATAACGACAAGCCCCTATTGTTAGAGTTCTGTAATCGATTCTAGATTTTATTTCCAGATACATGACCGAAGAATCAATTCGGGTCTTAGCTATGAGTCTTACTTCGACCGAGTTTTACTACCCTTCCACATTGCTTTAGCCGAGCTAGGTGATATTAAAATCTGTTTTTTTTTTTCAGCCGTGCCTTGTGACTCATCTGAATCACTTTAAACGGAAACTGTTTCTAGATTAGTGGAAAGTGGCAAAAAGGTGCGGCTGGATCAATCGATATATTGGGGTTTAGCGAGTTATGATACCATTGCGTTTCTTCCCCATACGTGACAATACAACCGTATCCAGACAGGGCTATGCTATTCTGCAATGTTCCGTATATGTCCCATAAAATTGAAAAAAATGATACTACAAACAAACCATTGATGCTTTGTAGCTTAAGAGAACTGACCTCCTTAAACCCGTCCGCCTTAGAAAATGGAACGTGGGGCTCGTCTTTACAAACATTCACCTCCTCTTTATCAGCTAAAGAAATCGGTGCACATTCAATGATAATGACCTTGCATTGGTACGGCTAAACATACTCAATTCTGATGAAATTAGACCCTCGTAAACACAAGTATGACTAATTTGGCAGCTCAAAGTTTCAGGCATTCACTCGCTGGGTTGAATTAGTAATTCTTTCACTATATCAAAAGCTTAGAAATCGTGCACAAACTGGAAAACGATACGCAAATATTTCAATTATATGACTGTGGATTGAGGCTCAAGAAACATGTTTTCTACTATAAACATCGGATGATACAACGCCATGCTGTGGTTTCTGTCTCGGGAATTACACTTTACCTGACAGCCCTTTGCACGTACTCAAATTCGTTTAATTTATTCTTAGAAAATATGTAACCAGATCCTTTCCTCGCAGAATCCAATACTACCAAATCTGATCCACCTTTACTTCTTACTGCTTTTTGGACAATTGCAAACTTCATAACCCGAAATATCGATAATCCTTGTCTCGAAAATGCATACCCCACCCCTTTGAAGGCTAATCCAGTAAAAATTACTGATCGTAATCAAGATTGATCTTTCTGATCTTTCAGGGATAACACAACGAGATCGGCTATAAAATCACTATGCTCTCATTGGTTTCACTTCTTGGAACCTTCAATTGTTACTATGGCCAATCACTGTCGTAACTAGGTGTTAATTGGGTACTCGATCTCCTCAATTGTCGTGTAGTCCGGACTTTATCTCAACCAGTTTGCACCCATCCTCAGTCCTGTATGTACCCCACGTATCAATAATGAATTTACAATTTCAATATACCAGCCAATATGGTTCGAAACACACAAGAATATATTGAGCTTTCCAATCTAACTCATGATGGCTCGAGGTCCCAGTCTCAGGGATATGAGGGCAGAAACTTGACTGAAGCTCAGGTAAAACTTGTTTTACTAAGAATTGGGTTGATAAGTGACGATGAATATCATTCGGGGAAATCATTAGACGAAGTGTTTATTACGAGACAGGCAGAGTATATGTTAGATAAAATAGATCAATTGGATACCAAGAATGCAATAGCAATTCTAAGGGAAGCTTTGGTGGAGCACAATGGAGATGTGAACTTTTTACAAGAAGACTATCGCCTCATCCAGCACTTGGTGAATTTGATCCCAAACGACTTAGAATTAGAGAATCATGAAAAGGTTCGGGAGCAGCCAACAGATGAACATATAAAAAACAGATCATATCTCTCTATTGTGGATTGGGATCTTCAGGTACGTTTGGAAGCAGCATTAATTCACTATCATTCACCATACCCTGAAGTCAGGTCAATCACCGACCCGTACGATGATCCATCAACCCCAGTAGATACCTTTAGAGCATATACAATAGGATTCGTATGGACGTTTATTGGATCAATCGTTAATAATTTTTTTGTGCATAGAATGCCTAGCATATTTCTTGGTTCCCATACCATTCAAATTCTATTATTACCAAGTGGTAAATTATGGGAGAAATACATGCCCGAAACAAAGGTCCAAATCTTTGGGTACTGTTTGGACCTCAACCCTGGACCTTGGTCTTATAAGGAAATGATGTTAAGTACCATAATATATCTGTGTTCTGCAGGAACACCTTACCTGGTTTATAATATTTTTGTGATGAAATTAGAGAGATTTTACGGCTTGAAATGGGTCACGATAACATATCAAATATTACTTATGGTATCAACCCAATTTTTGGGTTTTGGATTTGCCTTACTCATGAAAAAAGTTTGCATTTATCCAAGTAAAGCTTTATGGCCAACCACCCTTCCCACAATTGCATTAAATAGAGCCTTAATGAAGGAAGACTCGGCAAATAACAGTATTTACGGTTGGAAAATCTCAAGATACTCCTTTTTCTATTTGGTTTTTATCGGTAGCTTTATTTATAATTGGATTCCCTCATATTTTTTCAAAGCATTGTCCACATTCAACTGGCCAACATGGTTCAATCCTAATCTGATACATCTTATAAACGTTACTGGATCTCAAAATGGATTAGGACTCAACCCTATACCAACATTTGATTGGAATGTCATTGATACAAGCAGTTGCCTTACTATACCATTTTACACTTACGTTAATCAATATATCGGAATGCTATTAGGATTTATCGTCATCCTCATGGTCTATTATTCAAATAATAAGTGGACTGCTTATTTCCCTATTAACTCGAATAAATTATTTAATAATAAGGGTGAAGTATACGAGGTCCATAGTATTTTAGATGATACCAATGCCTTTGATGCTTCAAAATATTTAGAAGTGGGTCCTCCTTATTTTAGTGCTGCTAACTTAGTACTTTATGGTGCCTACTTTGCCTTATACCCATTTGCTATTTTGTATAATTTTGCAACGGAGTGGGATTCAATGAAAACTAGTTTCATCAACATCTGGACAAGTATTACTGATTCATTTAAACCCTCTCTGGAGAAACATAGTACCTATGGAAGGTATGCGGAAGACCCACACTGTAAAATGATGTCTAGGTTTGAAGATGTTCCTGATTGGTGGTTCCTTTCAATCTTGCTTATTAGTACATCATTTGCGGTGATCTGTGTTTTATTCTATCCAACAGAAACTCCAGTTTGGGGTGTATTCTTCACCATTATTATCAATTTCATCTTTTTAATACCCATTACATCAATAGCTTCAGTAACAGGATTTTCTTTTGGTTTAAATGTTTTGGTTGAATTAATAGTCGGATATATGATTCCTAACTCTGGAATAGCTCTTATAACGTTGAAAGGATATGGGTACAACATTGACAGTCAAGCAAGTAACTATATAACAGATCAAAAGCTTGCCCACTACGCAAAAATTCCGCCAAAGGCTATATTCAAAGGGCAATTAATATCAACAATGATAAGTGTGGTGGTAGCTTTAATCATTGCGAATTGGCAGTTGGAAAATGTCCCAGATATTTGTGATTCCCATCAAAAAGATAAGCTTAGCTGTCCAGGTGCCAACACGTTTTTCTTCTCAAGCATTCAGTACGGAGAAATCGGCCCGGCTAAAGTATTCAGCGGCTTATATCCCGTTTTGAAATGGTGTTTCTTGCTAGGTGCACTCCTTGTCATTCCTTGTGCATGGTTCAAGAAGAACGGACCTTCAAAATTAACTCGTTATTTCCAACCAACGATTGTACTTGGTGGTTTCTTATTTTATGCCCCTTATAATATTCTGTATTTTACGACGGGATTATATTTTTCCTACATATTCATGTACTATATCAAAAAGAATTATATTTTATGGTGGGAAAAATATAATTATATCTTGACTAGTGGCCTTTCAGCAGGGGTAGCATTTAGTGCTCTTGTTATATTTTTCACGGTTCAATACAATCCGCATGAATTGAGTTGGTGGGGAAATAATATTATTGATATGGGGTATGAAAGAACTACTGGTACCTGGCTCAACGCAAAAGATGCACTTGAAGGGTATGTTGGCTTAAGAAAAGGACATTTTCCTTAAAACAAAATATTAAAAAAAGATATATGAAAGGACTATAATGTTAGAAGTATCCGTAGTATTTCACAACTAGTCTGGGTACTGAAGTTTTTGAAATTAAATATGTATATAGCATCATAGAATAAGTAAAATAATTTTACTTTTTTTGTTTTAAAGATAAAAAAATTGAAAAATAACAAAAATCTGAGTTATTCTAGTGCAGTTTTCATTACTAAAGAAATTGTTTATGGGAAAAAAATGACGACAACTGCAGGATTCGAACCTGCGCGGGCAAAGCCCAAAAGATTTCTAATCTTTCTCCTTAACCACTCGGACAAGTTGCCTCTTCGTTAAAAATTTAAGAAGGAAAACAAACTATAGTTAAGTTAATACAGGCCTGACTATTTATGTAAAAAGGTATTGAACGGTTACTAAGAACCAGTATTTTTTAATACCAGCATCCTTTTCAAATTTGAGAATGTATATTCTCGCCTAAACAAGGTTGTGATTCTAAAGACCTATACAATAGTACAACCAACCTATCAGTAAGTGAACTAAAATGAAAGTTTGATAATACGATTTTTTTTCGATATAATCCAAATGAATTGGAAACAGTTTATATTATTATTAAAGACAAACTTAGGTACTTTACTTCTTTTGAGCAGCAAGATATTGTGAGACGGTGTCCACAATAGACTTTTCAAAGCTAATAAGTTCATTACCAACAATTTCATTAGTTTTGCTGTTGTCATATTTGAGAGGAAATTCACCAACCTTGTCTGGAGTTCCAACAGGGACAGTATCTCTCAACTCTGGGAAGTTTTTACGTAAAATGTTGGCAACATTTTGGGCAATAGAAGGTCCGTTAATCAAAACCAAGTTCTCATTGACTGCCTTGCTACTGGTTGCAGCAACATAAAGAGCCTCCACCACATTTCTGACATCACAGAAAAGACCATCATCGGCTGGAAGTGGATCGGTAGGCTTAAGTCTAAGATATTTAAGAAGCATTTCAACACTTTCATTGTTAGTTTCTTTGACTTCAGAATCAAAAGCTAAAGGTCCCCATACATAACTTGGGTTAACCACAGAAAATTCGAATTGAGGTTTTTCAGACTTCACAAACTCCCAGGCTGCGTCCTCGGCATATTCTTTAGAAGCCATGTAAGCAACAAACCCATTATCAGTGGAGTGTTCCTTTGGAAAGTTACTTCTGGATTTTTCAGTGATTGGCTTTGAGAAATCGAAATCTTTGTTGAAAAGGAATCCGAACCCAATTGCACCATAGGAGGAAAGCAAGACAACTCTTTTAACATTCTTACCATATTCTTTAATTGAAGTCAATGCATTGACGGTACCTTGGACAGCAGGGGTAATGATTTTCTCTTCAAAATCCTTGTCAGCAATAAAGAATGGTGAAGCAGTGTGGTAAACGACACTTACTTCTGGATGAGAAATCAAAGATTTGTCAAAAGCACCTTTCTTAACGATATCTGGAACAACGGCATATTCAAAACCTGACTTGAAAAGAGTCTTCAAATGTTCACCTTTTGCTTCTGATCTAACAGTTCCAACAACCTTATAGTTCTTCGCTAATAAGAACTTGATGAGATGTTGAGCAATATACCCATTGGCTCCGGTAACAAAGGCAGTAGTAGACATGATGATTAGTGGTTGAAGTTTATAGTTATTCAGTTAACCATTTAACGATCGACTAGTAGCCCATTATATACTGTCAAGAGATGGAATTTGCCACCATGAACTAATGTGGAGAATCATGAAAGATTTATCCATAATATTCCACAAGTAGCTGACAAATTGTGTAAGATTTGAACGTGGAGATAAACATCTCGAAAACGTTGAAGCTGCAAAATTTTGCCGAACCGAAAAAATTGTCTCACCGCAACATTAGTAATAATGACAACGTAAGCTGCCTGCGTATTTCTGGGACCACCAATGCTTATCTATTATAGTAGCAAAAATAAGCGGTAGGGGGAACTAGTCAATAGATTGCGGGGGTAAGTAAACGTTGACAGCGGAATGCGCTCCTAGGAGCCCGGATATAGTTTGAGTTATCCTACACAAATTATGAAAGGATTGGTTTGAAAATTTGTATACTTTCAACAATAAGTCTATTGATCACATAATTTTAAGCTGTTGTAGTCAAGTTTTTTAGCCCTTGTGCTATGGAATATTCCCCAAGAAGTTTCCCACTTATTGTTGTTCTCATAGAAAATCTTTTTCCATGGTTCGTCGTATGCTTCGAAAAAATACCAGGGATTGTCAATGAGCCTAGCCTTGCAGACAAAATCTTCTATAAATTTCCTATGGTTTTCCAAACTTGCAACAGATGCTTGGTAATGACCACCAGAGGTTGGCCAGCCCACTTCGGTTATAGCGAGTATTGTTTCTCCTGAGTTTAGCGGTTCTAGTTGATATTTGAGGAAGTTAAGAGCCCAGTCACTAGCATGTTCCACTTTTTCTCCACCAAAAAAAGGATGAATATTTGCACCAATAATGTCACAAGCTCTCATCAATTCAACGTTTATTAGAGATCCGATCTCGGAGGTACCCACTGGAATGTTGGAATACCCAATTGACTTTAAAAACTGCTTTGTTTCTAGAATTATGTCAATTAACTCTTGTGAAGTTTTATCTTGTCTGAAGAGTACCTCATTTCCAATAAATATAGTTTCAAATAGATGTTCGGGGTAACTTTGGAGCAATAACTTCATATATGATAGTTGTGTCTCATTAATCTCATCATTTGGTCCTATCCATACACCCATTGCTAGTGTCATATTTAATTTTAAAGTTTGAATAGCATCAAGTATGAATTCAGACTGGTTGCATTGCATTCCATAATTTCGAACTCTGGATGTCACTGTTGATATCCTAGCAATATCCATCAATGCATTGTTTCTGGTAAAGCCACATGTGGGCTCCATGGCGTTCTTCGGAGAGTATGCTAGTCCATAAAACAAGTCCTGGGATTCCTCTTGTAGTAAGTTGAATATTTCTGGTTGGAAAGAGTTGACAGCTTCAGTTTTCACGGTATTATTCGAAAGGGTAGTATTAAAATATTCATTTCCAATTCCACTAATGAAGTACATTTCGTGTAACAAGCCTATCTGATCCCGTTGCCTATTAAAATATCTTAGGAAAGTTTCTTTCGTACCTCTTGCTAGAATAATAGTGGCTGGGATAAAACCTCCTAATGCTAGGACCAAGAGAACCATACAAACTATTGCAACTATATCATATAACCGAAAATTTCTTTTTTTAGGGTTGGTGTCGGTATTACTATCCACCTGTAAATCCAGACTAACTCCTGATAGAGAGGACTTTGTGAACAAATCGATGCTTTGATCACCAAAATTAATTTTGTTTGGCAGCCCGGAATTTGGTCTGAACTCAGCAGTAATTTCTTTGAATACTGGTTCCAGCTTTAGATTTAAATTGTTTCGTAAAGGGTAAAGGATTGCTGAGCTCAATGGTTTGGTTTCTTTGGTAGCAGACAGAGCTGATTCCATTACAGGAACTAGAGAAGCCTCAGGAGGGGAAGATCGGGCCATCTTACTAGTTTTTTGAAGCTCATCTGATAAGGGAGATATTTCATTGATGTAATCGATTTCCATATAGGGCTCACCGGTGTGAAGGGGTGGTTGGGTTTCTCTAGTTGGAGAACCGGTGTCGATGAGAGTTCCATTAAATAGACTTTGATTTTGGCAAGAGGGGGCCATTAATGGCATTTCTGGCTCTGGAACCACATTATTTGTAGGCTCAGGACCGGAAAGGGCAGGGTCGGACAAGTCAACTCTGGTGAAACCAAAATAGTTCAATGATTTTGAACGGGTGAGCTTTAGCGCCGCTACAGGAGTATAACGAACGGTATCCATGAAATTGGAAATAGGCAAGCTTCGTATAGTTGATGAACCGTCAAGATCCTGCTTGTGACCCTGGTTGTCTTGAAAATGGTCTTGGGTAGACATCCAGTTAGTATTGTAGTAGTTAATTGTGGTTGCAGATTGCAAAAACCGTCGCGCCAACCGTCCTGTGCGAAAAGAGCAACCGCCCCAACTAGGAAGTCCACTCCGAGCCAAGAGAAACAAACAATAAACTGGTTTATTCATTAGACCTTCCTATTCTACCTATGCTACAGCTTAGGACCATCATAGGAATTCTAACGCTTTCAGTATAATCAAAAGTGAGATCAGTAGCCCCAGGTTGAAGTGATGCAACGACGCACTTCAAAGCCCCTACGTGGATGAGATGGCACATAACGGCATAAATACCATACATAGTCATAGACATAGGTCTAGATATAGATCTTGAAAAGTATTCTCATATTTAACCCTGGCTTCGTATTATAGGTTTCTTCTCTACATATTATACCCATTCGTTATAATTATTCATTATCTTATCTGATAAACTGATCTATTCTAGATTACATATTGAGCATAGTTTAAAACACTGAAAATCTTACTATTAACACTATAATCATGCACATTTACTGCAACATCCAACCAAGATGTTACCACAGAATACAGCGGAAGTGGTGAAACATCCTTCTCCATTAGCAGGACAACAGGTTTCCAATAATCCGAAACAAGTGGAAAGTTCAATACAGAACTCAGTACACTCATTTCCTCCCTTGTCGTAACCCGAAGCCATATCGGTATAACTGGAGCCATCATCGTTATAGCTGTGATTGTCGTGGTCATTAGGATGAAGACTCATGCCCGGGTTGGCTTTGGGCTCATTGGAAATGGTGTCGTCGTTGTGGGTCGCTGGATGAGCCGCGACTGGTTCTTGGGGGTTTTCCACCAGGAGTTGGGGTTTTTCAGACATGGTACTCGTAGTTGGAATAGAAGCGACGTGTGTGAGAGGCAAGTCTTGCGACGTCAACCGATGTATAAAGGCCGTATGGAACCAGGGATAAAGAAAGAAGTGCTGATTTTGACAGTTGCGCGATGGTTAGTTTCATGCTGAAACTTAATGTAATGCGTTGGGGATCAATGCAGTACACTACTGCTACAAGGCTCATGATGGGTGCTTACAGATTGTTCTGGACCATAGATAAGATCGGTGGGAGATGAAGCCGGAGCAACCCCCCTGAGAAGGCTGGTTGGTTCCATGGGGCTTCTGGCTCCATAATAGTCTTCGTGGAGTTTGTACGCAAAGAAGGTTTTAGCCAGCCGTCCCATCACGTGACGACAACCCTTGGACCGTCTCAAGTTGATTTGAAGTTTATTGATATACCATACTAATAAGATATTTAGTAGATTACTTGGGTTGGTTGAGTGAAACCAGTTCTTCAAGAAATGAATTGAGAATAAAATAAGTATTCAAGAAAAACCTTCTTGACTTGGGTTGTGCAGTATGGACTATTTGATATATGTCAAATATAAACTGTCAACAATCAATGATCCTGTCACGGATTTGGAGACTTGACCGATAGTCTTACCTGTGAATTGTTTAAAATCCAAATTCTATCCTTCTGGACCTCTTAGAGTAGATCATCATTATTTATAGTTGAAAGTTAGAAGCAAAAGTATGATTAAAGACCACAGGGGACAATGAGATCTTATTAGTTCCATATCTCAAATGGAGCTTTGCCAGACTGGCGCTTCTCTTCCGCTTAAGTCTCTACCTCCCACTGAAACGTAGGATAGTTATAGTGACGAGTGTAGGGAATGTGATGTACAAGTCTTAATTATTCAACTATGTTGTAGTAGTTTTTGCCAACAAATTACAAATTGAATTATAGGGTTTAAATTAAAATGATATCATTTTTCCACCTATCCTCACTGTCAAACCTTCGGAATTACGAGAAAAATCTCCACACATAATTGCTATTAATATCGAAGTATCTGATAGGATAATTTGCCTTACTTTTATTGGAACCATTGTCAAAATTAAATTTTTGTACTGATTGACTAGTGGGTCATTGAAGTTCCTTCAGGACTTGAGGTGAGGTCCATTTTCGAGATTAACTCCGCAATTTCCAATTCTTCCTGGAGCTCGAAATCCTCTATATCATTCTCGTACTGCCTTATATATGCCTCATAATCTTCCTCTTCTTCTTCGAATTCTGCTTCGGCTTGTCTTTCCTCTTCAATCAACTGGTCCAAATCGAGCCGCAGTATCTCCCTCTCATACTGTTGAACCTGTGCCTGATTGAACTCAAAGTGTGCTTGAAAATCATGCATCAAATGTCGCCTATCCTCCACCTTCTCCTGTCTATGCTGATTCCTGAACTGCCTCACTTTATTATGCTTGTTGCGCATATTCACAGCACTAGTGTGTCCATTTCTGGTTGGAGATGAGTGGTGGTGGTAGCCTCTGCTCCGTGGTGATGACAATGACTCACTGGTATACTTAGCTTCATCCTTTCGTATAGGAGAAGACCAAGGATGTAATAATCTATTGGATCTTTGTTGCTGCTTTTCGTGCAAGTTTTCTAATACGCTGGGAGTGTGGGATTCTGGTTCCAGGGTATCACGGATTGGCGAGCTGGGCACCGACATGATGTGGAAGGTATCTACTGGAAACTCCTGGGCTTCTACCTGAAACTCTCTTGGTGTAGCTAACATGATAGTGGTTAGGGACGCGTTTGGGTCATGTGAGAACATCATTAAATGCGTGTCTGGATATTGACCATATTATTAGTTCATAATTAATATGAACATACTATAATAGTAGGAGAGCTTCACTAATACTAATCCTAATATTTTTCCTAAGACTAATCCTACTCCTAGTATTAATCCTTATATTAATTGCACCTCTTTTTGCTTAGACCTACGGAGAATAATGATTGACGAAGAAGATGTTGCACTCATGGAAATCATTGGCAATTCCATCAGTGAAAAGGTCCCATTGGCTTTCAAGCCTTTGGATGATACAAAACTCAATTACGCTCCCGTAGAACTATTACGGACGGTTGACATTGCCATGTTTCTCGGATTACTCAAGTTGAACCTCGATGTGTTTTACACTGCGCACCATGGTAAAGATTGGATGCAAGACAAGCAGGAGGAAATGTTGGAGCCTGGTTTGGTATACGTATGGTACACCAGTTCCAAGGGTCTTTTGGGATTTGTGTCGTTCAAATTGTGTGATAATGATGGATTAAAGGTGTTGTATCTATATGAAATACATGTAAATCCCGAGTTTCACCATCAAAGAATTGGAACCCATTTACTCACTAGTTTTCATCAATTAATCCCCGTTTTAAATAAAACAGGGGAATCAATTCTTCACAATATTGAAGGAACAAGCTTGACAGTTTTTTCAGATAATGTTCGGGCATTGAATTGGTACCTTAAATTGGGGTACATTTATACTCTGGATTCCCCGAGAGATCGGACACTACGATCAGGGAAGGTAGTCAAACCGGATTTTTACTTGTTGAAATGGGTAATAACCGACAACGACAAATAATCAAGCTTATGGATCATTTATTCTATAGGTTTTTTGGGGCCGGTATATGATTAATCAGTATCGAAAGGGTATATATAGATCATGAATTAAAAATTTAATTGATTATATAAATGACTAAGATGTAAATGCTATTATAACAACTAAACACCACCTTCAGGTGATTAATTAATTATTCGTTTTTTAAACTCGTCCTACTTCTGATCCATCACGTTGACGTAACCACGACGAGCGTTCCTTTTACCCTTGCTTCTAGCTCCAATGGAACTACTACTGAGTGACAATAAATCATCTAAACCAGCACTAGCAAGGTTTTTGGCAGGAGCACCAGGTGGTCCGGCAGGTGGCATGGCGGGTGGCACTGTACTTCCAGCCCCTGGAGGTGCTGCTGAACTTGGCTGTCCCGTTGGAGCGGGAATTGGAGTGCCTGGAGTACTACTGTTAGCCATGCTAGGAGGAGCAGATGATCCTCCAGGAACAACTGGCTTTTTCTTCATGGTTGGTGGAGGTGGAGGAGCTGATGCCTTCAATTGTTCCTCAATAGGTTTGGTTCTATCCAACCATCTCTTATGTTTCTCATCATAATAAAATGGATTCACTTTCTCACCCAATTTGGCTCTTATTGGTTTTGGTTTTCCATCATTTCTACCTAACCATCCTAAGAACCTACTTTGATTTGAGGCTTTCTTGTTTGCTTCATTAGCCTTTTGCCTGGCTTTATCAGCAGCCAATCTGGCTTGACGTTCTTGCTCCTCTTTCTTTTCTTCAGCTACATTCTTATCTTCCTCGTCCTCATCTTCTTCCTCAACAACTGGAACATAATCCCTCACAGTATCATCTTCAACCTCGTATTGTTGATATAACGCAGACTGATGGGATTGTGAAAGTCTCGAACTGAACAATCCAGTAGGGCCACCAACTACCGAGTTTGCCCTAGTGGTAGAATCTGGGGATCCAGGAATAGGAAATTCACTGAATCCCATGGACGTGTTCTTTTCTTGATATGGATTGAACATTGACTCTCTAGGATTTGGCGAAAACAGATGTGGTGTACTTCCGAACAAGTGGTTTGGTTTGGGCATGTTCAAATCAGAAGAGCTCGAAACATCACCCATATCGAAACTGTCATCAATATGCGGAACATTCTTCTTCAAACTTGGAGGAGATGGAACAAAGTCTGTAACCTTTGGACCGGTTAGCGGTTGACTGGACTCATGAGTAAATAGAGGCTTGGGATCCTCATTGATTTCAGAAATGTTATCATTGACATTAGAGTATCCTGGCGCTGGAGTAGACGAATCGATTTGATTAGTATCAAGTGTTGAGTTTGAATCTTCCTTTTTTTCTTCCTTTTCTTCAACTTTTGAAGGTTGAAGAATTGAATTCGAGCTTTGGTATCCACCAAAACTAAACATATCAGCACCAGATGTTCCAACTGGAAGATCTACTGGAGCTTTATCCAAATTTTCAGGAACCGAGTATTTATTGGTCACTGATCCAGCTGGTGGACCATATCTGTTTTTCTTTGTTGTTCCTCTTGCAGTACTAGCTCCTGGTGCATAAGGGTTCACTCTGGTTGCAGTAGACTTCCTTGTTACAATTGGAGGTGGTGCAACTGGGGCAGTTTCAGGTTCAACTTCAGGTTCAGATGGAATTCTAATCTCAGTTTCCCCTTCATTCTTATTGGTAGAAATATTATTATCAACAATTGGATTTTCTTCAAATTCGGATATTTTAGTAATTCCATTAGGTTGTACCTCTAATCCACGCTTGGCTTCTGGGGATTGATTCAATACATTATTTCCAAAATCATTATAGTTTTTCCTTGGACTTGACTTGAAATCCAGAGGATAATCCATACTAATATCACTTTGGGCAGAAGGCGAATGATTATGTGCTCTCAATGCATCTGGGTTCACAAAGCTTTCATTGGTCATAACACTTGCTACCGATGGTCTCTTCGCAAAATTCAGAATATTACCAAAAGATGAAGCTGTTGGGGCTGCAGGTGAATTAATTGAAGACGAAGATACATGTGCAATTGGATTAGAATATGCATATGCCGCATTGGAAGCGTGATTTGCAACTGGAGAGTACTTTGATTGTGATTTTTTTGGTGGAGCAAGAGGACCATCATTATCCAAAGCAAGGTTCAGAGAAGAGGCATTTGAAGGAGCATACCTAGAATTGGTTGTGAAATCATATGATTTTTCTGCAGGGATTGTCGATGGTGATGGTTGAGGCCTTGCATGAACAGCTTGAACAGGGGCATACTTGGGTATAGTAGAGCTCGAGTTCAAAGACATCAATGGTGGAGGATGGGAAACTGATCCTCTTGCATCAGCTCTTGCTTGGGCAGCACCACTTGCACTAGATACAGAAATATCACCAACTGTTAGGTTAGGTTGATTAGCTGTTGCTGCGTAAGGATTAGGAGGAACTGCAGAAACTGGAGGAGCATTTTGATGGTTGAGAGCGGTGAAATCTAATACCGAAGCATTTCTTGAGACAGATGGACTAAATTTACTGAAAACTCCATTCTCTCCAGACTTTGGTTTGGGTTCTTCACCTCCAATAAATTTATCAAGTTGACCCCAAACTTTATCAAGGTTAACTTTACTGATCTTACCACTAAACCATCCCAGTTCATTAGAATTAGATTCAGTAATTCTCACATATAAGTTCTGCAATTCTTGAATCATGCTTTGGTTAACAAATGGAGACTTATTTACTAAAGTCTTAATAGAATTATTAATAGCGTCCAAATATCTTTGTGATTCATTGAAAAGACCATAATCAGCCAATATTGTAGCATGTCTAAGTTTTAAAGGTAACAAGTGTGGATATCCATTTGGTGGTATATTTGAAGATGAACTCAAAGACAAGATATACTCATAAACTTCAGTGTGCATCAATGAGCCTATTAAAGAAAACGCGATTCCATTACTAGGAACATGCGAGAGTGGAAGTCCAGATAAGGCAAAGCAAATTTCAGCAGCAGTTGCGTTCAAGCGACTCTTCAAGAAGTTTCCAAATTCAACGAGGAATAGAGATACATGAACTGATTGACTTATGAGTATAGCTGATATTATTTCTCTCCAATGAGCATTTGCATAATCACCTTCAGTCTGGACCGCATTAAAGTCTTCAATAACACTCTCAACATTACCAGCAAAGACCTTCAACAAAACCGGCATCAAATGATGAACCTTATTATTTGACTTTTGGAATGGGAAAGTACTTCTAGCATAATCTGAAGCAATTTTAGCAAACTTTTCAGGACCTGAGAAATTAGCGACAACTAATGAAATCGCCCAATCACCTCTTGAAAGTGCAAATTGTAGCGCCTGTTCAATATGGCCAGATTGAACTAAAGAAAACACATGTGTGATTCCAGCATTATCAAGTTTATATGCATTAGCGCCAACACTCAACGTCCCTGGAGCTTCAGATATGATCTCCGAATAATAGTCAACCGTAGGATTTAAAACTGAGCAAACTGCTTTTAAGAAATCTAGAGATTTAGCATTCCCGTCACTTTTCAACAATTGTAAAAACACTTGGTTGAGAAGCAATTCATCTGACTTTGAAACATCGTTAGTATACAATTGAATATAATCTTCTAACCACTTTTCAACATCTTTCTTTTTAGTTCTTGATTTATTCAAGGGCCCTGGGAAAGTTGCGTAAACATTTTTGTCTTTAAAAACATCGCTAGCTGATCTCACATTAATAGCTCCAACATCTGGGTTATAGGAATTGACTGGAATTATTGGTATTAAATAAGCTACTTTACCTGAGTTACTCCAATTGAATATCGGGAATTGCCTTTGACTCAAAGCATTTGGATTCAAAATTTTTGGAGCTGGTTGTGACTTGGAGTAAATGTTGCCTCTTGTGTTGGAAAATCCACGAGCTCTATTAGCAGCTGGAGGATGAGGCATATTTTGAGCAATTGGATAAGTATCATTAGAGCCTTGAGAAGCTTCAAGAGTAGGTAATGCAGGGGCATATGGATTCAAATCCTTACCCTTGACTCCTACAAGGGAACTTGCCCTTGAATGAGTTTTGTGGTACTGGTTAGGTGCGTATGGACCCGCATTAGGAACATATGGACTATTTGCAGAATTTGTACTTTGCACCTTAGGGATGTTAGTGTTAATCGGTGATGCATTAGACACTCTGCGTCCACCAGTTTGACCAGTTTGGCTATGAGGTCCAACGTATGCTCCATTATGTGTCGGAACACTTGGGAATGGTTGGAGACCACCCTGTGGTGCTACATTGGCATTTGGTGGAGCAATTGGTTGCTGCGTAGGAGCATATTGACTTCTTGGAGGAGGCATATTATGGTCAATGGCAGGAGGATTTAAAGAACTAACCACAGGAAGATATCCTTGATTTGAATTAGGAATAGGTGGATGTGACGAGCCAAGAGCCGGAGCATATGAAGAATGGTTTTGATTTGATGCCAAAGGCTTCGTAGGCATGTAGGGATTTACTGGAGGTGCCTTGTTGATCGTAGATTTTGAACTAGAAGGAGACTCCTGCTTCAATGGCTGAACAGGATTGACAGATTTACTAATCACAGCAGCAGCAGCAGCAGCAGCTCTTGCTGGTTTGGTCTTAGATTTGACTGGCACTGGCAATTCACCAAAAAATGAGCTTTGTGCCGATTTAATTGGTTTTGTAGTTTCCAGTATACTTGGAGGAGTATTAGAAACACTTGAGCCAGATGGTCCTTGGCTAGGCTTTGGAGGAACAGAAGGAGGAACAGAAGGAGGTCCGCTGGTACTTGGCTGAGGTGAAGAATACTTGTTGCTAGGTGTTCTAGCTGCTGGTCTAACTTTCTTGACAATCAAATTATCGGGGAAATCATAGAAGTCACTCTTTTTCTTATTCAAAGTAGGTGGGTTATCATTCTGGCTTGCAGAAAATGGAGCTTGATATTGGTTTTGAGAATTCGTTTGAGGAACATACAGTCTATGCACTGAAGAAGCAGATGGAGTATTTGCAACAACGGGCTGTTGGATTTGTGGCTGCAGATCCTCTAAGAAATCATCATCCAAAAGTAAATCATCATCCAAATCTAAAGCAGCTAATTTATCACCAATGTCATTAACATCTTTGGACTCTGAAACATTACTTATAATTGCATTATTTTTGGTATCATTATTGAGGCCAATCTCAGTTAGAAAGTCATTATCATCATCATCAAATAAAATATCAGTGGGTTCGGTGTGCGCTGGCTTGTTTTCAGATCCAACAGTTTCAAGTTCCGGATTAATTTTGTCTACCGGAAATTTCTGCTCTACCGACTGTGAGTTTTGGATTTGATTGAAAAAATCATCGTTTAAATCATCATTTGCAAACAATTCATCAACGTCGGTTATTTGCTTGTTTGGTTCTTCGCGTGATTCAGGTAGCAAGTCTTCAGTTTGGACAGTTTGGCTAGATTGGCTAGATTGAAGCCTTTCAAAAAAATCATCATTTTGGTCATGAGAACCGTTATTGCCAAAATGGGATTGCTCCTGAAGGTAATGTGACTCAGGAGCAGAAGGAATTTGATTTTCGTATGAATTGTCATATTCGCTTTGTGCAATAGGATGGTTTTGAGAATGTTGAGTTGAAGTATGAACTTGCTCTTGGACTTCGTTCAATTGTGTTTGCTCATAATTGGGTTCTTGATCGAGTAAATCATCATCTATAAGAAGTGAGTCTTGAGAAGCATGTGATTTGTTGAAGTTTTGTGAGTTATCAGTTTCCCAAGGTAATGGTTCACTTTCATTTACATTCCCCCATGGTAGAGCTATCTCAGCTTGGTGATTTGTTGTTTCGGACTCAGGACCAATACTTGCAGAATTTGAGTCATCTTGCTGCTGGGCTACTACCTCGCTTGGGGCATAGCCCTCCAATTCTGTAGTCTCCAACGGTTTCAATTGATTCTGATCTGGCTCAAAATCAGATAACTCTAACTTGTCGTCATTGCTATCAATATCTGGCACATACTCCTGCAACTCGCTTTTTCGTTTATCTCCAATCAAAGTTATAGGGTCTTCTTCTTGTTCTGAAGCGTTAGCATCGTTTTGGCTCTTGGGGAGTTCATCTAATTTAGCATCTATAGAAGGCAAGTGACCACCAAGAGATTCTCCTCCTTTCGTGTCATTTTCCTTTGTGTTTTCGGTAGTTACAGTTGCTTCTTTGGAATGAGGAGAAATTGCCGATTCAATGTCTCTATTTGTTGCAGGAGGATTAGGATTATCCACCGTTAGCTTATTGTCAATAATAGCCTGTTCAAATTGAGATCTTCCAACATCACTCTCAACTTCGTTTGCGTTTTCTTCAACATCTTTTTCATCTCGCTCTTCCTTCACTGAGTTGTCTGCTTGCTGTTGTTCATAATTAGCAGTAGCGATTTTAGCATCCTCTTGATTGCTTTGACCAACGGATGAATCTCTTCTTAAAATCGTATCATCAGTATGAGTAGCGGACTGCTTAGCAATCGAACTGATTGTATCAGCAATACTGGCCCTTCTTTGCTGCTGTTCATTACCAACGTTATCTGCAATCAAGATCTGGTCGTTATCAGCATGTAACATGCTTGTACGTGTAGCACTAGACTTGTTTTCGTTCAATGGCTGTAATGAGGTGTTTGAATCATCACCAGCGGCATTGGACGAAGCAGGTTGCTCCTCATGAGACACTAGTGGAGGGATTTGGTTAGATTCATCCGTGGGCGAAGGAGCATAGTGGACCGCTCTCTTTTTATTCAGCCTCTTTTTGTTTTTACGTTGTGGAGCTTGTGTACTCATGACGTTTGTACCATCAATAGGGAGATGGGAGAATTACAGGGAAAAGGCAATTGATGGAAATGTTATAGATCAGTATAGGACACGAAAAGTTAACGTCGGTACCGGTCACGTGCCCGCAACTTGGGTATAAACGAGTGTTCTGAGCTTCGTGCCGATCACGGCAAGGAATTCTTCAATATAATTACAAAATGGGCATTGAGTGAAAAAGCAAAGATAGATCGAGGGGGATGAAGCTACATATTAATTTTGGTGAGCTTAAACTGAATTTTCAATAGGTTTATGTATGTGTATATTATATGTCGTATCAATGTCGTAGGATGTCGAAGTTTACGTGACGTGATATATAACACATGTTGGAACTGAGGGAAGAGTTTATTATATGACATGCTAAAATACATCTAGGGAAAAATGTAATTTATAGTCTAATTCTTCCTATGTGGAATCATTTGATCAGTTCAATGGAAAATCTACTTTGAATACAGTTTCTTTTTTCATATTTTATCATTATATCAAACCCCTTCAAAGGTTAATAATATTTCATTGTTTGATATCATATTATTAACTTTACTCCATTACAAAGTTATTTATGTCGTAATCATATGATGTCATGACCGGAGAGATATCCCGAAAACCCTTCATGATACAATTCGTGATGATTTACCATAAATGAAAATATTCGGTAAATTATATTCCTGCGCAAATCTTTCTGCTGGGGTATCAGGTACTCATTTTCAGCCATTGCACACATTGTCGTATCTCGTTAGTAATTGAACCGTAATTTAATGTCGTCGCAATTATTTTCAATGTCGTGGACTGAGCATACAATGTCGTTATCACGTACTGCGGTCACAGCTATGATACCACAACCTTGTTCTACCAACCATACAATAGTATAATTGACTGTTAGAGTTCGTCTTTGTGAACTTTACTCCATCTTTAACGACGCCCCGCTCTTATCTAAGATTTTACTAAGCCATGCCATTCAAGGCATCGAATGTGTCATCGCTCACGTGCACGCTCCTTGCTATTTTTATCCTTCTATATTTAGGAAAAGTTATTAATATCTCTTCGTAGATTCTATCAACATCAATCAAATCAACACCAACACTATCATTATACTATATATGCACCCCACTACTGTTGATCATGGGAAGGAGAAAGATTGAGATCCAACCGCTTACGGACGACCGTAATCGTACGGTGACGTTTGTCAAGCGTAAGGCTGGACTCTTTAAAAAAGCACATGAATTAGCCGTGTTATGTCAAGTAGACTTGGCAGTTGTTATTGTGGGCAACAACAATAAGGTGTATGAGTTTTCATCCGTTGATACGAATGAGCTTATCAAACTCTACCAACATAATACCAATTCGAATGTCAAGCCTCAGGAGTCCAAATCTCCTGAGAATTATGGCAACTATAAGAAGAAGAACTTTCTTCATGAAAAGTTGACCAAGAAGAATAACGCTGGTGGTGATATTGAGGAGGAAGACGGAGAAGATGGTGATTCTGACTATGATAGTGATACACCTGAACCAAAAAGAATTAAGAGACTGTATTCCGATATTAAGAAATTAAGAACATCTCCCAAATTAAGTGGTCCCAAGCCTCATGCTCCTCCGCCACATATCTCTATGGCCAATGTGCCTACTTTTAATCAACCTAATTATCGTAATAAGGACGAGGGGGCTCAAGGAAATGGTCCCACGGGCCCATCCCATAAACGAGAAGATTCCATAAATTCCAATAGTTCACTCTCTTTACGTCCAGTTTTAAGAGTCCAAATTCCATCGGATTCAAAAAAGGGGAACAAGAACAAGAGTGCTATTCAAGATAGTGCTCTTACCATCAGTGCCATTGATACAGGTTTACATTCTTCTTCCAATGGCCACAGTTCAGGTAGAATCAACAGCAGTGTAGCTCTGGAGGCATCCATGCATAACCCTCCTTCCACTACTGACACTACCCATATTGCCAACCAAAACTCTCGGGATCGTCTCCACCCCAATAACAGCGGATTAGCAAGCTCACAAATCCCTCCAATTACGGGTAGAAGCTCCAACTTTTCTTCATTCCAATCCCCAGATGGAACTCGTAAACCTACACTTCCATTGATTATTCAACCAAAATCCCAAAGTGCTTCTCCTTCTAGTGCAACTGCTCCTCCACTCCCATTATCGATGAGCACCAGTAATTCCAACAATATTAACAACATGTTTTATACGTCTCTACCACAAGCCTCTCCATCCAGTGCTTATCCAGGCTCCATACTTCCAACACCTATACTCAACCAAGTGTTTAATCCCAACACTAGTGATCACAATAATGCCAATGGGGTTAATGTGGCCAATACTGCCAATAAATATCGATCACCTCATATGAATCAGCAGGGAGTGTTACAATATCAAAATATACCACATGGGTCTAATGGAGGAGGACATGGGGTACAGGGTGCACCTAGTGGTGGAGCTCCCTCAAATAATGGAGAACAGACCCCCATGTCGGGTCTTCCATCCCGATACGTTAACGATATGTTCCCGTCCCCATCGAATTTTTATGCCCCACAAGATTGGCCCAATCAGCCAGGTATGACTCCACTGAATAACAATTCTCTATATTTCATGAGTATGTTACCCTCGGCAGGACCCACGGGACCAGGTCCCCATCAGACATTTGCTGATTCCAACACCCGAAAGTCAAGTAACCAAAGTCGAGGGCCTCTAGTTTCTCGAAACGAAAGTTTACCTTCACCACTACATTTTATGTCCAATGCATCCTTCAGTAATGCCAATCAAAACCAACCCAACACCTCCAACCCGGGTACTCCTAATGCTAAACGATAGAGGTGAATCTTCTCGGCTCCAATCCCAAGTGATGGAGGCTTTCACTTCTCGTATGTATATTATATAAGACTATGACCGTGTATTATTATATATTGACGAGGTCGCCAGTATAGACTGAATGTAAGAATAGATTCCAAATGGACTTCACCAAGGACTGGCTACCAGACTCCACTTTCAACATGATTACTATATATTTCCTATTGTACTTCGTATTGTAGTTTGTTCGATTAAGGAGTTTTTGCAATAATTGATAGATGTGATCACGTGCAACATTATTCCAATCACCATCAGTGGGAACATCGATGCTCGATTCTGGGGCTCGAGCCCTACGCAACATACTGCTCCACGTGACGGGACATTGCTTGTGCGCGCACTTTTACACGTGACAGAACATTTACGCAACGACGAAATTTTCACCTAGGCACCACAAAAAATTTCACCATCTTCCTCATATAAAATTTTTCTACAAACTTTTTACTTTTGAAAAGGATAGCATAGGTAGATCAGTCCAAGATGAAGGTATGTTCAACGAAAACATAAGGCTATCGACACAAGACGAGTACACAGAACACATTCATAGCAAGCCCACCATTCCATTGATATCATATTTCTCCTAATCATTCAAATTCTTATCGATCAATCATGTCACAAGCCAGTAGAGTTAGTTGAAGTCAACATTACTAACATTTAGTTAAACATTTCTTACCCAGCTAACGGTACCCAAAAGTCTATCGACATCGATGACGAACACAAATTACGTGTTTTCTACGAAAAGCGTATGGGCCAAGAAGTCGAAGGTGACTCTGTTGGTGATGAATTCAAGGGTTACATCTTCAAGATCACCGGTGGTAACGACAAGCAAGGTTTTCCAATGAAGCAAGGTGTTATGCACCCAACCAGAGTCAAGTTATTGTTGGCCAAGGGTCACTCTTGTTACAGACCAAGAAGAACTGGTGAAAGAAAGAGAAAGTCCGTCAGAGGTTGTATTGTCGGTCAAGACTTAGCTGTTCTTGCTCTTTCCATTGTCAAGCAAGGTGAACAAGAAATTGCTGGTTTGACTGACTCCACCACTCCAAAGAGATTAGGTCCAAAGAGAGCTAACCACATCAGAAAGTTCTTCGGTTTGACCAAGGAAGATGACGTTAGACAATTCGTTGTTAGACGTGAAGTTACCAAGGGTGACAAGACCTACACCAAGGCTCCAAAGATCCAACGTTTGGTTACTCCACAAACCTTGCAAAGAAAGAGAGCTTTGAAGGCCCAAAAGATCAAGAACGCTCAACAACAAAGAGATGCTGCTGCTGAATACGCTCAATTGTTGGCCAAGAGATTGCAAGAACGTAAGTCTGAAAAGGCTGAAATCAAGAAGAAGAGAGCCTCTTCTTTGAAGGCTTAAGTTATCAGATTCTAGATGATAGCTGTCCTGTATATTTTCGGGTATCAGTAAAATTTCTTCCCATAAGATCCCTAATACTAAACATACTGTTGTCATATTTGTAGTTTAGATACTTCAGCTTGAATCTGTCTCTCGTTTGTGTATTTAATAAATCTATCGGTTATAAGTAAGTTGAACGAGATGAGTAGATTAAGGGTGAATAAGAGCGACGATAGAGAGTTTGCCTATTATTCATCCGAATATCGTATAGAATGAAATTAGGTTAACAATACCGTAAAGTATTATACCTTGGTCAATAGCCTATTACTATAATGCTAATAAGTACGGGAGGAAATGTTTATTTCACTTTATAAACTTTTGCTCCACTCCATGATAACTAAAACTTCATCTGAGATCAAATGTATAATAACGTAACTTGTAGCAAATTCTACATAATAAATATTATTTTAATTAAATGCTTAAACTATAGTTAGATTCATTGGTAATTCATTTCTATAACATGGAACTACTCGATACTAGGTTCAATCTTGAGTCTCTTATCGACTTTCTTTTCCTCTGGATCCTGTCTCTTTCTGACGAAACGCTTGATATTTTCATAAACTTGATCGGTAGTGAGATTCGATTCATATTTAAAGTTCTTTCTCAAAAAATTCTCTTGCTCCTCTTTATACTTCGGATTTCTTAAAAGAACTTTTAAATGAGTATCAAATTGCAGTTCTGGAATCATTTTACCTGTGAGAGGACATTTAATGCTAGGTTCTGATCCGTTCGAACCAGATTTAGATTTCTTCAATCTTGTTTCTCCAGCAGCCTTAATCTTCATTCCCTTAGGAACATGCATAGGTAAGACGTCTGGGCTCTTGGAAATTTTAATTTCTTCTTGTTTTTCAAGCTCAATCGTAGGCTCAGTAGCTTTTGGAGCGGCAATGGATAATTGCAATTCACTTCTCTTTGCCTCTAATGATCTATTGATCAAATCTTGTCTTGAGAAGGGCACCGGTAATTCTTGCACCGCATCCACGGCATCAAATTCAATTCTTGCAACCAAAGTAAAATCTTGCCAATCTATAGAAGCATAATGTTTTTGAATATCTTCCTTCTGTTTTCGTTCCTTCTTCTTTTTCACTATATGTTGGCCCTCGTATTGTGCTCTCTTGTAGGCATTAAGTATGACATCTTCATCAATGTTTAACGTCCTTTTTTCACTCAAGTATTCAATCACTATTCTATATTGGTTTACATATTGTCTGAATAACTCATATAATGAATGTGATCTCCTGGTGAATTCAAATTGAGCACTATTGCCTAATTGTTGTTGATGTTGAATTAATTTAGGCAAATATTCATCTCCATTTTGAGCCACAAACATGGCTGTGAGTTTGATGATATCAGAGTCGAAGCTTAATATACTCCTCGGAAACTTCGTTTTGAACTGGAGAGATGGTGGAGGCTTTATTGGTTCCTGTGATGATGTAGATGCTGTAGGCAAATTAGAATTTTCGAGTCTACCTATTTTCCATTTGAAGTATTGATTGAACTCTCCTTGTTCCTCCAAAAAGTCAAACTTATGGTCTTTATTGTTCTCTCTTAGTCTTTTCTCGAACCCTTCACCATTCTTTAGTATATAGCCCACTGTCTTGTCTATAGTAGTTCGTACCTCATCGATGGGGACTACAATGTAAGAAGGTGGCTCCATTAAGTTTAAAATATTAGGGTTATCTAGCTTAATGTAAGAAGAATATCTGGAGATACTTAAAAGAAAACCCTTTTCCCTGATTAAGTTCTTGTTATGTATAGTTATAGTTGTTATATCGAGATGCAACCTATTGACCAAATTATATGCACGTGATATTATGAACTTCAGCTATACGGGGATGTATTATCAATATTTCTAAGAGAATTATATTTCTAAGAGAACTGACCCAAGCTCTATCCTAGTCTTATATCTCATAGCATATAGTGTTCTTTCATATATACAAATTTCCTATTCACTTTGAAATTTAGTAGGGTTTTAAGCAGGCATTACCGTGGTTCACGTGAATCTGCTATTCAAGGCGATCACATGACAGTGTATGGAGGCATACCGCTAATCCAACAACTTCTTTATAATACCTGCACAATCTGCAATATCAATATCCTGCAATATCCCTAGTAACACGCCCTTACCGTGCCACTCCAAATGGCACTTGAAGCCAGAACCCCACCGGAATCGAGGCACCAAGTATGGTCGGATCGAAAGAAGCATGGACGCAAAAGAAAGCATCACACTCACAAGTCTGTCCTGAATCAGGAGTCAGAGGCTAGCGATGACTCCTTGACGGAGGACTTGGATCAAATAGGCAAACTTAACTTGAATTATTTGAACTTGAATCTCGGATCGTATCTTAATAGAGAAGCGTTACTTCCAACAATACCCAATATGCCAAATATGCCCAATTTACCCAACATGCCCAATTTACCAAATTTACCTCTGTTTGAGTTGGGAAAGATCCAGGAATTTTCCAAAGAATTCTCGGCCTATGTGACTAGCTATATCCGAGCTGCAAGACCTCAAGAAGATGAAGATCATCAGGTCCCCGATGACCAGCAACAATTGATCAGCTCTGTAAAGACATCGATATCGACCAGGATTCAAATGAATAATTTTTTGAACGACTTAAACTTGGGTCTCAATATAACCACTGCGCTAGAAAGGCTTCAACCTTTAACAGATATCATTAATGAAACCATAGCTTTGCCGGTGGAAGATATCAGTGATTTTGAAGATAATTACAATATGTCAAATGAAGAAGATCCTGAAGACCAAACTGAACCTGGAGGTGTCAGTAGAATCGTCAATAGTGACCAACCATTAATCAACCAGATCGTAAAGCCTGAAGCCATCGCCTCAAGCAGATATAAAAGAAGAAGGGGAAGAATTCAAGAAATATACTCCAATAATGACGATAGTGGAACTGCCACAAGTGATTTGGATAATATAGAGGGTTTGACACCTGAAGAGGTTAAAGCTTTAACTGATCTTGAATCATTAAATGATTTTATTAAAGAAGATTTATTAAGGAAAAAGATCCAAACTATCCAAGGATTGAATGGTCTCGGTCAACAACTGAAGAATAAATTAGTCACAAGGTTAATGATGGGTAATTATTACAAATATGTTAATGAGCAATTGATCAAAAGCAATAAAAATGAATTGTTGTTACCTTCTAACTTAAAAAATCAAAAGTTAGTGTTAAATAAGCCGACCAGTCAACTATTGGAAGAAACTGTGGAGGAAGAGATTACGGTGGACCCAGAACATGTAGATCAATCAGGTTCCGAATCGGAAGAAGATGAAGTAATTCTCACCGAACAGGATAAAATCCCGTCATATCATGATTCAAACAAGGACATTTTGGGGTGTCAACATTATCAAAGGAATTGCAAGTTGGAATGTCCAACCTGCTTCAAATGGTATCCTTGTAGATTCTGCCATGATGCAGTAGAGTCTCACAAGTTGGTACGTTCGGAAGTTAAGCATATATTGTGCATGAAATGCAATACCCCTCAAGTTCCAGATTCATATTGTATTAATTGTGAGCATGAATTTGCCAATTATTACTGTTCAAAATGTGTGTTGTACGATAATGATACTACTAAAGACATATATCATTGTGACAAATGCGGAATATGTCGATTGGGATTGGGGCTCGATAAAGATTACTTTCATTGTGATGAATGTAACAATTGTTTATCAATTGATTTGCGAGAGAATCATAAGTGTGTGACCAACACCACACATTGCAATTGTCCAATATGCAACGAGTACCTATTCACTTCCGTTCACAAAGTTGTATTTATGAAGTGTGGGCATTCTATCCATCAGCATTGTTATGAAGAATTAATTAAACATTCATACAAGTGTCCTCTTTGTAAAAAAACAGTTGTGAATGCAGAAACCCAGTTTCGAATTTTGGATCAAGAAATCATACAGTCACCATTGCCCGTTCCTTACAATAATTGGAGATGTATAGTGGGATGTAATGACTGTAAGGGTAAATCTAATGTTTCTTATCATGTTTTGGGATTAAAATGCAAATATTGCAAGAGTTATAATACGAATCAACTAAAATTAATCAAGCCTGAGGACGAAGATGATGAGCAGACACCCGAAATTAATGACCAGGATAGGCCCGGATTTGACTCGAATTTAATGAGACTTGTCAGAACTAACTTGCTGAATAATTTCAATATAGACGATCAGCATGAAGATGATGAGGAGAATTACGGGGACGAGGAAAAAGAAGATGGTGAAGAAGAGGAAGAAAACGAGAATGACGACGATATTATCGACCTTCGGAAATTAACCCATTCGTTGGTCAATGAAGATGGTGACCAGTCTAATCTCTCGTATATCACGTCGATTTTTCAAAACTTCATAAACAATACTGTAAGCTAACCTATTCGGTATTGTACTAAATAGTAATGATAATGAACAGCAGCTAATTAGTTATGATAGAATGACATCACAAGAATATTAATAACAATTCTAACAATAATACGACAACCACAGCGACCTATATTAATATTTATTTCTACTCCAATTTAAAACGGTTTCAGTATTATTGAAGCCGGTTACGGTTGCGTTCGAGCACGGATTAGTATGAGTGTATCGATAGTAACAAAACTGTGTAAACAAAACGGAACTGTAGAGATTAGTAATTAAGGCTATTGAATGATAAGGTGGATCATGCAGTTCGACTGTATACCTGAGATGTCAAAAATGACTTCATTTCGATGTCATTCGTAGTCCATACCAATTGGGCTACCCCACAAACGGATTTACCGGATATTTCATTGTTGCATATTATTCAAAACGCTTATATCCAGCTGAGCACAAATGATCACCATAAATCTCTGGCTACGCACCCATTTCGGCAATCATTCTAGTTGAATGATGGTGATCATGGTTCTCTACCCCACAAACGAATTTCAGGTTTTGGACGAAGGATACTTGTCTGCTGGGATAATCGTGGGCCTAAGTTAATAGATGATTTGGCCGCACTTACACGGATTTAATGTTCCAAACTATGCTACAAGTTTCCTGAGAAAGATATGATGGAATTCTAGCAAACTTCTCCGTAGTCTGTTCGGAAAATTGGCATTTTCTACAATTTATGCAAAAAATCCAAAAATTGGAACCTCCTGCCCAATCGGGCAATACGGGGAATCAACAATACTGTGAACCAGAATTAGTATTCCGCAGTTGTCAGCTTGAGGCCGCTAACCCCGATGTCAGGTTTTACATTACCGTTATGGTTGCCTTATCATGCTACGGTTTGTGTTGGACGTCATACCCAACTGCATAAGCGACCAACGATTATACGCACGCCGTCGTACCGCTTCTCGCAAAGTAGCAATCCAACAACGTGGGTATTGGTCTAGATGTCTCTAATTGCAACCTACTATGATTCGGTGGCCCACGGACATCTATTCCAGGTAATCTCATCATCTGAACTTATGTCCCATCAGATATCTCGACCCCACCCAACATGTAGTCACAACAATCTAAATATAATTGTTGGTGCCCAAAATGTCGGTACCCGTGCCCAGCTTGCGGTTGCATGCGTCGCGACATTGTCTCCATCTATGGCATATGCTCTGGGGCTGATCATGATCTAAACTTGTCCATCACTTGCCATCCATTGACTCAATCCTTTGTTAGAACCGTTACCGCCTGTCCCCATCTTTCCTAGAGTATGGCACC
Source organism: Suhomyces ambrosiae (assembly GCA_030568575.1). Classification (NCBI taxonomy): domain Eukaryota; kingdom Fungi; phylum Ascomycota; class Pichiomycetes; order Serinales; family Debaryomycetaceae; genus Suhomyces; species Suhomyces ambrosiae. The sequence goes on along the minus strand of JAJMGA010000013.1, from coordinate 105,324 downwards.
ATGAACTCAATCAAGTTACTTGCTAAGTCCTTGGACGATCTATATCCAAAGGGTTACTCGATACCTCCAATAGAGGATGAGTTGACCGAGGAATATACGGCTCCTGAGGAGGTTGTTGACTATGAAACGGCCAAAAAACAGCCCAATAGTAGCAGTGTAATTTCCGGTGCTGTCAAAGGACTTGTGGATGCCTTCCTTTACGTACCAAACTATCTAATCATTAAACCGGTGTTGTTTATGTGGTTGCTAATGACTTATCCACTTACCTATTTTTTTGAGCAATTGGGCTTGACAAAGACCTATCAAGAGGTTAACCCCGTGGAAGCGTTGATTTATGATGACGACGAGAAAAATGACGATGATAAGAATCAACTCGATACCCTTATTAGAACTTCCATAGATACTCCTACACCTAAGAGCCTTAGCTTTGCTGAATCCCCTAGAAAAATCAGGACAAATATATCGGGAATTGACGAAAAAACCGAGCTTTTGAAGCAGGAGAACATCATTGCCAATACCATCAAATCCCCAACTTCATCTTCCAAATATATCATCCCTCCACCTCAAAGATTGTACCCTCTTTCAAGAAATCCCCACAAAAAGCGGAGGAAAACCTTGATATTGGACTTGGATGAAACCTTGATCCATTCATTATCTAGAGGATCTCCTAGATCATTTAATTCCTCGTCATCCTCAGCACCTAAGGTTATTGAAGTCAAACTTCATAACATGGCTTCATTATACTACGTTCATAAACGTCCATTCTGTGATTTCTTTCTTAAAGAAATCTCCAAATGGTTTGAATTACAAATTTTCACTGCAAGTGTTAAAGAATATGCTGATCCAATCATAGATTGGTTAGAAAACGATATCATAGATCACAGAAAAGTACATGAACAACTGAAAACACGTTATTCAGGTGATACAGCATTACCGCCCAAAATCTTCACCAAGCGGTATTATAGATCCGACTGTACTTATAGAGAAGGAGTTGGTTATATCAAAGACCTTTCACGATTTTTCCCCAAAGAAGACGAATTAAAAAATGTCATAATATTGGATAATTCTCCTGTCAGTTATGCGTTGCACGAGGACAACGCAGTGATGATTGAAGGATGGATCAATGATCAAAGTGATCGCGATCTTATCAATTTGTTACCCATGCTTCACAGCTTGAGTTTATGTATAGATGTGCGATACATTTTAGGCTTAAGAGGAGGAGAGAAGGTTTTTGAAGGGTAACTCCTAAATGTGAGATAAATGAAACCCCAACTATAAAAGTTTCCTGTTAACATTACAATATAATCACCATACAATGCAGTACTTATTAATACCTGTTAATAGTTAGCGGTGTTTTTCCAAGCTCAAATATCAAGAAAAGAATTATCCAAGAATATAGACTGGTTCATTTTCTGGAGTAGTTCAGCCCCCAAAACAAACCAAGTTTACCGTGGATCATCAAACTGAAATTAAAACTTAAGGCTCAACAACGAGTACCAGAGAAAGCTACAATTAAAAATTACCTGGGATTAGGTATAAGTATCAGAAATGTGAACTCGAAGTCTAAGCACAAGTACCCAAGATTAACTAAAACATGACTTTTGCTTCGAGAATTACAGATTCAGATTGAGTTTGGGAGCCGTTGTAAAATAGCTGGTACGGCTTCATATAAAGACCGGAGAAATCACCCTCCGCAAAAGTTATTAGACCCCTTGCATAATGTTTCATATGTTACGATAATACACGAAGAAAATAGCGAGCGTAGACTATACCACCTTAACATACCATAGCTACTCAGTAAACAATTATTTGGAACATTAATGGACCAACAATGGTCCTAGCAGATGGTAGTACGAATCCATCCTATTGAACTGCAACCATACTCAAAACTTGTAGCACACCATTTTGGCACATTTCAGGTTCACATTCCTCAGCCCATAATTGTGCCAACAGTCTCTACAGACATGAATTTTGCAAGGGTATTCAACGTGGTACTACGCCGAGCCATTCTTAGATCCCGTCCCCGCTAAAATTTTGTTCGCGCAGGCCCACGCCCAACCGTCGCTACGATCTCCGTATGCAAACCATTACATTTGCAATGGTCACCACTACCTCCACCACCTTTACCAAACATGCTGGTCCAGGAAGTATTCACAGCACTTCGTCAACACCCCCACGACAGGAGCCACTTTGAGACGTTGGGCAATTATCTTCGTGAAGAACACATTAGAACCAGCTACGAAATCACGTTAAACTTGCCGTTGATTCTTGAGTCATCGACAGAAAATCTCGAGTTATACCTTGAACAAAAGCTGGAGGCTCAAGTCCCGTTGATCTTGGAAGTCACCCGTTGCATAGTTAACTTGTTGGCCGACAGCGATGAGAATAGACTCTTTTTCCAGCGTTCTAGCCCTGAGGTGGATCGATTCTGGGACCGGATCAGATCCTGCTTACGAGATAACGACGTGGATACCTCTATCAATAGAAGAATCGTGATAATCCTCGGCCAGTTTGTGCATAGTGCAAATTACAAGCAGCAGTACCTTCGGTGGTTGTTCAGCCTCGATCTACTCCAGTCCCTCTATGTCTATTTGCATGATAATGTTAAATCCAAAGAAATCACCGATATATTTTTGTTTCAAAATGGTTTTGAGTTTTTGAAAGAATTGGTGGATACTAATACAGATACCATTACAAGCTCACCAGTTAAGTTTGGTTCTATTGCCATTGAGTTGGTGGAATTTTTGATTCATATCGCTAATAAAATTTTAAAAAATTTAGACAAGTTTAATATAATAGAAGATGAGGCTGATGATGACGACGAAGAGCTGGATCTTTATGATCTAGATGAAATTATGCTTTATATATCAGATACCATAGCCCACCTCTCGTCATTTGAAGATTTGGATTTTGCATCGATAAATGCAAATGAATGGGTATTGAAACTCATAAGTCAAGTTCCTGCGACGTTCACCAATATAACTCATATAAAAAGAAACCTATTTGCTACCAGTGGCTGTATTTCTTCTATGAAAAATTTCGATAGCAAACATGATTTGAAAATATCAATTAATTACTTTAACCAATTAGATGTTGATCCATACATTTTGGCAGCTTCGGCTATTAATTTGGGTAACTATATAACTGATAAAACAAAATTGGATGAAGTCTTACAATCTATCGAAAACAAACTCACCGTTGAATCCTTCTTCAATTCATTTTTCAACATACATGTTAATGACGTGATTCAAATTCAATCCTTGCATTTGCTCAACAATTTATTAACTTCATCTAATGCTTCTTATGTAATTACCAACTATGAACATTTTTTCAATCGTTTTGCAAAAGTCATCATCGACAATGGTAAATACTACCAAGATGTGTTGAAAATATTTCACAAATTCATTAACAAATTAATCCGTTTGGCTTTTATAGCCAACCAGGATAATATTCTAGATTTCAAGGAAATGTGGAATTATATAATTGATGGCATTGAAGAAAGTCAGGACATCCAGTATTTATTATTACAGGCATACGTCAGTGTATTCAAGGATTCCACTATTACAACCCCAAACACCCCTGAAAATACTGAATTTATTAAAAAACTCATAACAACGGCGGTTTCAATTCCTTCCAAGACCAGCCAGGTTGATGTCTTTTTGGAAAAATTGAAAACCCTAGGAATATTATTCCATAACGTTACTTCGCATAGGGTGAATCCCCACGACTTGGTTCAATACTTGTATGAAGATGAGCTGGCCTTGAAGAACCAATTGGTGGAGCCATACACCGAGTTCCTTGGTCAGTTGAAAGAACAATTGGCTCAACCTGAATCCCAGCTGTATAATATTTTGTTGAACAATTCCAAATTTGTATGTGCAACGAACATTTCCTTTTGGAAGGACTATGGAGATGCTGATGCTCTAGTGCAAATAAGTAAAGAAATTGCAAGTAAATAGATAGAAGTATAAGAATACCGAAATATTGTTCATTCTGTAGAATTCCCGGAATTATTTATGGCTCATTCAAAACTGATGAGTGAACTGAATTGTTGATCAATACCATTTAGGCAGAGAAAATTATCAATCATTGGATGATCTAGACTTTTACACCTTTTTGTGCTTTTCCTCCAGTTATCAAAATTCCCAAGCTCTTCTTATATACAGAAGATATTTTAAAGTCACAATTCAGCCAATTTTTTTTAAAACTCCATAGCCTTTGATCATCTGTCTGACAATAAATAGGTGTTGAACATTAAGATTGAAATGCTGCGAATTATTTTTGTAGATACAAGTTCTGAACATGGCTATACCCAGACATGGCTATTGGTTGGAAATCTTGATTAAAAAGTACACCTTTCGAAGCACTTATTTTTGGATTGGTTAATCTAGCTAGAAGTTTTAATAAAAAAACTGTTTTATTGTATGGAAACCATGTGGTAAGTGAGCTGAAAAATATTATGATGAAATATCCGTAAATATAAAAGATTCAGTAAATATTGCATTTTTCACAAAAGGTGGCTTGTTAATTATAGTTATTCAAGTAAGCTTCTACAAGATGATCGAAAAACTTGCCACGGTACTTTGAAAATTCCTATTTAAATTAACTCCAACTTTTTTGAAGCCCATAAAATATCTCTTAACTTCCTAAACTTTCCGATTATCGCTCGGTTCTATTGTATTATGATCGTAAATGATCAGCGGTTGAAGTCGAGAGTGACATTGGGATCGTGACATTTGGACGAGACCAACTGTGATTTAGCGAGAGTGGTGTGAGCTACCACCACCTTTATAGTCCAAACTCGGTTCTATGTGGTCCAGTTTATTTCACGTTTACGGTTGCAAGTTTGCGGCTTTCGTCGGAGAATGTCATTGCTTAACTGCCCCACTGTATTTACTGTTCTCGGATGCGGCTCGAGTTTTTCAGGGCGAAGATTACCGACACCAACCGCTTGACTCATTCATCTATATATATATCTATATATTCCGAGATATATTGATATAAGCACAATACACGAAGCCTTACCACTGAAGATGTCAATCTATTCCAAATTACAAGTTGAACCAGCTGATCCTATCATTAAGGTGATGGTCAGATCTGCCCAAGATCCAAGTCCTGAAAAAATCGATGTCACTATTGGTGTCTACAAGTCTGAAGAGGGTTCCTCCTATACCTTCCCAGTGGTCAAAAAGGCCAAGGATATCTTACACACCAATGATCCAGGTCACAGTTATACCACCATGCAAGGTATTCCTGAGTTTAATGCTGGGGCCAGAAAGGTGATTTTTGGTAAATACGCCGAAGAAGGTAAGGTTGTCACCATCCAAACCATTTCCGGTACTGGGGCCATTAGTATGGCCACAAACTTCTTGTCAGAAGCTGGATGGAAAAACTATTACGTTGGTGTTCCTGCTTGGGACAACTATTTCCCAACCATTGAGTATGCTGGGGGAAAAATCAATACCTACACCCATTACGACAAAACAAGCCAGAAAATTGACTTTGACTCTTTGGTGACTTCGATGAACTCTGCACCAGAACGCTCGGTATTCTTGTTACAGACCTGTTGTCACAACCCAACTGGTGCTGATTTCTCAAGAGATCAATGGAAAACGATCGGTGAATTGGTCAAAAAGAACAATTTGATTGCAATTCTTGACACTGCCTACCAAGGATTTGCTAGTGGTAATAAGGAAGAAGATGTCTGGCCTGTTAGATACTTCTACGAATTGAATATCGATTTCCTTGTTTGTCAATCTTTCTCCAAGAACTTGGGTTTATATGGTGAAAGAACCGGTGCCTTGCACGCTGTGGTTCAAAATCGTGAGTACCTTCCAAATGTTACTAGTACATTATTGGCACTCTTCAGAAAGGTATGTTCTTTTGCTCCAGCTTGGGGTGCTAGAATTGCTGCTGAGGTGTTCAAGTCTGAAGCCTTGAGTGAAGAATGGGATCAAAATGTCGCCGAAGTTACCGACAGATTAAAGAATATTAGAGAAACAGTTTATAACAAGTTTTTGGAATTAAAAACTCCAGGTAACTGGAAGCCTATTGTTGAACAAACCGGTTTGTTCTGGTACTCGGGATTGAGTGAAGAACAGATTGAAAAATTGGCTGCTCGTCACATTTATTGTACTGGTTATGGTAGAATTAATGTGTCTGGTTTGAACAATAAAAATATAGACTATTTTGTTGAGGCTGTTGATGCAGTCGTTAGAGAGAATTAAAAGTTGAATTTCGTTAACAACCAAAATTAATGATCAAAAGTACATCTCCACTACATTTGATCTGTTCTATATATAGGTATATGAAACAATCTATATTACGGAATCGTCTTATATAAGTAGTACATACGCTAGAATACAAAGATTGAAATACCCTTAGCCTTGAAAATCTGCATTGCAGGCTGCATAAGCAGGAGAAGTGAAATATCATATGAAGATATAAACCATGATGCAAAGGAATGAATAATTGAATGGAAAGGTGAAAAAAAACGTAAATGATGAAGAGTCGAATGTGATCATGAATGGTTTGAGTAACGTTAAGGCTACATTTGCCTCTGGTGAATTTTCTTCAAATGTGCCTTTAAGTTATCCTTTCTGTTGAATCTCTTACCACATGACGGTTGATCACATTGGTATGGTTTTTCTGATGAGTGACTCTTCATATGTCTTTTGACATGTTCTGGTCTTTGGAACCTAGCTTCACAAATAGGGCATTTGTGTTTCTTTTTGGCTTCTTTTTTATCATCTTTATCAGCTCTATTGTTCTTGACAATAGGAATATCAATTTTAGACATTGTCCTTAGTTGTGTAATTGAAGAACTTGGAACGGATACTTGTGAGTTTGGATCTATTTGTAATAAATCCAATGCAGGTGGAGTACCTTGAAATTGATCTCCATAATATTCGGCTTGTGTAGAAAAAGTTGCCATCGGAGGTAACAAACCAGTTCCCCCTTGAACTGATGGTTTAGCTGAAGTAGGTGCAGATGCGAGAGGCCTTCTTACGGAAGCATGAAATTGTTGAGACATTGTAGTAGGCGCCGATAAGCTAGAATCCATAGGCGAGGTAGCAATTGATGCTAAATCAATTGATGCTGGGTAAGATTTGGTAAATTGAGTAATTAAAGGTTTGCGATTCATTTTGCTTGACCCATCAGTAACAAACTGGGCCAGTAATAAATCAATTCCGGGTTTGTTGTTATTTTGATCGACAGTGTTAAACTCCGAACTTGTAGTTGGAACTGAATAAGATTTAGAATCTGGATAACCAAGAGGTCTTCCAAATGAATGAGAGGGAGAAGTACTTGAATAATATACTCCCGGAGTAGAATTGGAAGATAAAATATCTTCCAGATCCTGAATAGTGTTTGAAGATGATAATTTTGTGGCCAATTGAGTGAGATCAGTTTGAGGAAACGATTCATTACCATTTTTCTTAGGTTTAAGGTTTGGCTGGGGAAAACTGGAAAGTGATTTAGCCTTTTTCAATTGTTTCAATGCATCATCATCTTGATCTTCAATTTTAATCGATTCAAGAGTTTCAGTTCGTTTAAGTGGGAATGGATTACCGTAGTTATTTGTATTTGCGTTATTCCAATTGTTGGAAGGAGAAAGGAAAGATCCCGACGCTGGGATATTTGTATTAGTAGGCCTGTTTGACGAAGAGCTTGGTGTAGGCAAAGGAGTCCCTATATCATCCAATTCACCTGAAATTTGGTCGACTCTTGGAGAAACAAACGTAGAAGGAGTGTAAAAAGGATTCATTCCACCAGCCAAATTTTGAAATGAAGAAGATTTAGAAGCCCCCAATACCACGGGAGTATCAAGTGACATTTTTGATCTTGATCTTGAATGACCCTTTGGTTTCGAATGCGGAGTTTTAGAGATTTTTGAAGATTGATTACTTGCCAAATTCACCGGAGATAAAGCCGAGGAAGAAGGTCCTCTTAAAGGTGTATGAAACAGATTACCCATGGAAGATACTGACAAAGATTTGTTTCTTCCCATTCTTCTAGGAGTGGCAACCACTGGTTGATGAAGATGAAGCTGTTGTGCCTGGGAAGGTTTGTTGAAAGCTTGCTGAGATGAAGGAGAGTCTGACAATGAGTGATTTGAAACCGACGACGATAATTGAGGAATAGATTCCATAGAATAAATAGTATTGTTGGAGAACGATGAGTGAATATTGTTGTAGTCGGAGCCTCCATTACCCTTTGGAAAGTCCAAGTACATAGGGGGATCCTGAGACATAGAAATCATGGAGGATGTGGACAAGTTCGATTGGTGGGAAGATTTATGAGAGGCATATTGATTGGCGAGTAGTTGAGACGAGTAAATGCCATCGTCGAGTGATACGTTTTTCGAGTGACTAAACCTTGTAGAAGCAGAGCCAAAGCCTGGATCATCTAAGTAACCGGATTGGGAAGGATCTCCGTTCAAGGTTGCATCTTCAGCGATGGAACCGTTGTTACTATGGGAGGGAAAATTCATGAAATTTGAGTCGAAATCGCCGGAATAGGGCTTGTTATTGGACACCGGCACCACCTCTGAGTAATGCTTTTCAGCAGAATCATAGTCATTAAGGTCTAGCATATGGAATGACTCATTTGATGCTTCAAACGGCTGGGATAGCTGAGTGGGTGAGCTCATGAGGTATTTGTCCATGATGAAATTTGAAGAGCGTTGATGGTCTGGATTTGGATAGTCTTTAGTTATTTCTTGGTGGTGTTGAAACAAGACAGTTGACGGTTTGATTTGCAGTGTTTCTAGGTGTTTGCAAGGTGTTTTTGAACTGATTTTAGAGGTGTTTTTTTGGAGGTGTTTTTGAAAATAGTCTTGACTTGGATGAAGTGATTTCTAAAGGTGTTCTCCCAGTTTTGTTAACGTTGATTGGTGATGGTGGTTGACTTACGGTCTGAACAGACAGACCAATTCTGCAATAACGATGACAAGCGATGGTTGGCACTTCAGGTTACTGAAGATAAAAGTGTAGGTGAGATTGGTATTAATGCACCTATTTGGCAGCGCGTGGTTAGTGGGAGAATCCTCCCACTGTGGTAAAAATCAGCGATGGAGGATGGGGCTTGGACCGCGCGAGAGGGGTCGGATAAAACCCAATCCAGAAGGCAGACGGAAGAGCTGGTGCTACGTAGAGTTTTAGCAGTTACTGGTAGAACAGTCAGTAGGTGATAGAAACTACAATTAGGTGGTTATGTTGGCTGGTGGAGCTGGTACTGTTTCAGTGCGAGCAATCAGTCGTCCCGAAGCCGATCCGGGCGCAGCTGGCAACCTAGTTGTTAGAGGTGGAAGGATGTTGCCAGTAAAGTGCTTGAGACAGTGCTGGGATCATTAGAGCCTCTGGATGCGGCCCGACAGATAACAGTGCCTGAGGTTATCGGTTTGTATCGGGGATTAGTGGACGAATAAGACGCGTCCATCTTTGCTGTCGCAGAAAGTCGCATTCTCGGCGCGTGGTGCGACAATAGGAATGTTTTAAACGAGAGGCACAATAGTGACAATTCGCAGCAAGAGAACACCGAGGGAGGTCCTGGTACAAGGTTTGATGGAAGGGGATTATTCCAGTAACTGGACAGCCAGTTATTTGTTATTTATGGCTTAGAATGGGACCTGTTCCATTTCTATGCCCGACAAACCTGTGTCGCGTGGTGGTCGCAAAATTCTCTTTTCGATTTCGCAACCAGGCGGTTTGTGTTACCCGAATCATGTGATAAAGGTGCCGGGTATGTTGGTGATTTCAGGCCCATTGCACCACTTCTGGGTATCTCCGGTTTCGATGGCGCCTCAGGGGTAGAACCAAGATACAATCCACCTAATAAGACTAGAGGCAAGTTTTAGGACAATCCCCTGTTGAGCATCTGCATGTTGAATCCGACATCATAGCCTGCATTACGGGCCCGGTACTGTCTACATATGTCGTTTTACGGATACGACTGCATACGGCCACAGCGACAATTGGTCGGGCGCTACCGTGTCTGCCGTTGGGTATTAGCTGATCGTAAACCAATGTATAACAAAGCAGGAGGAGTAGTTTGATACCTTACCTTGGCGTTGACGGACTGGGATGAGAACCACGAGATATTGTACAATATGGCCCTAAGGTATATTTGGATATTGTACTAAGAGCATATACTATATAGTATAATGGATAAGCGGATCTGGTCCTGAAAATTGGTGACTGCATCTATTCAGTTTTTTTGGCCGAGTTTCCACTACGAGCCCAGTCCCAGGAATTGCTTCTAGAAGTTATGTGTAAGTTCGCCTGGTGCCGTGCGAGCAATTAACAGTATTAGTTGGAATAGTAATGAAATTCTAACTTAGCTTGTCATATTCACTACCGCAGCCCGGCTCAATCTTCATCAAGATGATATTTATATGCATTATGTTGGCGGTATGTGCCTAAATAGGGTTTAAGGTTTAATAGGAGTACTCGACCATACAAATGGTTAACCTTTGGTAAAGTGGGTATTACACTACATTGCATAGAAATCCTGTTTATAATATTTTAGCATCAACCTTAAATTATTCTTTTACCATCTGTGCCCAGTAATTTGTGAAGTCCTACATTGTTTCAGCACTTTACTATAGTTGAATGAAAATTTATTATCAAATTAAATTTCTCATCATGGCTTATTTCCACTTAACTCCACCGGGGTAACATGACTAGTTATTAATTTCTGTAAGGAGATTTATCCAGTAGTTTCATTGTAACTTGATACCGACAAGAAATCGGTGTTCTGGGAATCCAGTAATGAGCTAATTATAGGATGGGGGCATGAAATTTGATTTCAAAATTGATTTTGTCAACCTGTTCATAAATGTCTAAATAATTGGAATTAATCAGTCTATCCATCCAAATCCATACTCTTCATAGAAATACTTGTAAACAATCAATTCACTTCTAAAGACTCAATTTTTGAAAGCAAACATGTATTAGTTTATTAGCTTGATGTTTTTTTCTACTCCATACAAAGTTCAAAGCATTGATAATCTAATAATGGCTGATTTCTTTAGTTTGTCCAACCGATTCCGTGTTTCATATATCATTCAAGGCATTCATCAAGATGTTACTATTCTCTTTGTTATCCATAATTACTTTACCTACGGCCAATCTATCATGCTATTGAATATTTGGTTTATATTGAATCTTTCATTGCTTCAACATATCGACTCAAAACCTTTCGTCTTACATTGTTTAGTACCTTTAACCATATCTGTTACTTGTTGATAGGTACATTATTCATTTATAGAATTTATTACGCACTGCTCATACGTGAGGCATTCCCTATATACATCTATGGGTTTTGCTTAACAAATTCAACACCCTTCTTGATGTTAGTAATTAAAGTTTCCTTGGCACCCTTGACCAATTCTTCTTCGTGGTCAGACAATTCACCCAAGTTGTGAATGGTCTTGACACCTTCAACACCCAAGGTGACCTTGGAGGAGAAGAAGTCAACACCTTCGTTCTTGAACAATGGGGAGTCGACAAAGGTTGGTTCAACAACGTCTCTTTCACCAGCCAAACCGTCCAAAACGGAGCTGGCGAATCTAGCACCAGCTTGAGCCATGGACAAGGTGGCGGAACCAGCACCATCCTTGGCTTTGACAACTTCGTCACCACCGAATTGGATTCTGTTGATCAAAGCATCTCTGGTTTCGGTGTCCAAAGACTTGTGTTCGGTTTGAGACAACAATGGCACAATCGTGATACCAGAGTGACCACCAACAACAGTAACCTTTTCGTGGACTGGGTTGGTACCGGCGATTTCAGAAACGAATCTGGAAGCTCTCAACACATCCAAAGTGGTAACACCGAACAACTTCTTTGGGTTGTAGACACCCTTAGACTTGAAAACTTCGGCAACAATTGGGACAGTGGAGTTAACTGGGTTAGAAATGACCAAAACAGCGGCGTTTGGGGCGTAGTCAGCAGCAGCCTTAGCCAAGTCTCTAACAATAGAAGCATTGGTGTTGAACAAGTCATCTCTGGTCATACCTGGCTTTCTTGGAACACCAGCTGGGATGACAATAACATCAGAGTTGGTCAATGCAGCCTCAATTTGGTCTGGGTTGTAACCCTTGACGGTAGAGTTGGTTGGGACATGGGAAACATCAGCAGCAACTCCTGGAGCACCTCTTAAATCGTAAAGAGCCAAGTCGGTAACCTTGTGGTTCAATTTCAAGAGAAGAGACAATGGTTGACCAATTCCACCAGCGGCACCTAAGACAGCAACCTTGTAGGCAGAAGCAGCAGAAGAAGAGAAAGATCTAGCAGAAATTTTAGACAACATCTTATAAGAAAAGAAAGTGAATAACTTAAAAGTTCGGGAGTGCTCTCAATTATATTGAAAATTTCAAAAACTACTATGGCGTGGGTCAGGGGCACACACAATAGGCGCGGAGAACCGGAACCGATAGTTACCGTGCGGGTACATAGAGTATAAGGTAAGTGAGGACTTTGAAGCTACAACTGGTCACGAGCGGGCTACTAGGGAATGAAGTGGTGGATGGGCGGTTGTCCAATCATAACGCGTGGTTTCCGACCGCTCCGACCCCAGATCGATCCGTTCACGTGCACGCCCCGAAGCCGATTGGACGAACTCGAAGTTGAGATCATTCGGCCTTTGAACGAAATAGGATCAGTTCCCGTTCTGAGAATCAGTTCCCGTCTACTTACACATGTGTGACATATATTGGTGATTTGCGTATTTGTGGGAAATGACCTGATTGAACTTGATGATTTATGGGTGTGGACGATGTAGCCTCGGTAACCGCTAATTTAATACTTTTGTAGTAACCGCTAACTGAGACCAGGTAAGGTATATAGAGACAGAACAATAAGCTAAGATAAGAAACAATAACATAAGATGCAATAAAACGGGTAGGGAAAATCTCATGCAAGTAGTAGTGGTCTTATGATCAGACAGGTTAGGTGCTAGTGGTTTAAATCAGGAAATTCAAATATCTCTGGTTACCATATTAAGATCAGCTAACTTGGTGGATTTTATCTCTAAGAATTATTTTATTCTGTTTACTTTCTAGAATTTATGAGTTCAGTATAGGATTGTACTCATTTGCTTGGATTGATTCTCACTAGTGGTTGCAACCTGGTATAATCTCACTAGTATTTTAATTAATATACCATCTCAGTAGCACTATTTAGTATACCATCTTAATAAAATTTTAATTAATATACAATCCAATAGTATTTTAACTAGTTGGTCAAATCATAAAAAGTTATTTCACAAATACCAATTTTTAAAAGGATCTAGCCAAGGGTTTGTTTATTGCGTAAAACCATGATTAAATTGTGAGTCTTGCAGTGAATTGATCTTATTACGAAGACAAGGACTCGGGTTTACAGGGTTGCAAAAATATAGTTCAAAGAGTATACCCAAATCACCTAATTGTCGTTTGTGCCTCAAATAATTTTAATATCCGCATGCTATACTTCGAGGAATTCTTTCATGTCTCTACCATAGATTCTAAAACAAACATTGGGTGGAGCAGGAACTAATTTTGGTCTGTCCGTTGTCTTCGCCATTTCCATTACTCTTCTCACCAATTGTCCTTCTCACCAATTGTATTGCCCTTCTCACTCAATTCTAGTGTGCCCTCTTAGGTAGCAATTTGTTCGTAGTACTCTTGTAATGGACTGCATAATACCTATCAACATAAACATTACCATCTAACTGTAGTATTTCCATCCCCATCCCATTCACCATGTCGAAACTGATAGCCCCCATCCACTCGATGGATATTCCTCATGTGACTGCCGTGGAACTCCCGTTGATAGTCAGGAATACAGATAAAGCAGTTAACATGCTTGGTGGTAAAGATAAGATAAAGCAGGTGATCAATTCTAATAACAAGGCAGGAAATTCTTTTAACCATACATCCGTTGATAACACCCTAGAGTTGAAATTAAGATCCGACCCTTTTCACCATCCTATCCAGTCAAGCTACAATACTAGCGAGAAAGTATTGATTAAAGTATCAATTCCTACCAAGAGTATCCCTGATGACTACACAAAGAATCCCAGTAAGTATTCAATTCGTGACTTGATCAGGTTGAACGATGACAATAAAGAAACAGCAAAGCATAGGGTGAAACCAGTTGCAATTATTGATAAGACCTACTCCTTCAAATCTATTGCAGATTTTCAAATAAATACAAAGAATAACCCAATGGCTCAGGATTTTAATAAATCAATGTTAAATTTTAAGAAAGATGATGATGTTCAGAAATACTTCGATAAAAATGAACAATTCATGAGCATTCCTGATTACAAGAACTTGAATTACTATAATAATTATGATCATCAATTGCTTCCACCTCCAGTACTTTCCCCTATAAGATTCCCATTTGATTATAAGTACCAGAAGAATCCATTTACCACTGCTATTAAAGACTTGGAAAGTGGTGAAATCAAAGTTGTATCCACTAAAAACTCCGTCAAACTTTATACAAGGATGATTGACTACAATACTAATGATGTACCTAAGGAACCAGCCCAGGAATTATTGGAGAATTTGAAATCGTTGCGTTCTACCAATCATGCGGTCAATTCTCTCGATTATCAACTTTTGCAATGTATGGACTTTTTAACTAAAGTGTTCCAAGTCAAACCAATCTGGTTAAGAAAGCAATTAGAAGATATTGTACCGTCTGATCTCAAGAAATTCATCAAACAATCGTTACCTTATGTTTCGTATATTTATAAAAGTGGTCCGTGGAGATTTTGCAATGTTAAGTTTGGAGTGGATCCCAAGAGCGACAGCAAATTTTGGATATATCAGAGTGAGTACTTCAGAATTGCTGGAATTAAATTTGTATTGCCAAATAGTACAACTCGAAGAGCGATTCCAAACACTATTGCTCAAAATGGACAAGAAATAGAGGGGTTGGGCCTTGGGCAACTTGGTGTTTCTGAGTACTTATTTTTCAATGGTGTCTCCTTACCATCTACGGTAACGTATCAAATTGGAGACATTATTGATTCTGACATTACCACGATTATTCAAGATAATCAAAAACAAATGGGGAACGAGTTTCTACGCGATAAACTAGATTTTCAAGATGGTTGGATAAATAAACAAACTATGGAAGTTATTAGGAGAATTGTGAGATACAAACTTAATCGAATAGTCAAAGAAGAACCAATTGATCAAGCCAAAATTTATAAAATCGTTGAGACGGATTATACTGAAAGTGATGAAGCAGAAAAGAAAGAAGTGGAAGTAGAAGAGGAAGAAGAAGAAGAAGATGATGATGAAGGTGGAGAAGTAGATGAGGAAGAGAATGGCCATGATGTGGATGAAAATGGAGACTTAGAAATGGCTGATGCTGATAATGGTGACGCCAACGATAGGTCTACCACTACCACCACAAATCTCGATGAAACAGTAAGAAAACTTCAGCACTTCAACCCCGAAGTTTCGAAGCAGCTAGAGAATTTAGTGGGACTCATCAAGCAGGATTCTATTGAGGATTAATTGTATCATATGTACTATATAGGGCCATACACGTGACTTATGCGTGTCCATACTCGTCACCAAAAATGACACGGTTATAGAATTGTTTATCAGACTCTATCCATATTCATAATGACAAAGGCTACTCAAGCTGTATTGGCTACATTTGCACTCTCTGCCATCTACTTTGCTTTATACGCAGGTGTGATTCCAAGTACTCAAGCTTTCCATGATGAAATCCTACCATTCTTACCCTGGTGGGGGTTGGTTACCTTTGGTTCCTATGCTTTAGCTACTTTAGGCTGGGGTATCATTACATTTAAAGATAAAGAGGACAAGTATAAGGAGTTGTTGGTTCAAATCGACGAGGCAAAGGAGTTTTACAAGACCAAGGGTATTGAATTAGACTGAATATATCGCGAATGATCTACGAGCGAAGGGAGTTGGTTCTGATTGCATATTTCAGAGGAGATTAGAGGTATGATTTTCCGACCCTTGAGGTTTTCATTTTAGAGATTAAATGTTTCAATACTTAAGAACGTACACTGCAATACTCCTATGTTTACAGGTGTCTCATTAGGTTTCTTGTTACTTTATTCGTTGATGTCGTTAGGATCATGATTCGTCTATTCTCTATGTATACTAATAAATAAGAAGCACTGAAATTGAGTACTGATGCGCCCGGGATTGTAATATAAAATGTTGAATTCCCGGTATATGATTGCAAATGATTCATCTTAACATAACATGAATTGACTGAAAGATTAAGAACATCATGGAAAAAATTTTGAAAGGAAAGAATTAGTCAACGATTGAATATAATGAAAGTGGATTTAATCAAATGAAATATTCGTTCCATGATCAAATCTTATTTTTACCTTGCAATTCTTTGTTGTTCTCGTTTTGCTTTCATTTTCTTCTCTAATTCCGCAAAAACCCTGATACTCACGGGTACGTTACCCCAAGACTCATCCTCTTCAACCTGATGAGCAGGCTTGGAATTTAATTCTTCGAAGCTCTTATCAGCCAAAGATAATGGCAAGTTTTCACGTTTTAATTTCAGGATTGGAGGATGAAAATCCTCTGGCCAACGACCTCCTTTTTTATTTAATGCTGATGCGGCATGTGCCCTCTTCTCGTTCCAGTCTTTAAGATCCTCTTCAAATAATTCCCATACACAATTGATACACCCACTCATACAACAGTTATCGGGCTCTGGGGGCCTCGAGGGAACTGTAACACCTCCTATCACACGAGACTGACCTCTCAATATCCGACTCGATGATTGAGGTGCTTCACCTTTGATTCTTCCACCAAAAATCTTCTCAATTCTTTGCTCTGGAGTGAGATTGGGATCGATATGGTAATTTCCTTCAAATCTTGTTTTTGTGTGCTTCTTCAAAGATTCAAGTTCATCATTTGTCATTAAACTGGCTTCTATAGGATGTGTAGGATGTGTTGGGGTCTTGAGTACAAGATCGTAGTAGTCGAATTTCACATCTCCAATTCGATGAGGTCTAATGTTTCGAACAGGTCTTTGGGGGCGGGGAAAATTTCTAGCTGTGTTCGATGAGAACCGTCTAAGTATATTTCTATGCATTGTAGTGGTCTAGTCTAGAAGGTTAGCATGGGGAGTAGAGTTGGTATATGCCCCCAGGATGTGAGTGACCAAAATGATTAGTAAGTAATGACGTAAGCGCAATTTGCATTACCAAAACCAATGCATTTTGCTCCATTAATGTGTGCAGTATAGCCGCTATTTTAAATATGGATTATCCGTTCTCTCCGAATTCTATGGAATTTTATTGGTTGGATTGAATTAGTAAAAAATTACATAATAGAAGTCTTAAGTTGCTAATCTTAACTTCAGGTATCGCAATATGCAGGATTACTATAATAATTTGACTATCAAGCTGATATAACAAGCTGAAATAGTGAGAAGAATTGGCATGAAAATTAAAAATTGCTCCCAAACACAACGTAAGCTGAGTGCCTTTGAGTAACCCAAGGGTTGGAATAATTTTCTGAAAAAAAAAGATCATTTACCTATTGGTTCCAAAGTAAAACGAATAGCTTTAATCTCCAACAATGACTTTAAAATTATAAGTTACGGATCTAATAGAAATACGACCTCAATGGATCGGTAAAGTCTCCGCACTAGTTCCTTGGTAATCCCTTCTCTTTCATCATAATGTGATATATTCTCTATAAATGCTTTGTTCAAGCTATTGATCAAGAGAGCTTAAGGCTTTATCTATACTCAAGAAAAATCCATCTCCCATCCCAACTGAAGAAGCAGGATCAGGAATGCAAGTAGACTTGCTCTCTTTGAAGTTATTATTTATTAAACTGGTGATTCCAGATAAGTTGAACTTTTCTCTGATATCACCATCAACAGGTAATCTCGAAAAACATACCCTTATATGATCAGATTCAGTATAACGTTTAACAATCTCGTACAATACTTGTGTAGCTGACGAATCGATTTGCTTCATGCCTTTACAATCGAAAATTATTGATTTCACAGTATCATTATTGAAGGCTCTAGAGTTTGGTTGAGAAGGATGCACCAACAAAGTTCCATATTTCTCAATCCGGTTGAGTTTACTCTTTAAATCACCCACGTTGGCAAAATTTAAAGGTTCTGGAATCTTGATTATAAGAACCCCCTCGATATCTTCGATTTCGGAAATTAAACTAGAAAGTTTATCAACATGGCCTGAAGAGTTAGAAGACGTTTCCAGTACTTGAACTTCTTCATTTTCAAAGGTTGCAAAACTTTCTTCAATTAATTCATCTGCATTTCTAAAAATTGAAGTATTGGGAACCCTACCTAATATGTGAATTCTTGATCTTGAACTGTGTTTAATGACTCTTATAACGGCTACCAAAACACCCAAAGAAACCCCCGCAGGAGTGCTCCAGAAAATGGTAGTGAAGAAAATGATCAAGAAAGTGATTATTTCGTCATATCCACCAATGTTATAAAAGAATCTTAAATCGGAGGGTACTTCTTGAATAACTGTAATACCGATCACAGTCGTTGTTAATGCCAACACACACTCGGGTAAATAGTATAACAATGGGAGTAAATAGATGATTGCCAAAAAGGTACAGACTGCCACAAATATTCCAGCCATAGGGGTGGTTGCACCAGACAAAATATTGAGCTTAGACCTTCCAAAAGCACCAAATGCTGGCAAACCACTAACCAAACTAACCACAAGATTTGTGGAGCCCAAAGCAATCAATTCTCTGTTTGAGGAAACATTATAATTGTATTGAGTTCCCAAGGATTTTGTAGCAGTAGTAGAGTCAAAAAATCCTAAAAGAGTGCTAACAAATGCAATTGAAAAAGTTCTTTCATACAATGCCAATTTTTTCCATTGGAAGGGATTTACGAACTTGAGCGAATGGTTCGAAGAGGTAATATCTCCAACCACATCTACTCCCTTCTCATGCCATTTAAAGTACCAGCTTAAAAATGTGGCGACTATAACCATCAGTAAAATTTCGGGAATAAAAACTGCCTTTTTAATCTTGTACTTATTAATAAGGAGCTCTTTGTAGGATTTAATTCCCACCACTATGATAAGGGTAATAATAGAAATTGCCAAAGTAAGTTTATGGGCTTTATCGAAATTACGAAATGCAAATAGGACCTTATCTATCACCGTGACATGAGGCTGACTCAAGCTCAACTTTACCAACCCCATTTCCGTGCTGAATTCGTTAATTATCATAATGAAGCCCATAGCTCCAATAAACCCCTTTAGTAAGGCTCTACTTAAGACATTATCTAAAAACCCAAATCGAAGCAACCCACTAGCTAGTAATATTCCACTCAATGTGGAAGATATAGCCGAGGAAATTTCCAACTCTGAAAACTCCAGGAACGATTTTTCGTGTCTTATATACTCAATCGTTTGACCATACATTATGGCAGTCGATGGGGAGGCACCTACCACAAGTACAGGTACACAGCCAAAGATTGAGTACACGGTTGATCCAATGATTACCGAATATAGTCCGGTGATAGGTGGTAAATGGGCCAACGAGGTGGCAAATGACATCACCAACGGGATCTGGAAAGATGCCAAAGATAGCCCTGCCAAAATGTCTCCTGCCAACGCTTCTCGCCAGTTGTAATTAGGCAACCAGTTAAGAATGGGAAGGTAGTACGCAAAGTAAGCATATACATCAAAGCCATTGGTTGGCCTACCGGAGGCCAACCCCCTTATTTTAGCTGCCAATTTCCAACTGATAGGTTCATCCTCCACAGTATCTATGTAGCTATTAATGGCGGGATCATTGAAGTTCTTGAGACTGCGGAGAGACTGAGTAGAGGGAACAGTATAGAGGGTGGGTCTGGTTCTGATGGGGACTTGGCCACCACCAGCCTGACCTTTTGGAGTTCTCAACAAACGGGAAGTCTCATCAGTCATTAGGTGAGAGTAATATGACAATTGGATTAATAAATGAGATTAGAGATTAAGAGGATATTATGATATGTGGAGACGGAATTGACGTAATTGGGTTTGCGCGACCATGGGATTATGGTATTACGAGCGTGCGAGACGAACCACAACAATTAAGTTATTAATTAATAATTAATTGAACCATAATTGAAGGTTTGGGTTTGGTAAAGACTACTTGGGCTAATTAAACTATTAGTACCCAGAGTTAATTAAAGTACAGTTAACTCCAGAGTTTATTAAACTAAGTTGGAGAGGTATAAGTCTGGAAACATCTGTAAAAGTAAAATGTATGTACCGTGATTCACTGTATTGAAGGGAAACTCATTTGGTTAAATAGGTGTTCTAATTATCTATATATAGAGGAAGTCTATTAGACTTATTATTAGTAGCTTGATAAGCTATTGTGTTGATAGGTGGGAACTGTCAATGAATAGTATTGACTTGGCTGTGGTTATAAAAGTTCTCTGATATGGTGCCACCGTGATTTGATGATCATCAGACTGTTAACGAGTTGGTTAATTTAAGTACAAGTGGATTAACTATCACTTAGTGACTTGCTCTTCATCTGGTGTGTCCTTAGGCTTCTTTTCTCTCTTCTTACTGGCCTCGGCTACCAACTCCTCAAAAACCCGGGCTTCCTCGTCCTCAGCTTCGGTTCTGGTAACTCCAATAAATACATCTCCAACTAATCTCAATGCCTTGGCTCTAGCCACTCGAGTTTCGATAGCAACTTGTTTATCGTCCAAAATATTATCACAAACTGCCCTGACTGTTCCTTGAATCTCAAATTTGGATCCAGACCATGCGGCTGCCAATACCTTTCCCATTAAATATTTCTCCATCTCTGCAATCTCCTCAGGTGTGTGCTTTTCAGGAACCTTCTTCATTTCCTCCACCTTAGCCTCTGCCTTCCTGGCTTCCTCCTCAGCTCCTTCTTTGGTCTGTTCCAATTTGACACCTTCAAGTCCCTGTGCCACATCTTCCTTACCCTCTAGATTTTCATCATCCTTGGATCCATCTGCTTCTTGCTTTGCGTGATATTCGTTATCTTCTTGCATTTTAGCATACTCTTGCATGGTTTTCTGGGCGTCCAAGGCACTGGAAACGGTATTGAAGGTATCTTTCACTACCCCTCCTTTTTCCTTGACCGAATACCAGAAACCACCCCATCCAAAAAATGTCTGGTTCTTCAAGAAAATTCTGGATTTGTTCTTATAAATACTTCCGATGGTGTGTAAAATCTCCAATCCAAAACTCTCCATCTTTAATGATTCTGCTTCGTACTTTATCTTTTCCTTAAATGAATGAGCCACATCATCCTTCATATCGGTTTCGGTAAATAACGATAATTTCTCCACCAACTTTTTGGCTAATTCCTTTCTTGTTTCAATTTTCTTCAATCTGCACTCTTCTTCAAACTTTTCCAACTCCTCTTTCCTCTTTAACTCCTGTTGTTCCTCCTTAGTGAGCTCTTTTTTGCCCACTACTTTGGTATTATCTCCTGAATTCTCTAAATTGGCCCCTTCTAAATAAAGTGTGCTCTTGCTATCAGGAACCGTAGTTGTAGCTGTATTCGTTTCTTCTTTCTTAGTTTCATCTGCATCGTTTTTGTTCTCAGTTTCATCATTATAACCGGACAATTCAGCAGACTTGGATAATTCTTGTAACAAGGATAATTCACCTATCCAGTCCTTAAAGGCTTCCCCACCGAAGATCATGGAAAAGAATTCGCTGGGGTCCTCAAATCCTGCTTGAGGAATAGATTCCTGTTTACCAAACTTATCATACTTTGCTCTTAAAGTCTCATCACTTAAAACTTGATAGGCTTCTCCTACTTCTTGAAACCTAGCAGCTGCTTGAGGGTCATCAGGATTCTTATCGGGATGCAATTTGATGGCAGCCTTACGGTAAGCTTTCTTGATTTCTAGGGAAGTGGCAGTAGGTTGGATACTGAGAAGGTCATAGTAGGTGGAGTCTACAACCATTGTGATGGGGTATAGTTAGTTGTCACAAGCAAATTCAAAAGGGTGGCGGAAAGTAGTGAGGGATGGAACAAATTAGCGAGAGTTGTCGCGGTAAAAATAGTTGCTAGGTGTAATTTAGCGAGAGAATAAGAGTATTGCAAGATTTACGAGAAGCTAGTGAGAATTCAAGAGTACTGACAGAGATGTATAATAAAAATTTGTAGTGTTATCCTGGACAGAATTATTGGTAAAAAATTGGTCTAGGATAGTAGCATCATCTTTTCAAATATATATGTAATTTAATTCAGGGAGTTGATTTAGATTATGATTGATTGTCTAGAATTAATTATTTAAAGATTAAAATGAGAGTATTACCACTAGACATTTGGTGCATTTAACAACTCTAATAATGTTACTAGAATTTACGTATTTAAGTGTTTTGAAAGAAAAATTTAAGGACTGCTTCGCAGGTTTTTATTTATTGCGATGATCGCATTCTATATACATCAATTGGAGTAGTAGACCTTTCTCAAATCTACAATCTTTTTACCTCTACCAGCAGCCAAATCCTCAATAGATCTTTGTTTGGTTAACGCTTCAACAAAGCCCTTAACTACCAAAACTGGGTTTCTGGACTTGTACACCTTACCACTAAGATCCTTAATACCAGCAGCTTGACATACTTCAAAAATGTTTCTATTCACTCTCAATCCAAATCCAGCAGGTGCAGACTTAATGAATAACTTCACAGCATGATACTTGTATTCAACATTACCCAATATGGTTCTTTCCTCATATCTAGGGATTGGAGTAAGATTCTTAATTGCATTCCAATGAGCCTTACGAGCTGCCACTCTGACACCATCTCTGGACTTACCAATACCCAAACCAATAGTACCCTTCTTATCTCCCACAATAGTCATGACAAAGAAACTTGGAATGTTACCTTTAGAGGTTTTATTGGATACCCTCTTCATAATGATAGGACGAACGTATAATGACTTGATATAATTTTCTTCCAATCCGGTTAATTTGGCAATGTCTCCAGCCAAATTATCTCTTTGGAACACCCTCTTTCCTGCCACACCTTCTTTGAATCTTATTTTTAAATCGCTTCTATCAGCACTAGCTATTTGGGGAATTTCGGGATATGGTGAACTTTCCTTTGCTTGGTTAGGGAAAACAACCGGTTCTTCCCATTTTGGATCGGTCAATGAGTAGTCAAAGGCTTCCTGGGAAGGTGCTACTTTCGAGAGACCTCTGAATCCCTTCTTTTTTAACTCAAGAACCTCCTTAGGATCTACCAATGACTCAGTGACTTTGATACTTTGTAATAATTGTGGAGAGTAGTATTTGGCTAAGAAGTCAACATGCTCTTGTACCTTTTTGTTGGACTCTTGAAGACTAGTTTTAGAGGTAGAAAAGAGCCGCTGAGCAAGTCCACGGCTGATTCTGGACGCCCTTATGGGAAACTGGGACCGGAACATGGTGGTGGTGGTGTTGGATGAAGAGTAGTGAATTTTTCATAAAATTTTGATGTCGCGTGCACGACCAAACCTGGAGTTACCAAACGACCAAGCGATAACACAAATCAAATAATAGCTAGATTGAAGTGGGAACTATAAAAGAACTATTTAAACGACAAAAAAAATATGAATTTATGGTTATATTAAATTAACCTTTCACATTTTTTTGAACATGGCTATTTTCAAATTTTATTAGGTAATGCTACTTATCAATCAAGATAATTAGAGGGATGTAGCCTCTCATTCGAAAGAAGGACAACAATTTGAGCTTACTTTACTCACATGTTTGATATAGACTTTACGAATCTAATAATTCAAATACATTTTGTGGTGTCTGAGACTGCTCTTCACCCTACGCTCCGCACTATCAAGTTAAAGTCTACAATTTACTTCTCTTGTGAACTTCACAAATTATTGCCAAATTAAACTAGCATGGAATATGGATTGAAGTTAATTAAGTTTATCAAATAATCTTCAGTTATCAAGTGACTTTTCTTCCAACTAGTACATAGTAACATTCAGGAGCGTGGGTTGAACCTAGTAAATTAAAACTACCGAAAGTTACCAAATTTATTAATAAATGTTGAGTAATGGACGAATTGCCAAAACCCTGTTCTGAAACCTGGGTAGGTGATATTAGAAACTACAAAAGCACTTTGAGATTAGCTAGGGAAGAATAAGCTTCTATTCTCGTTTACGAGTATGATTCAGCTAGCCCAGCTAATTGTTTTCTATAATATTTAATGATGAGCAGCCTCATTCGCAGTTCCTTGTTCGTGATGGTATTCCTGCTTGTTATAACATAATAAATACTGGAGGTGAATTTACAGAAAATAAATATCCAGGATACAGTGCTTTTAGGAACAGGGAGTTACTGTCAAGGTTACATTAAGGCAAAGAAACCTGGAATCGCAAAGAATCCTGGAATCGCAAAGAATCCTCGAATCACTCACATTTTTATTTAGTTTGAGTATTGATTTAGTTGTCAGTTATATACTCTACGGAGCATTTTCTTGATTGAAGAATCATGACTCAGTAAATTTCAAATTGTATACCATGGACCGGGTGAAGAAAAATTAAATTAAACTTGCTGCTGTAAAAACGATATGTTTGTCAGATGGCAGGTTTTTAAGATACTTAGATAGATCCTCCTAAGTCTTATCATGGTTCAGATTTGACTACATAAATAGTAAACTACAAGATTATGTACGCTTTCAGTACACAATACGTTTCTAAATTGCTGAGCTTCGATTTGCTAAGTCTTCAGCTCCTCTAATCTAAACATTTATTAGCGTGTCATTATACAACAAGGCAGAATAAATGAACATACCAAGTTGAGGGTATCGTAACATGATGGATCAAACAATAAATTCTGGATAGTTGAAGATCCAATAGAGAGATTCAAATCAAATCAAGAGTCTTGTTCCACCTTTGTCGTTTCTTCCTGTACATCCAAAGGTTTAATGTTCTCATCAGAAATGGATTGAGCAGCAGTTACTGGGGAGTACTGTAGCTTTTCATTCTGTTGCTGAAGTTTAGCCACTTCATCCTTCAATCTTTCAGCTTCTTTCTCCAATCTCTTTCCAAATACATCGATATAATAAGTGGCACCATTATAGCTAGCCCAAATAAAAATGGTAGAGACAAAAGCTCCACATAAATGTTTATACTTGAACCAAATTGGACAGAAAATCATGGTTAAGATTTGGTATCCAAATTGAATAAATGTGAAGGCCACCGTCTGCATCCAAAGGTAAGGAAGAGAAAGGACAAGTTTTCCCAATGTGCTGGTACTATTTTTTTTCTTCAAAAATGTGAATGATGTAACTCTTCCATTTTCGATTTCCTTCTTCTTACGGATTGTGATGAAGTAGTGGTACGATACTTGCCAGACTGTATAATAAAATGAAGTCCAAATAATACCATTAATAAAATTCCAACTGTCAATGCTAGCAACTGCCGGAAATCTCACTTTAACATATTCCTCTGGTAATTCATGTACAATCACAAACATGGTGACAGGAGGCATAACATGAATAAAAGAGCTCGTAGTCTTTTCAATGGAATGAAGAACAAGTGAATTTCTCCATGTGATCACTGCAAAGGATAATGTACCCATTGATAATGAAAACACCGATACAAAGAGGGTGGGGGAATCTGGAAAAAACCAAATAAAGGCTATGAGTAACAAGTTGACGTAGTAGCACAAGTCTGCCAAGAAGTACTGGAATGATTGTTTGAAGTATGTGTAGAATCTTATAGGCATCAAGAAAGCCAAAAGAATTGTATGATAAAGAGGGAAGTAGGTCGGATACTTTCCTATTATAAACCCAGAAGTAGCAATTAAGAATACAGCCACAGCATAGAAGAGTTTCTCTGTAGAAGAACTTTGTAAATTTCTATGAAGTCTCTCATCAAATTTCTGCAACTGCTTATTGATTTTCTCCTGAAGGTGAATGAATTCCAAATCTCTAATCTGTTTCTTATTGTACTTATTGAACTTCTGTTGGGTCTTCAATTTCATATCTTGGAACTTCTTCTTGGTACTATCACTAACACTATCTAAATTCAAACCAAAATCAAAGTCATTAACAAAAAGGAGCTTAGATAAGTCAATAAATGACACAGACAGACTGGAATCACTTCTTCTCAAGGTGGGCGCATATACCGAAGAGGCCGAAGATGTGGCCACTTCCTCATCTGACTCAATAATGAGCAGGTTACGCTTATCGCCATTCGAGTCTGTGGCACTGGACTCACCATTGGAGTTCACAGCTGAAGCAAGACTGCCTGTGCTATGGGCTTTGGGTTTAGACATGATATTCAATCAAATCACTATCACAAACACAATTAACTCTCAAAAATGTATAAGGTCCCTCTGGTAGAATATATACTGCAAGGGAGCGGCTATCGTTGTAACACACGCCAGATATGATCTGAACCAAGCAGAGTGGAGGATTGTTTTCAGTGTTCTTATCGTCACCACGTGTAGACCTGGCTGCAACGATGACCAATGCACGTGATAAATCGATTAATGGAGACAGAATATAAAACCTATATATCTGTATATATATATAAATATATATGAGGATGGAACAGTGTATAGCCGGGTTAACGTTTAATGTGTTACAAATATATTGTATAAAAATTACTCGAAAGTATTGTGTCTTAAACGTATTTCACCGGGTCTGGCAAGATATGGCCAATTGCGTTTAAAACTATCATTATACCTGGAATATTCCTAATTGAGAGAACCCTCGTCAGACGTAAGGAGTAGTTCCTTAGAGAAATAATCTGACACCTTCAGCTCTCCGAGTGGGCCGAGATCCAGAGCATAAATTAAATCAGGAACGGACGCGTGGTGTCAAGGGAACTATAAACTAAGACCTAAATATTTTCAATTGCAAATACTTGGTTGGGAAGAACAGGGGGAAGCTTGTGTACTGATTCTTGATTATGAAAATATTGTAAAAATCAGAGATTCTTGAACACGTCTTGAGAATGACAATTATGTTGATGCACCTCGCTTAAGTCTAATTTTAAATAAACAGCAAAATTATAATTTGACATAATTCTTATAAGGTAAGGGCACAATATACTAATTATTCTCGAGTTCTAAGGTTAGGTAAGATAAAATCATTTGGTGCAATTACGAAATTAATCCTTTTGGTTTTGCACGAAGAAGTTTCTTGTACGTGATGTAGAAAGAATGTTCGTAGAGGAATTTTATTTTATAAGAAGGTATTGATCTTACACCATTTCAACAGAGTTTTCTATAAGCTAACGGGAGTGGAGGAATTTTGAAACAATTAACTCCTTCCACTGGACATTATCCCTTTAAGGTATTTCTGGAGTGATTCATTCTTACGATAGCCCATGTGATTTTCAAACCAACTATAGTATTGTCATGATCATATTGTATAGATTTCTCTGAAATCAACCCCAACCATATCAATGATTTGAAAAGTGCCATTAATTTATTTTCAAAAATTACTTTTTGCAACCGGTTCACATTCTACAATCAATCTATCAATGCTATTTATTAATCCAGGAAATTGAAATTATTTGAGACTATCCTGTGTTGCTATGCTGTCGTCTTGCCTAAGGTGTTGCTTTGAATGCTATACATATTATCTGCTCATTGGATCGTTATTGGGTCATTTTTCATTTTATACCTTGCTCACTTCCGCCTTCATGGCATCAAAATTGTACATTTTCTTGTTATTCTTTTTGGAAGGAACGTGTGGATGCTCCTGATTGTACTTGAAACATTCCAACAAACATTCCTTTAATGCATCAACACTCTCCTGTGAGAGCTGGAAGTGAAAGGCCACTCTTCCTCCCATAAGCCGCAAGTTATACTTTTCTCTCGCTATTTGTACCAATCTGGCGTCATCTAATTTGTTGGCCTTGAGATCAATAAATACAAAGTTGGTATCCACGGGACTCTCCAAGGCAATACCGTGTTGGATGCAAAATTGTCCCACTTGTTTAGCAAGGCTATGAGAGTATTGGAGCTTAGAGAAATTATGTTCGATGGCATGAATAGCCATGGCAGACATCATTCCCGCTTGTCTGATTCCTCCACCATTTTGTTTTTTGAAATGATTAGCCTTGGCAATGAACTTCTTGGATCCTACCAAAATAGAACCCATTGGTGCTCCCAAAGATTTGGAAAGACAGAGAGAAACTGAATCAAAGTGCGAACAATACTGTTTTATGGTTACACCAGTTGCAGCCAGAGCATTCCATAATCTGGCACCATCCAAGTGCATAATTATGTTGTTGGAGCGGGCAAATTGGGCAATTTTGGCAATCTCCTCCTCTGGCATGATGATCCCATGAAGAGTATTTTCCAATGAGATCACTTTGGTAGGAGCAGCATGGATATCACCATCATCAGCGGTTACATTGTCCATAATGTCCTCTAAGGTCAAGTAGTTACCATTAGAGGGAATCACAGGATGGACCATTGCTTGTGATAAGGTTGCCAATCCTCCCGCTTCATGAAGGAAAACATGGGCCCGATGGTCACATAAGATGCTGTATGGTGGTTGGTACAAATTAGCGCGCAAACCTATTTGGTTTGACATGGTTCCACTAACACAGAAGAGGGCAGCATCTTTACCGGTCAATTCACACATTTTCGATTCAAGCAAAAGAGTGGTTTCATCTTCCTGGTATACAGAATCTCCGTAGGTGGCATGGAAACTGGCTTCAATCATGGTTTTAGTGGGCACAGTGAAGGTGTCACTACGGAATTCATTATGGGTAGTATATCTCTCAATAGTCATGAAGTATTGGTAGAATGGTGAGATTAGATGAGAATGGTTCTGGATAGTTAGTTTTTGAACTGACTAATTTATGTTATTGGGTGCAATGTGCTCTTATACGTTGCGGTCGCACATCGCGTAAGGATCCTTATTTGGGCACAAAAGAAATTCATCTCATCGAATGCCTTGAGGTCCAAAATGGAAAGTGGAGCAGCCCGGAAAGACAGAGCCGACAGGTCACTATACAATTTTTAGACATGGAGAACAAGCTTAGTTACACCAGGTGACAATCTACATGATCATTTGTGATTACGTATGATAAGACAAACTAGAGCTATCGCAACTCGCTTCCTATAACCGTTTTTGACACGTGATGCAGGGCCGCCGTTACCCGATGAGTGTGGTCATTACCAGGATTTTGCGGCAGAATGACAGATCATTTTTGTCCATCGGACACTCACCAATTTAATGGCTCAACATCCGTTACACTATGTGTACCGGTCAAATGTATTGGCATTAGTATTGGCATTGGTATTGGCATTGCTATGGCCATTGCTTTCACCAAACTCGTATCCGTAGTTATCCTTAGATTCATTAACATTCAAGTTAAGACTGGACCCAAATGGTTGAAACTCGGCCATGCCAAGATGAAAATTGTGGTTCAGCGGGTTGGGGTTGTCGCGCCAGATCTGACTGTTGGATACACTGCGGCCGTGAGTGGGGGTGGTGTCGCTGACCACGGAACCTGAATGGGCCATTTCTCCACTATTCCATAGTTTAGGCGCCATCAAATATCCAGAGTCATTGCCCGTGACTCCGTTGACTCCATTGACTCCATTGACTCCATTGACTCCATTGACTCCATTGACTCCATTGACTCCGCCCACGTTAACTCCGTAGACCCCTTCGTTGTGGAGACTAGTCAAGCTATCATAGAGATCGTTCCTTCCGAGATTAGTGTTCCAAACCCCGGTGCTCCGTTGTGCTCCGGGCTGCACTGGACCCCCACTAGGTGTGGAACTTAAGGTACTATTGGCAATCCGGGGCGAGTACCATGAAGAATTGAGCTCGTACCCGTACAATGGTTGCGAAGGAGTTTCTTGAATTGGCGAATTCAAACTGCTGGCATAGATTTGGTCATCGTAGGGAAATCCCTGTAGTTGTGGATTCAAAGGCTGGTTGAGTAATGGTTGGATTCTTTCAGCTTCTGGTGCAAGAATCGAGACTGCTGGGGAATTTACACCATTTACACCATTGATTCCATTTTGTGAGATGGACGCAAGTATGTTATTTTGGAGGGATGGACTATTGGTGCCAGTCATCATAGGACTGGTTTGAATCGTGGGTTGATGTGGACCAAGCCCACTGGTAGAATTGATAGATGAATTCACCATTGCATCCATACCAATTGGCTGGGTATTAATTTGGTCCAAATTAGTCGTATCATCCTTGGAGTAAACCAGTGTATAATGGTTGAAAAAATTCGAATTAGTCCCAAGCTCTTCAATTCCGGGTGAAAAACTTCTGGTATGTACTCTGTTTCCTCCACTGTTAAACCTTGGCTTAGGCAATGCATTCATGAAACCACCAAAATCAATAGAAGCTTGATATTCAGTGAGTTTGATTGGTTGGTATGACTTGTCCCTATTTTGTTTGGCTATTTCCAAAGACTGATGGATCGATACATATTTCTTGATTTCAGCCCGGAATGCTTCCTTCCATCGCAATTCGTTTTCCTGGTAATCGTTGATTTCAAGCATAATTTCATCTTCCCATGTGGGTACAATTTTGAACACCTTTTGTAAGGTATCAAATATTTTAGGGTTGATATTACCTTCTTTGGTGAAAATGATCGAGGGCACTTCTCCTCCAACAATACCATTGGTTGCGCCAGAAGAGAGTGCAGCCGGTGGAACGAGTGGACCATTCAATTCATCAATCAAAGGTTCCAATTGGTTCACAATTGTAACTAGCTCTTTCTTTTCTGCCAATAATGATTTCATGTTATCTTCAATCTTTTCATTTTCTTTTTTCAAACCTTCATTTTCCAATTCAATTTGCTTAATTTCATTATGAATTTTTTGCTTTTCGTTGGCTTCTCCATTCAAAAGTTGAGTATTTCTTTCGGTCAATTTTTTGATTTTTTGCCTCGATTCATCTAATTTGGTTTCAAATAGTTCTATGCTAGCTTTTAATGTATTAAGTTGGTTTGTCAATTTTAATTTTTGATAGTTCAATTTGTCTTTATTTCTTTCTAATGATTTGACATCATTATCTTTCTTTAATTTGCTATCGGTCTCCTCATCGTATTCTTGCTTGTAAAACTTGTACTGCTCCTGTAAGGTTTTTGATTCTTTATTTACACGATTTTGAAAGTTTTTATAGTCCAAATTCAATTTAATAGTCTCATTTTGAAACTCAATAAGATAGTCATTTAATACGTCAGAACTAGTTGTAGTTTTAACCACATCAACAGTAATAGAGTCGATATCAAACTTAGTGTTCGAGTCTTGCTCAATTGCCTTGACTTTCAGTTGTTCATTGTTAATCGATATTTCACCCATTTCAATTCCGAATGAATCACCTTCTTCCTTTTCAATAGATTGGATATACACTGCAGAACTCTGTGATCTGAAATTAGTTAATGAATTCACTGCAATAATTTGGATCTGGTACAACTGATAGGGGTCCAAGTTGTTCAATTTGCATGATTTGGAGGTGATGGTTGCCACCTCCTGATTATTGATAATTAAAATATAATATAGGTTCTCATCAAGTTTTATTTCGATATCCCAATGAATGATAGCCGAGTTTTTGGTGATCGAGTCAATACATATGTTTGGAGAGTGTGGAATCTCGATATTTAAATCCTCTATGAGTTCCTTAACAGGAGTCTTGAGGATCTTGAAACAACGATATAATATCCAACAGATCGATGGCACTAGTGTAAGTAGTGTTTCGATCATGATTTACCTCGCTGGAATGACTAGGTAAAGCAAGGACAAAAATCGGGATTGGAGAGAAAACGTCGAGTAGTTTGCGAGGTACGTCCTCTGGTATTGGGTGATTTATTGTATAAGTAGTAATACAATAAAACTTCTCTTTGCGGTTTGGCCGATTTTGGCCGCGCACGACCGATTCGAGAAGATGTACGAGTAGGAAGCCAGTCAATTAGAGGGGTATTTGGAGAAGGATAAAGGGAATAGTTAGAGACAGACCTTTTAAGACCAGTCTTTTTCAGGACTTTTTGGCCATTGGAATAGTAGGGGAGTTAGTGAAATTTGGATTCGTAATATATTACGTAATTATAAATCTTTCTCCGAATTCCCGGTGGAGTCAATATTGAAAGTTTTGTAGTTTTTACAAACCTTTAGATTCTAAACGATTGGATCTTCGATCATTTTGAATGCTTTAATAAAGTCCAAATGATGTCGCTGTTTGCTACATTGTTAATACCCACCCTATATTGACGTTACTTAAACCCTATCTATCGTTTCTCTATCTTCAGGAAGTCTGATACTTTCAGTCAAGGTAAATTTTATACTAGAGATACTCACAACAACCATGACGAGATTAAATGTACCTAGAAGGAAAAATGGAGCCAAAATCCAGTAATCACTCCAAATTCCCCCAATTTTGGCAATAAGTAAGATTCCCAAGCCCCCAGACAAACTGTACAACCCACTGAGACTACCCATATGTGGACTCTTCTCGATTCCACTTAATAAACTCATACTGGTGATGATAGTTCCAATTTGTGAAAGTCCGATGAAACTGATCATGACAAAACTACTCACTGTATGAGGATCATAGATGCCTTCCTCTGTATTATTGCTCAATAAGCAAATACCGTAATTTCCAATTATTCCCGCAATAGAAGTAAGTAGAACTGTCTTTTCTTTACCTACAGATTTGAGATCAATCAACCAGCCCCAAAGTGGAGCTGAAACTAATGCAACGGTTTGTGCCACTCCAGTAAGAATAGCAGAAAAAATATAACCATCATGACAGGCATCTCTAGAAGGAATTTCTGGTGAAGCATCCTGACTATTGGTACCGCACCGGCCAGTACGATAATAGAAATTGTAAACTAAAAGTGGAATAAAAACTGCGGTGGCAACAGTGGTTGATCTACCAACAAATGCACCAACATATGCCAATTGAATTTGTTTATCATTTTTTGATTGTATCAATGCATCGTAGATGAGTCTGAAATAGGGCTCATCTCGAATAACTTCTTCATCTGGATCATCTTCCAGCTGAGTGACATCTGGAATATGAAGATTCTGGGGCACTGACTTCTTGAAATCATAAAGGAACGTGAATAAGAGTGCAAAAATCGTTAATGCATAAACTGCAATGATATCGTAAGATATCTTGAGACCTGATTTGATATCCAAGGAAGGGAATTTATCAACCAATCTTGGTGGTAAAGTAAGGAAAAAGGATACAGCAAAAATTGCTCCCAGACCACACGACATACCAACCAAAGCAGCGTATTTACCGTTCTTAGACTTAGCAGAATGGGTGATTTCTCCATCTTCAACTATCCGATTTGGTCTATGCCAGAATTTATCTAATTTAAAGTCGGAATTAGATAACTCATTCAAGGTAACCGTTACCATACTCATACAAGCCGTGACACCAATGGCAAACACACCTCTATAGAATAACAAATCAGGAAAAATATTGTTACTAAGCTTACCGTAACCAAAAAGTGCAATAGCAAGTATAACGAAACTGGTACTTTGAACAAACTTAGAGCCACTTATTTGGAACCACCATAACCCATTGAGCTTATCTGCCAAAGCACCCAATAACGGTGCCGCAATTATAGCTGTTATTTCATCCACAGCCGTTAATGTCCCTATTACGCTCCCGATCCTTTCATGTTGAAGACCAATGACTTCCGTTAGATAAAAAGGCTGTGTAGACGATAAGAAAACCACTATCGACACACAGGCAAATCCTGCAAGGCAAAATGCCACTAGGTTGATAGGGGTATAGTTTGCTAAAAACATTGCTATGATTGTAATTTGCGTTTATCTATTAGATCTAGGATATCGGGATATCACGTGATCCAGCCAAGTCACGCGATCGGAGCCGTGTCGGGTTCCCGGAGGCAATCGATGTCGATCCACGGGTAAGTGTATACAGGATAGCCTATTGGGGCTGGAAGCTGCCTGCCGTTCGGAATGGTGCGGCTGGACTGCAGCTGGATCTTTCGTAAACTATCTACTAAATCCGAGCCGGATCTAGATACTCACCTGAACATAAACTTGAATTGAACATGTTAAAAATGAGTAATTAGGAAGTGTTTAATGTTAGTAAAAGAAACAATGATGGGGTTGATTGATTGTAATCGAGATCAGGCTTATCTGATAATAAATAGTAAGATAAACAAGAAAATTTGACTGGGTGTGTTGAAAACCCATTACCAGAGCAGCTCACGTGTTGTTGCTATCGGATTCTCGGATGGCTATTGGGTGCAAAAATTAATAACCGGAATCCGGAACATGCCATGCTATATAAAGCAAGGACCCTGTGATCATTCTGATAACTAAAACTGTCGATCACAATGAGCCTCTCTTCAGCCTCAATACACACAAAAAATGAAGAAGATTATACCCAACCATTTGATGGTACAAACCAACGTTTGAGTTTGGTAAGGACTGAAACTGCAAAGTCACTTCAGACATTGGGAATGTCAAAGGATATCCCTACTCCTGATATAACCAACCCTAAAGGCACAGAAAACCCCATTTTTCCAGAAGAATATACCCTTGAGACATCCACGGGATTGGTGCCTTTGCATCAGTTACAATCGTTGGGTAGAACCATTACTACAGATGAAAAAAATCAAGATGAAAATTCGCTTCCAGCAGATGCTGAGTTTGTCACCTTTGTGGTTGATGATCCTGAAAATCCTCACAATTGGAGTATCGTGTTGCGTTGGTTCTACACTGCTATTTTTGCAATCTTTGTTATAAGTGCTGCTTACGGGTCTTCTTGTCTTGCTACCGGCCTCCCCACTATTACCAAGAAGTTTGGGGTTAGTACTGAAGTTGCCACTCTCACAGTTTCTCTTATGGTTATGGGATTCAGTGTTGGTCCGTTGATTTGGGCTCCATTATCTGAACAGATTGGAAGAAAACCGGTTTACATAATATCCTTTGGATTGTACGTGATATTCAATATTCCTTGTGCTCTTGCACCCAATATTGGTGCTCTATTGGTATGTCGTTTCCTCTGTGGAGTGTTTGCTTCAAGTGCATTGACAAATGTGGGTGCAAGTATAGTTGATATTCACAAGGAAACCCGGTCTTTAGCCATTGCATTCTTCTCGTTTGCACCTTATTCTGGCCCGGTGTTAGGGGGAGTTGTAAATGGATTTATTAGTGTTGGAACTGGAAGATTCGACATGATGATTTGGGTCAACATGGCTTTCGCTGGTGTAATGTGGATCATTATCATCATTTTGCCAGAAACTTATGCCCCTACCATTCTTAAAAAGAGAGCAAAGAAATTGAGAAAAGAAACAGGAAATCCAAATATTATGACTGAACAAGAATCTCATCCGTTGACATTCAAGCAATTGCTTAATGATAATTTAATTAGACCCCTCAAGTTTATCATTCAGGAACCAGTTTTGGATTTGATATGTGCATTCGTTGCCTTGATCTATTCTTTATTATATGCATTTTTCTTCGCTTACCCGGTAATTTTCAATGAATTATATGGTTACAAGGACAACATCATCGGTCTTATGTTTATTCCAATTTTAATTGGTGCAATGTTAGCACTTACGACTACTCCAATTATTGAAAAGAAATATATGGAACTTTGCAAGAGAAGGACTCCTACTCCTGAAGATAGGCTTGTTGGTGCTATGATTGGATCTCCATTCCCTTGTATTGCATTATTTATTTTAGGTGCTACTTCTTACAAACATATTATATGGGTGGGACCTGCTTCTAGTGGAATCGCATTTGGTTATGGAATGGTTCTTATTTATTATTCATTGAATAATTACCTTATCGATACCTACGCTAAATACGCCGCTTCAGCATTGGCCACCAAGGTATTTTTAAGAAGTTCCGGTGGTGCAGCCTTTCCATTATTTGTTACTCAAATGTATCATACTTTGGGTTTGCAATGGGCCAGTTGGTTGTTGGCATTTATTTCTTTGGCCATGATTGCCATCCCATTTATTTTTTATAAATATGGTGCTACTTTGAGAGCAAAGTTATGCCAGGAAGATTACACCATTTCCCATTAGATACACATCTCAATTAATTATTTAATTTGTTAGCTTGTAGAATAATGCCAAGAATGAGAACTACGAGTATGGAAATTTCAATCTTATAATTTTAAAGTAATATCTAATTTCTTACTTGGAGAATTCACTCTTTTGAACCATAGTAATAAATTACTTTCCTAATTAGAGTGTTCAGTTCCTTCAAGTAATCCTGTAACTTTTTCTAAATTGACCCCTGTAATTGAAGCCATGAATGCACCAATTTCAATGTTTTCATGGTTACCCAACAACCCATCATATGCCTTGTGGGACAATAACTTGGACTTGATTGCCTCAGAATTGGTGTGGGCATAAATGTTAACATCCACGGCAGAGTGTCCATGGGTAGTCCATCCTGTTTGGGATCTAACTGAAATAATGTTGTTTAAAATATATAAAACATCATTAGCACTACTAGCGTTTTCAACCACTAAGTCGAGCTCCTCATTTGTATAAGTGCTCACACCTAAATCCTTTTCAATAATTTCTTCAGCAATGAA
This sequence comes from Suhomyces ambrosiae, assembly GCA_030568575.1. Taxonomy (NCBI): domain Eukaryota; kingdom Fungi; phylum Ascomycota; class Pichiomycetes; order Serinales; family Debaryomycetaceae; genus Suhomyces; species Suhomyces ambrosiae. The sequence goes on along the minus strand of JAJMGA010000013.1, from coordinate 68,787 downwards.
CTTTTTGAATTTTTTAACGTCTTCCTTATGCTTGTAACCGAAAACCTTTCTTGCAACATATTCACCAGAGTGACTACTGTTCAACAAGACTTCTGGATACCATAAGTAATCTGGGTAAGATGGACTGACCTGTCTAGCAGTTACCAAGCCACCGGTTTCATGATCAGAAGTAGAAATAGCAACGGTATCGACGTCAGTTTCATCAATAAATTTAATTACCTCTTGGAATGCCTCATCGTAAGCCAAGACTTCTCTAACTTGAGCAGCAGGGTCATTGTGGTGACCAGCATGATCAATTCTACTACCTTCAATCAATAAAAAGAAACCCTTATCAGAATTTTTAGTAGCTTCAGACAATGCTGTCAAAGCCACTTTGACTTGTTCGGCCAAGCTTGGGTGAACCTTGGAATCACGGTCGATATCATAAGGAATGTCACCATCTGCCAACAAACCTAATAATGGCAATGTGACGTTTTTCCCACCTTGTAAACTGTCGAAATCGACTCTGTCACCAACATACAGCCATCCACTTTGCTGAGCTTCCTGGATTAAGCTTCTGGAGTCAGCACGGCAACCATGACCTTCTCCCGTTGGATAAAAGTGGCATCTACCACCACCAATAATCAAATCCACCGATCTTCCTAACGGATACTCACCCAATTGATGCTGGGCAATCAAGTCTTCCTGGAACCGGTAGTCTACATGGGAGCTAAAGGCAGCAGGAGTGGCATCGGTGATTCTGGTGGTAACCACCAAGCCAGTCAAGTAGCCTTGAAGCTTCAATGCTTCCAAAATAGTACCACATGGTTGTTTATCAGAATCAACTCCAATTGCTCCATTATAGGACTTCAAAGCACACGAGAAAGCGGTGGCACCAGCAGCTGAATCCGTGATTAACGAGCTACTAGATCTGGTTCTAGAAGAACCCACCAAATACTCGTCCAATACCAAAACATCGTCAAGAGGTAACTTGTCTCTGAATTGTCTGAAAGAACGAGCTAATGACAAGGAAGCAGGGCCCATACCGTCGGTAACCATAAAGATAACATTCTTCTTCTTGGAGGGATCTACCTGGGGCACACTATCAGTGTTACGGGTAAAGAAGAGAAGATAAGCGACTAATGCCAATAAGAACACGTTAGCCAACCGGGAAATTAAATTGGGGAATCTTTGCTTTTTAGAGTTGTACACCGAAAGGGTGTCGCCGCCCAAGAGGGCTTGGTTCTCAGACATGACGGCTATCACTAACAGTCCAATAAGTGAGCCTTATATAGTAAGCTTATCGCGGGTGAGGGGATTGCGTAATCGGGCTCAAGACCCGAGAGTGAGATGGAGGACTACCAAAATCAGTGGTTGGTGATGCAACCAAGAACATAAATCAGTAGTTAGGGTCACAAAGAGCCAGAATAGGTCGTGAAGAATAATCAATCCAAGTATGATGTTCAAAGTCTGAAAGTATTCGATATATTGAAAGCATATAAACTTCAACCGATTTATGAAGCAATTAGCACAATAATAAGTAGAGGTGAGTAATGAATTATGGTAATAAGGTGCTAGTTCAAATGGCGGAAATAGCAAAACTTCATAGAGTATATTAATCAAATTATTCGAAATAAAGTTTTGGTTGTACCTAAGCTCATAATGTTCGATGTTTAATATGGTTCCCTGTACTTATATTGCTTCAAACTATTAAATAGATTCGAAGAAGAAATTTAACTTTCCTTGTAGTGCAGAAAAATCCACAACTTAGGTTTAATAATTTTGTAACTAACATTATACTCCAGAGGGCCAATTGCATTACAGGAAGTATTTGAATTTAAATAGTTCTCTAGTATTTTAGGTTGTCATCATCCATTCAAGAAAGCTACAGCTACATGAGTTGGATCTTGAACATAATTCATTTTAATGTGTATAGAATAACTGTGTAAGTATACTTGTCTACCTTGGGTTTTCTTCATCTTTCAAAATTCATCCACATAGATGCCTGTAGTTATGTGGTCAGAAATGTAATTACCAACTGCGACATCCATGATGGCTAATCCCACCAATTTCTGCACCGTTAGATTAGTTTTGGTGGTGTAACTTGATGCGTTCAAGTCGCTGGAATACAATTCTGCCAATTCAACTAGTCCATCCTGGTCAATTTCTCCCTGGATCAATTCCCCTGCCTCATGAAGTGTATGCTCTTTGGAATCAACCAAAATCTTCACTTGTCCCTTGAATTCAGACTTGATAAGCTCAATATCCAATTCGACCATTTCCGGCTTATAAGACCCAATTAATGAAATGAATTTAGGATATTTTGGGTCTTGATTAATGTGACTACTTTTGATTATGGGTTCCGTAGACGGAGAACATCCAAAAATAAGCGAACTATTCAGTACATGCTGAATCAATTCTGGAGTCTCACTTTGGGTCAGGAATGTGTTGAAATCAAAACCAGGAAATTCAGACACGAGTGAATGTGCCAATTTATCAGCGTTAGCCAATGTTCTATTGACAATATTAACAGAAGTGACCCGAGACCCGTACAATATCAATGCTAGCTTAATATGCCAATATGCCTGAGCACCCAGTCCGTATACCGTCACTTCTGGAAGAATTTTTGAGTTCACAGGCACTACTCTAGTAAGACCAGCTGTACTAGCTAGTGCTGTTCTGAAAGCTGTTAGTGTTGCGGCATTGATGACTGCTTTAGTTGATCCGGTATTCTCGTCAAGAAGAAGTACCGTTCCTTGAAATCCCAAACCTTTTGCGTTGTTCGACGGTCCTCCACTTATCAATTTGATCCCGACCTCAGACGGAGAGATACAAGGCATGAACAAATGGGTTGTGTCAACTTCAGGCTTGTTTGAATGTTGGATTATACGGGGAGGAATGATCTTATCGGAGTCTGTCGAACATGCTTTCAATCCATTGATGAGAACTGGTTGAAACTCATTGAGAATTGTGCTTTGCGAGAGCACTGAATCTAAATAGCTTTTAATATCTTTGTCACGGAGAACTCTCATGATCAAAGACAAATGAAATACCAACCAAGAAGAGAGTGAAAGATTTGAAGTAGTCAAATAGTAGAATGGATTTGATTCAAGTAAGATTACTTGAATTATTGTATATGGGTGCGGGTGTGCATATATGAAATCAGACCATACAATTATGGAGTACTTATTTCCTAGTCAATTATTGAGATTTCGGGAGTAACGACAAGAATTGATCATTCAACCACTTGATTTCTTCCGGTTCTTCTCCTAGCTTCATCACCACTGCTTCTCGGTATTTTTTCAAATCTTTTGAGAGCTCGAGTCTACTATTTTCATCTATCTCTTGTAGTATGTCTTCTAGAGCCGCAATTAAGGAATAGTATGCCATTCTAGATTCATTGCTAGGGGAATCTGAAAGACCATAGATCTTGTATTTGATTGAAAGTTTCTTTAAATTCGACAAAACCTTGGAATTTTGATACAGCTGCAATTGCTCATTGATTATGGCCTGCATTAATTCATTGCTGCAAACTCTCAAGAAGAGCTTTTGAATTTCCGAAATTCCAGAGAAAGTTTCAAGAATAAACTTGCTGATAGCCCAATTATGTTCAAGGGATGATTCCCAGATGAGAAAACTGGATTTCAACGAATTCAACTGACGGATGTAGTAGAACTCATCAAAGTTCTTTATATATTCAAAATTGAATTTCCAAACAATACGCTCGTAGAATGGTGTTAATCTATTTGCTTCTACCATGGGGTAGTACTTGGTTGAAAAGTTTTCTTTTAAATTCTTCAAAATTAACAATGGTTTCTTCAAATCGTGATATTTTTTCAATAAAATTATATCCATTTGAATATAATTGATTGGTCTCCACCCGAGATTCAATTCTTTGAGTTTGGTCAATTTAAGAGGGCTTTCATTCAAATTAACAAAGTGCTTATTCAAGATAATATCAGTCAATACCCGTGGATTGAGCTTATTTTGGTAGTAGAAAAGCTCCATTATTTCAAACAATCGCTGTTCAGATGTAGTGGATTTAATATAAGCTGTAAGCTCTTTAGGATTCATCTCTAATACTTGAAAGTTAGGTACTGTGCTCATTAATTTTGATGATTGGAGACCCATCAATAAGTTGTTGACATATATCTCCGCATTTTCATGTACTCCTGAGGTTGGAAGCTGCACTTGCATGATATCTTCAGGTTTATAGCGTTCATTCGGGGATCCCTTAGCAAAGTTTGTAAATAAAGATGGTTTGTAAGTTGACGGCTTTGTGGTCGATTCCGATGGGGAAAGAAGATTAAGAGCATCCGCAAGAATTACATTCTCAGGATGGGACTTGTGGGTAATGAATCTACGTATGGCTAACCGGGACATGATGGTGTAGTAGTAATTAATGAATAATTTTGGTGATGTGTGGTCACGCGTGGGTAAGAACGTGACACTTGAATGGAGTCTAGCACGTGATATACTTATTATCAAGTCAGAGTTGGTGAAAAAGGTAATACTACTAATATTCATGCTTACTTCCAAACTGGCTGTATCAGATGGCGATCAGATTGCTAATATATCTTGAACAGTGACAATGGTTTTGAAAGCTTTAATAGTCATAATTGAGCTTTCGACTAGTAATATTTAGAATATTTGAATATTTGATTATATTTACATTATATACAGATATGACAATATGTTCAGTTAAGTAGTACCTAAATTAAATGATCATTGAAAAGTAAATTCGATTAGAACTCATTGTGATTTGGATAGTATTGAATCTTTACACCGCTAACTAATGTCTCAACTCAGTCTTTCTTCGATTAGCTCATCGGCCCATTTTAAGTTTCTTCCACCATTATTCTTTAACATTGGTTGCTCAAATCTGCTCAAGTGCCTCTTCCAAATCAATTCTGCAGGGTCTTGGTCAGGTTCCACCCATTCGAATCCATCTCCTCCACTCATCCAATACGCTTGAAGCTTCAAATCTTCTAAGTCGTCTTTAGTTTGTAATAATCTGATTTTTTCTCCCTCTCTATTATATCCTGGTTGTAATGTATGTTGGTCTGTGTATAAATCATCATTGGTTCTACATAACTCATTGATAAGTTCAGGATTGGATTCGCCTCCATTTAATTGTCTATCCGCCTCAATAATCTTGGAAGCAAACATCATTTCGTCCGCATGTTTAAACATATTAGTGTAGAATGTTCCCTTTTGCCAGGTAACGATATCACCACCAGCCAGAATGGATTGTCTTCCCAACCTAACAATAGTAATGAAAAAACTGGAATTGATCAAATATGTCAATAACATAGAATTGATAGAACCAAGATGTCTCCAGCCATCACTAAGTGCACCCCATTCTATTATTTGATTTACGCCAAATTTGGTTAAGAATGTAATCAAAATAGACGATCCCACCAATCTTAAAATGCCTTGTTTTAACACCCTATTATTATTCAGGATATAGTTAGGATGGCCCACTGTCACATCTGCCAACTTAATTGCTTGCTTGAAATCACCGTTAAATAATGAGGATCTGAACGCAATTAAAGCCAAATCTTTTGGAATAATGGTTGAATCGGAGGGATTTTTGGCATAGTAGTAGTTGATGATGTGAAGGTTGATAAAAGTGGGTAATTTTAGTAAAAATATCTTTCTAAGTAAGTCTTGGCTAAACTGAACGCCTTCTTTTCCACTGAAAATGGTATCTACTACCTGTTTTGTTTCCATTATTGGCTTTGATGACTCGTCAAGCTGTTCATTAGGAGCATAGCTATTTCTCTGAATAGATTGGCATGACGATAAGGCACTTAAGACAAGATCGTCATACTTTGTCGAGTCATTGGTGATGCTAGTGAGCTCTTCTTGAACTTTACTTATAAGACTTTTGTAGTCTGAAATGTATGGAAAAGCTGTATAAAGTGGCCTGGTGAGTCTGAAAGCCCCCACAGTGGCCAGAACTCTTGATAATAATGCCTCTTTTCGTATAAGGGTCAAGATCATCATGAAAGTAATAATGTGTTGTAGCAGTGAATTGAAAAAATCAATCCTGCGTGCAATCACTGTGCTTGAAAAGAGGGCGAGGGAGTAACAATTTAGAAGGAAGTTCATTTTTAATAGAATAGCAAAGGCAAAAATATGCTTAGTGATTACTTTAATCGAAAAGAAAGGTATTCTATAGTAGTGTGAATTTGGAGTGGGTTAAAACCTGTGAAACCTAATATTTATTGCCCCTCTTAACTTGACTAGTTTTATTGATGAATGTCCTGCCATGTTCGAAACCACCATTATTTTATTGGCAATAGACTTGAATACTGTCAATATGTGAATACGTGAATTCAATATTATCGGTATGGGTATGATTTTTATATATCCTACTTTTTCTAATTTGCAATGTAAGTCAATGATTTTGTTACAAGCTCTTGATAAATGATTTGGAGTATAATTATTAATTAAGATATAGAAGTTGAATGATTTCACACAAATTTCTTTAAGCTTATTTTGCCAGATCGATAATTATTTTACGGGAACAATTGTTCGTAGAATACTTTTGAAATATGAATACCCTAATACTAGACCATCATTACTAATCACTAGATTTTTATATAGCAGTCCTTGGGTGGTATTATGACTTTGAGTAGTTCAATCCTGAGACATTCCGCATGTTTTTAAAATTGTAAAGAATTACAATTTTATCAGGATCCAATATCGACATTTCGATGCTACTACGCTACAACATAGCCTTGCTAAATACTGTTGTTAGCTTACCAATTTTAATGATTCAAATTTCCAATTACTCTTGTTTACTATTGGTTAACTAGGTGAATAGCCTATATAGATAATAAGAAAATGAAATTGAATACTAGTCATCAGTGCACTGACATAAGAACGGTATTCTACATCCGTTCAGCAGTATGAAGGTATCGACAAAAACCTCACTTAATATACCACCGCCTACTAGACCAGCTAACAGGAGAATGCTTACCTAATTCTTTATCGAGTCGGTATGCAAATCTTAGTGTTCCGAACTGACTCTTTTTGTACAATAGTCTCACCGCAAAATGACGCATTAATGAAGTAACTCTTAAGGGGTATTTCACATACACCATTGCCTAAAGACACAAGTTATACATAAACCTGTAGACATAGCAGCTCATGCTTCAATACCAACAGTCATATAGCATTTTGTATGAACAAGACTGGTTCTACCGTTTTTTTGGTTTATTTTTAATCATCAAGGTTGATAGAAATGGCTATAAATAGCATATCAAAATTCCAGGTTTTATTACTCCTGGGATATAAAGTTCTGAATATCTCAAAAATCCTTGCATCCTCTCTAATCGCTTAGTCTTAGTTATATTTGCATCATGAAAATTTCTGTGTTAACTGCTCTCTTGGGTGCTCTCAGTGTGACATCTGCTTTAATTGTGAAGGTGACCGGATTTGAAGATGAAATGAGTACTTGCGATGAAGTAGAATGGGAAAATCTTCCATACTATCAAAACTTGTACGTATTGAACATCAAAGATGAAAAACGTATAGAAACTGCTGTGTCTAAATTACAAGAAGCTCACATTAATGGAAATGATGGTGATGTATTCTACTGGTACAATTACATCAAGAACGATGGATTTCAGGAGAAATCTTGTAATCGTCTCTTTGGGTATATCCATAGTTCTTTGCAATATGAAATTGAAGATATCGCTAGGATTTATGGTGTTGATTATTTACAGAAAATGCGTTCAACCACTAGTGTTGCGGAGTTAAAAGACTCATTGGATTTGTATTTCCAAGGTAATACTACTCGTCTTAGTACCTTGTATACTCCTGGGAAGAAAGGTCTCAATTTTGAGGCTGACTCAACTGTTTTCGTTGCCCAACAGTAGATTAATTGATACTGTTCATATTATGCATAAGTTATGCACAATAACCCAGAAAGTTAACCTATATAGTTAAGGCAATATATTGGTGAGCTTGGTTTATAGGCACTAAATTTAGCTTAATTGTTTCTTCAATGCTACTGCAGTGGTATTCATAGTATAAAATATTATGTTGTGAGTTACGTTTTACACGTTTAAGTAATTGATATATAGAGTCATTTTCGATTGCAATGTCAAATTGCATTATTGCTACTTCTAATTCAAATTCGTTTCTGTTTATTTATGTTTTCATATTCTCTATTAAGCTAATTAACTATACAAAAAATTTGAATATTCAGGAGTTAAAACTACTGAAATAACTTTTTTCATTTTCAATTCAATATATCGGATGATATTTAATAGTAGATTTATCTAAATCATTAAACATATTTTCGTATAATACATATTGTAAATAATAAAGCATCTATTACATCATTTATAATGACAATGCTGAAAATAAAATTCAAATTGTACCAACAACATTTTTCAGTGATTCACTGGTCCCGGCTAATATTCGTAATATTTGTTACAAAATAAACGTAATTGATATATTCGCTAAAATACAGAAAGAAAAGGGTATCATAAAATAGAACGATCGAAATGAATGGTACTAAAACAACCCAACGTAACAAGCCACGAATGTACCCACGGCAAGAAGAGGGAAGTTAACATTTTGAGAGGATCCGTCACCATGCGAGCTTTTTCCTGAGGCCAGCGCCGAACCTGCAGACCCTTTAGAGCCTGAACTGGCCTGTACTTGCTCATTGTTCGCAGTACTTGTTGGGGGTATGTAGGAAGTGATAAAGGTAAGCGATTCGGTGGTGGGATCGTTTGTGCCATCATCTGTGGGCACTGGAGCAGCATTGTCAGTCAACACCGGTGGCTTGGGTGGTGGTGCGACTCCTCCAGGAACAGCTGCTCCTGGAGCCTGAGTGGTGGTGGTTGCAGCTGCTGCAGCAGCGGCGGCGGCAGCGGCAGCCCCGTTAGCAGTGGTAGTAACACCGGTGGTGGCTCCCGTAGCTGTGCCTGTACCAGTGGTTGCTGTGCCTGTCCCCGTGGTTGCACCAGCAGGAGTAGCAGCAGGAGTAGCAGCGGTGTCTGTCCCCGTGGTTGCACCAGCAGCAGGAGTAGTAGCCTTAGTTGTAGCAGTATCTGTGGTTGCAGCAGCAGCAGGAGTAGTAGTCTTAGTAGTGGCTGCGGCAGCAGCAGCAGCAGCAGGAGTTGTTGTAGTGGCGGCACCTGCTGCGGTCGTTGGGGTAGTTGCAACAGCAGCAACAGCAGCAGCAGTAGTGGTGTCAGCACCGGCAGCAGGAGCAGCAGCTGCTGCGGCGGCGGGAGCAGCAGCGGCAGGAGCAGGATCAGCTGCCATCGCTCTAAGGGCCATGGCCATCATTATCACGGAGTGCCTCATAGTCAACAGTATCAAAAACACTCAGTATAAACTCTGCTTTGATTTTATCTGTGATGTTAATATAATGTTATCTCCCAGTACAGTCCCTAATATCCAATGTGGTATTTAGTTTACACAAGGTCTGTTTATCAACGAATGGATGTTTGGATGAAATTGATCTGGTTGATGTTTTGGTATTCTCACGTGAACGGGGTGCCGACGTGCCGATGCAAGGCTATGCCAAAGGGGTTTTGTGGTTTCTCTATGAAATAATCTACATTGATCTACAGAAAATAAAAAGCTGTCTATGGTGCTGGAATGGGCAGTAGAGAAGTTGGCTGCAATATGACGAGCCTTGGTAGCCCCATGGGGTCTCGTACACGCGGTCGCGTGCTATTGACGTTGCAGTCGATGGACATGGCTCGTAGTGGGTAGTGGGAGAACCATTTTAGTAGGGATTTTCTGAAGCAATGCAAAGAAAACCATGAATGGGAGTATAAAACCGTCCAGACATTTCATCCATTTTATTTAAATTTTTAGCCTACGTGGAATGTTTGACAAACCCATTAAAGAGGTTTTTCAATAAGTGTTGTAGAAATTAGAATCAAGCCTATATAACCATATTCCTTCAAGTCCGTATGAAGTTATTTTTAGGATGAGTTTAATCGTGGTCATACTGATAAATTGTAATCACCATATATAACATTAAGGATTTAAAACGCAACACAAATCTAATATCTTTCAGTATCAGGATGATAGTAAAATTTAAATCATCTCCTAATTCATCATTTATCCTTCCATTATCCACCTGTGATGTGCTTGTATGCATTCCGGGCAGTTGTACGAAACAAAAGTATGCAATCTCAGTGCACTGTCTTAACGATCTGCTCATAGCAAATATTGTCGCATTTTGAGATTGCTATCCTGCCCAAAACTATATCGTATATTTGGAGATAACCATTTTGAAGACTTTTGCATTTTTGGTTACTGAACCAGATGAATCCTTAATTTTTTGCAAATGCTACAGTGACAACTCACAATTCCCTTGGATTGGGTATTCGCCGATATTAAACGGTTTCAACGTGATTCGAAAACTTCTTCCAAGTAGGATAAAAAACCAACAGATTTAGAAACCTTGCGAATTATAGAACGGCATTTGTGTCTTTAATCACAAAATTGTCGCCCCTTGTGTAGTTTAGTTGTGACTTCTGTTATTGTATTATAAATCAATTATAGTGGTTCCAAATCCACATAAATTGAACTTATGCGTAATGCATCAATAATTATCTTGTTCAAGATGTTGCACTAGCTTGTGGAACTACTCTAATGCACCTAGAAAGTTGTTGAATTTGTCAGGAGACCTGACACCTGATTTCCTATAATCTCATTAGTTCTTTTTCTTTTTCTTTCTCTTCTCCATCTTTGGAGCACAGTCAGGACAATACCAGATTTCGTCATCTTTAGGTGGAGACGTGATTCCTACACAGCTCCAGTGAAACCACTCATATTTACAATCGTCATTATCACATCCAATCATCTCACCAAAGGAAACCCTTTGACAGAAGCAGTATAAATTATTATCTGCATCTTCGCCATTCCCCGAAGGTCCATCTACATGTAGCATTCCAAGTGGGGCTCCAAGATCACTAGTTCCAAATGATAAGGAACCAATGTTTTCAGGACCCGGAGTACGCAGAAGTGATCCATCTTCTGCTTCTTCTGATCTCATTCTCTTTGTAGGTCTGGAAAATCCACCACCTCCAGAACTGGAATGTCTTAGACCAAGACCCTGTTTCCTTTTCGGTATTCTCTTGATGTCAGCACTAGATCCATTTCGTGGGGTCGCAGTACCCAGCATAGTATCAGATAGTCCATTCAAGGCACTGTTCAAGTCGCCTCTTCCTTCTTCATCCCAAACGCTTTCGATAGGAGGCAACATCTCGTCTCTCTCCAACTTGGCAATATCGGTTTCAAAATTAAACAAATGCTTTGACATTAAAAACAATGCCGTATTCGCTAAAAGGATCTTCTCTTGTTGCAATCTCTGCATCTTCTTCATATCCTCCTCAATCTTAACGTAAAGCTGTTGCTCTTTTGGGTGCTTGGTCAATGTACCATTAGCTCGTATGAACTTGTGGATCTGATTATCCTTTGTTTGGTACCGTTTTCTTGCCTCCATCAACTGGGCATCTTTGCTTCTCATTTCCTCAAGTAGATGCTTAACTTCCAACGGGAGGTTGGATAAATCTTGGGTGTACTTCTCTAGTACAGTTGAAGTATCCATGATGGGCTACCAGTCACGTTGAGGGCTTTCGGGTTACGATTTGTATACTACACTTTTTACAAACGTTCTCGTGACCTGTATATAAACCAACTAGTGCTACTATATTGTTTCAATATGGAAAGTGTATATCCATCAAATGCTATGCTTGACAAGCAAATAGAATCCTTACTGATTGGGGACTGGATTAATCGAGTATTTCATGAAAAAAAGGAGCTAAATGAACAGGAAAAGAACAAAGCACTAAATGAGCTTCTTAAGCTCTCTCAACAACAAGAGACTGTTGGCGAACTTCGTGAAGTGTTAATCGATGATGCGGCAACATTTTTGAATGGGTTATGCAGAATTGAAGATTCTAGGGCTCTGATTCTTATTAACACCCTTGGCTCATCCACAAAGAACAACGATTTGATTAATAATTTGTTGAATACCATCAAGGTATTGATTTCTAATAAAAAGGTGGATTCCAAATTTTACTTATCGGTATACTTTGCAGTGATCTCAAACTTAGGTCATTTACAGCCTCAGCATTTAGGTTTATTCTTAACTTTGTTGAATCCGTTGAATGCACAATACGAAGATATTTCACCATTGATCCTATTAATTATAATAAAAAACTTGCATGAAAATCGAGAAACTACTAAGGAAATTATCACCCAAACATTGGAAATTTACTATGAAGACTCCAGTCTTGATGTATCTCAATTTTTGAATTTTGTGAATATATTAAGTACTTTATTTCCCATAGTTCCAGAAATCACAACATCAATCTATAATGGTGAAAAGACCAAGAAGCATATTTTAGATCAAGTAACAAGAATTGTTGTCAATGGCACTCTTTCTTTGGATTACCCAAATCACATCGTAATCGCCACCGAAATTTTGAAACTTGTTTCCAATTCATGTGTTACTGAGGAAAGTAGAACGTTTAATTTCAAACAATATTTTAACTTGCTTCAGGCCGGAACTGCTGTGAAGAATAGCGTCGAAATAAAATTACTTTCTACGTTGGCTCTTGTAAAGATATGGAGTATTGTCCAATTGGAGAAGAAGAATCAAGAATTTACAATTACAACTCATGATCTTACCAATAATTTATTGGATTACATCAGAGAATACTCAAATGATTCTAGCTTGTTATTTTTGGAGTATTCAATAGAAGGATTGGCTTATTTGTCATTGAATGGGGATGTGAAATCTATCTTAAGAAAAGATGAAGATGTATTGGGCAAATTCATTAACATATTGATGACAAAATCAGTATCCGATGCAGTGGGAGGTAGCACGACATTGATCTATGGTTTGATTACAACCATTTCAAATTTAACCAAAGTAGTAGATCCTAATCAATCTAGTAAGAGAACAATCAATTATTTAAAGTCGGTTGCCACACCTGGGACTCAAGATTCCACTGAAGAAAATCAAGAGAAAGTGCAGCTTTTTAACAGGTCCTTGGTTCTCAATTATAAAATTATTGAAATATTGACCAAAATTAAGTCCTACAAAAGTGAAAGTGAAGAAGGATTAGACATATCTCTGAATAATATAGTGAATCAGGTGGTTTGCATTATATATCTGATTTCAACAACTCAAGATAGACAGGTACGGAATGAACTTGTTAAACAGGGAGGTTTGAGCTTTGTGTTAAGCTATTTGGTGAAATATAGTGCAATTGAGAAAGGTGGAAATGGAGAAACCAGACCAATCAGTGTTGATGCAAACCTTGTTGAAACTAGGTTATTAGCATTGAGATCCTTAGCCAAGATACTTGTTTCAGTTAATCCTAGCTTGGCATTTGCCAAATATGATGTTCGAACAGCTGTTCCCTTTTTAATCGAAATGCTAGGACCAGATATCTCTAAATATTCAGGTACTTTGAATAGCACAAAATCCCTGGAAAAATACATCCATGAAATGACAAATCTTGATAAATATGAATCGCTCTTGGCGCTCACTAATTTATCGTCAGACGAGAAGAATTCAGAATTGAGGAAACTAATCATAACAAAATCATTTGATAGTTATCTTAATAACTTCATTATAGATTCAGATAATTTTCAGATTCAAAAATGCAGCTGGGAATTAATTAGTAACTTGATTATGGAACCATCTTTACTAGTAAAATTTTTCAATATTGAACCTGATGCAACTGGAAAAATCAACGAGGAAAACTTAAATAGGTTAACCTTATTGGTTAAATTATTGAATTCAGAGGATGAATCTTTTCAAATAGTTATCTCGGGACTATTGGCAAACGCCACATCAGAATTTGAGCCAATTCCCCAGATTTTATTCAAAACTAAAATAGTTAGAACGGAATTAATCAGTATAATCAGGGAGATATTTGTTAATCAGGCTTCAAATGGTGACCTAATATTGAGATGTAGTTATCTTTTAATGAACTTGGTATATGCGTCTGCTGACATGGAAGGAAACAAATTATCGGTATTCGCTGAAGATGAAGGTTTAAAGGTTGCTATTTCAAATGTAATGAGGCAAACAAAGAATAGAGAAATCTTAGAAGCCTTGATCGAAGTGCTAAAGTTAATTAAATAATTTTAGGATTAATTGATTAGGTAAACTATTATTGGGATTAATTATATTTAACAGTAGTTTATCAATTGACAAATAACATGTCATTCAAGGTACATAAAATTTTTGTAGCTAAAATGAAAACAAAAATTAAAAATTAATTAATCTTTGTGCAAAATTCCCTTGGCTATGTTCAGCAGCGGTTACCGATTTTTTAACTTTATTAGAAGATTTATCATTTTCTAATTGAACTCTTATGGCTTTGTGTAAATTAGATAAGTATTCAGGATAACTGGACCCACTGCTCGATATCACGGACCCTTGTAAGCCATCTTCTATCAATGCTTCTTTAAATTCGTTAACGGAACCATCAATTCCTGGTCTAACAATTCTAATACCAGCCAGTTCCACGGTAGGAATTCCAACAATAGAAGATTGGAAATATTTTATGATATTTCTAGCCTGTTCAGAAATTTTAGTAGGAAGCTCTGGCAATTCATCAATAAGCGGCAGGATCTGTGAAGCTGATTCGATTTCTTCACCAAATAAATCTTTTAAAAGTAAGATATTAGCTTCAGGATCTACCCAAACAAATACCTTAATACCGTCACATAAAATGTAAACACCATGTTCCATGTGTTTTGTAGACAATTCTTTGAATTTTGGTAAATCAATAAATCCATGGACCTCGTCGAAAAATGCTTCGTTTTCTGACAATGAATGAAGTTCAACTAACGCCGGATATAAATGATATACTAATCTTTCAATTGGCATATTAAGCAATTGAAAAGCATCTGCTAATCTAGAATCCGCTGAGATACCAGTTGCGTTACGAAGGGCTTTTGACTTGACCAAAGCCAAGATATAGAGAGGCAAATGTTTAAGTGAATCAGGAAAGAGCAATTGATTGGTCAATGTTCTGTTCCTGTTATGCCCCAATTCACTCATTGCTCTGTATTGAGTAAATATATCCACCAATTTTTCATTAACTGAATCACGCAATTCATTCAAAGGCTGTTTTCCGAGGAAAGAAATAGTATCTCTGACAATGGCTGTAACGATAGCATTTTCGTCAGCGAAATTGAAAACATCCTCGAGCCTTTCACTCACTGCTAATACCAAATTGATAACCCTAACCTTTCTAACACCTTGTGGGTCAGTATATAACAATGCTGTTTGGAAATGACAATCATATTTGGTACTTAATTTGCCATCAAATTGAAGCAATACCGTGAAAGTTTGATCCTCACTAAGAATTGGTATCACTGGATCAGTAACAGTCCCACCAACAGTAGATTCGGTACCGGAAGAGGAAGTCCCATAATATTGGCTGACTTGCAAACCATTTGAACAACGCAATTTTAATTGACCCTGATAACCTCTAGCTTTATTTAATGAACTTACGAAAGTAGCGGTAAATGCTCTACCATCTCTCTCATAATCAAAATTTGTCCATCTACTTACGTTACCCCCACTGATAGACGCTAACCAGCCAATATTTGAAAGATCCACTGAAGTAGGTGATACCACGAGTACATCTAACCCAATACTCTTTTCTATAAAATCCTTCGCCAATAATTTGTAGTACTCATTATCAGGAAGAAATATAGCCTTTTCAACTTCTGGTGCAGGAGTACGGCCAACAGCTCTGTTATCTTTGTATTTCAAACTTCCTGGACCCCATGAAGGCAATACAGATAAAACAGAAGTAATTTTACCTCCTCCAACGGTCTCAAGACACAACATAGCAGTACGAAGAGCAGCTGAAAAACATGGTTCTGAGTCAGCAATACCTTCAGCAGAAGATAATGACTCTATGTGATTGAGGGCATCCTCTATTACGTGTCTGCTTTCTTCTGCATCAGCAAAAAGACCGTCACTAAATGGCACAAATGGATCTTCAAGATCGGACGATACCACGATTTGAGAGCTATCAAGGTTGGATGATAAGTTGAAGAAGTGAATTCTTTTGTCAAATGCAAGAATTGAAATCTTGGGAGCTGGTGAATCAATCTCGTAATTATACAAACTAGCTCTGATTGCATCAGCAAGTAACACAGGAAGATTTTGTTTCCGACTCTGGTCACTTATATCAACTAAGAATAAATGGTGCAATACATTTGGATCATTTTCAGAGCCACCAAAATTGTATTCTTTTGGTACAATCAAATCGTATACACCTTTGTGCAATTCTGGACGAACAAATTTGTCTATTCTTTGATTTTGGTTATCAAGCATAGCAGCATAGTCACTAGGCACAACGTTATTAGGAAATTGACATATATTACACACAAACTTACCGTATTGAGTGAATTGCATGGATGGATTGATATAAGTTCTGCAACGACGACATCTAATGGGGCCATTATCCAATGGATCATCGCTAGGGTACTCAAGACGTCTCATATCTACCACTGGAACCGGATCTTCAGTACTGAGCAAGGGTGCAAACGGTCTGATGGTGACAGACACTGGCAATTTGGTGGCCAGTCTCAATTGTTCACTTTCTGGTACATAGTACATGGTTGATCTAATAAATTTGGAGGAAGCTGTTCCCTGATCTGTAGCATGGAATTGGGTAGTGGCATCCGGAGGCATGACATTGTTGAAGGTCAAAAAGGACTTGTACTGGTCCTCGACCGGAGTAATATACTCATGATTACTGTAATGACGGAATTCGGGTAACGAAAGCTCTTTATTGTTATCGATACTCTGGTTCATATCCTGAGGAATTGGAGGATGGGAGGAGAGTCCCAAACCCGGACCAAAATCAGAATTGGCTCCTTGTTGTACCTGAGGAAATCCTTGTGGTACAGCATGAGGAAATGCTTGAGTTGGAACAGACTGGGGATATGCTTGAGTTGGGTACTGAGGAGTCTCCTGATGGTTAGAAAGGGGTCCAGAAGGGGAAAATGCAAACTGATTCGGAGAAAAAGGGGCTTGAATCGGATTGGGTGTGACTGTACCGCTTGCAACAGGAGAACTGAATTCGGTATGGAAAGCTCTGGCAGGTCTTTTCTTTTTGGAGCGTGACGGACTACCAAGACCTAGATTTTGTACGGCAGATGTGAGATCGTCACGGCTACCGTGTGCCGAAGCTGAGCCATAGAGCCCAATGGGAGGAGGAGGCTGGAAAGACATGTTGGGTGTAGTAAAATTTCAATCGAGATCAAATGTCGCGACTACGAATTCCGAAAGTGTGAGCAGTGAGTAGTGGAAGAGCGTAGGAGTAATTTGAAGCTTTGCCTTCTACATTGAGATAGCTTGGAGCCAAGAACATATTGGATTTGAAATTGGTGGCAGAATGATGAACACGATGAAATTTAAAGTATTCATTTCGGTCTTACTGTGACTGACAGGCATGTCGCTGAGATGTCGCATTGTCATACTCTAATCAGTCTATACCAATAATGATGAATCTAAGTAAATGGCAAAGTGTTGGAATATACCAGCAAATTGGGATTTCAACCACCAGACGTCTTAGCATCTGTTTTTTGTAGCCAATCAACTTATCCATGCAGACTGTATCAAACTAAACCTGGGTGCCTGCATGTATCAAAACTATTAATTGCCAATTCAGTGATTCATATCAGTAGTACTATTGTTTATTAATAATTGATAGTTGAACTGAATAATTAATGGTTGTCACTCTTACTGCTATTACGGAAACCCATGTCCTCTAATACCATCAAATTAAAAATGAAATATAAAGAAACCTCTTGTTCTGAATTTTCATGATGTTGGAGTTAATGGCTAATAATTTTATTAAATTTTTTAAACACCCTGACACTGTTGAACTGAGTGCTTGTCTTTCAACCGCAACGTGATAAAATAATGCGAATTCTGATAAGCCTTTATAAATTAACTGCTATGTAGAACTCGATAAAGTAGTTTCTACTGAACGTTAACCATCTATAAATAAATTATACCATCAAAGTGTTTGTCACACAAAGAAATCCAAGACCCTGATACGTACTTATCGTTCTCCTTTCAATATTACCTCCCCCGGTAATACTAACCCCATCTTGTCTATCACGTTTCTATTGTATAAGATATCGGCATGAATGTCGCGCAGGTGGGAGACATGCATTAGTCGGAGTAATATATTGGTCATTATTTCAGTTTATACAAATGCTTTCAAAATTACCTTTAGGCAAGGTATACACCATCTCAGCACCACCAAGTGGTTAGTATACCATCATCTGCCATCTGGTTCATTACCAACGCCATTCACTATTGTTAAGAATCCTGTTTGCGATGTCGCACGTCGTAATCCAAGAAAAAACCATTAGTCAAGAAAAACCAAGACCCCATTTGGCATTGCCTATATAAACCACCGCAAACCAGCATGCTAAAATGTCAGACTTGATAGCTATGGGAGATCAGCTGCTCCTGTATCTACAGGAAAATTCGATCCCAATTAACTGTTCGGTATATTCCTTGCCTTCAGGGTCGTTGTCGATGCAGCTATTTAATGAATCTAGCCCTATTAATGTGGATCCCAATTTTCTTCCAGCTTATTATGTCACAAACTGCCTGATAGCTTCTTTGATAGAGTTGGTGGTCCACCTGAATGTCACAAACAGCTCGTTTGATCTGTCACCATATAATCAAAGAGATAATGGTGATATGTTCGTGGCACTCTTGTTCACCCTTTGTGCCTCTTGTGTATCGTGTTGGATGTTGATTTTGTTACTCTACCTTTGCCCTGAGCACAAACGTAAACCAATCCTGGCCCAGATTGCTACCATATTCTATGCTGTGGTTACTACATTTTTACTCACTAAGATAACTGATGGCTCATCAAAAGAATACTATTTGGATACCCTTGACATTGTGCGATTACACAACGCCCTCTACATCAATAATGTGTTCAAAGTGACAATAGTACTATCACAGGTTTTCACTCATCTTGCATGGTTAGAAATCGTGGTACGGCTCACAAAGGATAGATACCAGTGGGTTACAGCAATAATTGGTGGTACATTCATCATAGCATACTTTATTGTGTGCACCTACTATGAAATTGTCTTCAACGATACTAGCTCAATTTTCAGTTCTACCATCAAATCGGATTACCTGAGTTGGAGAATCGTTAGAGTAGTTATTAAGTTAATTATCGTGATTTGGTTGACAGGGACCTTGCTTTACTTTACCATATTCGTCAAAAATCCCAGAAGAATCAGTTTTTCCAAAAGGTTATTGCCTTTGGCATTATTCAACTTATTCTTAATTGCATCATGTATAACTTTTAATATTCTTGCCTTGAGTGTATTTAAGCACGATTGGCTCGTGAAAACTTGGTTGGAATTGCTTCCGTACTTGGTAGAAGTAATTTTAATCACCACAATCTGGGAATGGGTTTTCAATATATGGTATTTGGAGAAAAGATCCGAACTTGTGGGAGTTTTAGGGAGAAAAATCAGTATGGATGATGTACTTAGTATTCACCTGAGCCAACAAAATGATGAAAAATCAAATAGAAAAGGTTTGTGGGGCTTCTGGAATAAATCTGCCCTTTCAGTATCCAAAGACGAGTCCAATTATGGTTCTGCGGTATCCAAAACAGAAACTTCTGAAAACGCAAGCTCAAGCTTACAAATTCATCGTAGTGCAACCCTTTCAATTCATAACCCAGAAGTACAAATACCATCACACGAAAACCAATATGGAGATCATGAACCAGCGGTCATTATATATGAAGATTCTCAATCAGAACTTGACTCCGATCATGAACAAATAACTCAACATCCAATATCAAGCGCAGGCAGCTATGATGAGGAAATTATCGATAGGTATGAGATATATGACGAAGACGAACATTCGCAAGAACAGTCCCAGGCCCCTCCACCATTTGAACCGCATACAGGCTTTAATCCTGGAGATTATTGGCCTTCATCAAAGAATTAATAGACTAGGAGAAACGGGAAAATTGATATTGGATCCATTAACTTTTGGAGTGGTTGATCAGGACGATCCGGAACCACAAAATTAATAAATATTTAATACACAACGAATTTAATCAAATTAAGTTAGTGATTTAATTGTAATGACGTATGCTGTAATCAGTAGCAATTCAAATTAAATTTTTCATCCGCCGTAATAATTAGTTCATATAATTGGTTTTATTCAGTTTAATGTTGTTCATCAATTGATTTGAATTATCAAACAACTTTCAAATAATTCCATTAGCTACAGTTAACCTCGGTAAGTTGATGCATTCGAATGTCTGTTGAAATCAATTTCAACTCGGATTTTAGTGTAATTGCCTCTCACATATCAAGCACACTTATCATAGTCCTGCACACATGGAACTTTCTAGAAGCAACTAGAATCTGTGACCACTTTGGCACTATATAAGCATACACTCCCTGTGCATGCCATTCGCTAGACTGTATCATGTTGAGGAAACTTCCTAATAGGGCATTTACTAGAACTATTGAATCCAAAACTACCCTCAGTACTTTACCATTAAGATGTTCTCTTTTACAGCCAGTTGAACAGCTTAGATCCAATGGCTCCTTAATGATGAATTCAGGTCTTTACATAGCTGGTCCTCGTGTGAGCACAAGATCATTTCATTCGTCTCTTTCGAGACAATTACAAATGCTGATGAACAAAGATGAAGACAAACGTCCGGCATTGGAGAAGTATGGAACCAACTTGACCGATTTGGCTAAAGATGGTAAATTAGACCCAGTAATTGGAAGAGACGAAGAGATTCGTAGAACGATTCAAATTCTCTCCAGAAGAACCAAAAATAATCCAGTACTCATTGGTAATGCTGGTACTGGTAAAACGGCTATTATGGAAGGTTTGGCACAAAGAATATTGAGGGCAGAGGTTCCAGATTCCATGAAAGACAAACAGATTATTACTCTTGATTTGGCAGCAATCATTTCCGGTGCTAAATTTAGAGGGGATTTCGAAGAGAAATTGAAGCAAATTTTGAAAGAGGTGGAAGAGAAAGACGGAAAAGTAATTTTGTTCATTGATGAATTACATATATTGATGGGTCTAGGTAAAGCTGAAGGATCTATTGATGCTTCGAATATGTTGAAACCTGCACTTGCGAGAGGAAAACTATCTCTTTGTGGTGCAACTACTATCGACGAATATCGTAAATACGTCGAGAAAGATGCTGCTTTAGCTAGAAGATTTTCTCCGGTTCAAGTCAACGAGCCTACCGTTCAAGACACTATATCCATCTTGCGTGGACTTAAGGAAAGATATGAAGTCCATCATGGTGTTCGTATTGCGGATAGTGCTTTGGTTAGTGCTGCTCTATATTCCAATCGTTATATCAGAGATCGTCATTTACCAGACAAGGCTATTGATTTAGTTGATGAAGCATGTTCCACATTGAGATTGCAACATGAATCTAAACCTGATGCTATCACTCATTTAGATCGTCACATTATGACCATTGAAATTGAGTTAGAGTCATTGAGAAAGGAAGAAGATCAGTTGTCCATTGATCGTAAAAATAAATTGGAAGATGAATTAAAACTCAATAAGGCAGAATTGAAAGAGTTTACCGAACAATGGGAATCGGAAAAGAAACTGATTGATAATATAAAGAATGCAAAATCAGAATTGGAACAGGCCAGATTTGACTTGGAGCAATATCAAAGAGAAGGAAATTACGGGAAAGCTTCTGAATTGCAATATTCAACAATTCCTCATCTCGAAAATCAATTGAAGGAAATGACAGAAACTGAATCCGTTGCCACTAGTTTGTTACATGATTCAGTCACTTCGGACGATATTGCAAATGTTATCTCTAAGATGACTAGTATACCTATTTCTAATCTAATGAAAAATGAAATTGACAAATTATTGGATATGGAATCTACTTTGAAACATAGAGTTGTGGGACAAGATGAAGCAATCCAGTCCATTTCTGATGCGGTCAGATTACAAAGAGCTGGCTTGACTAGTGATCAAAGACCAATCGCTTCCTTTATGTTTTTGGGTCCAACAGGAACAGGTAAGACCGAGCTCACCAAAGCATTAGCTGAATTTTTATTCAATGATAAATCGGCCGTTATCAGATTTGATATGTCTGAGTTCCAAGAAAAGCATAGTTTGTCAAGATTGATTGGATCACCTCCTGGTTATGTTGGCTACGATGATAGTGGTGAATTAACAGAAGCAATCAGACGCAAACCATATTCGGTTGTTTTATTCGATGAATTTGAAAAAGCACACAGCGATATCTCAAAATTACTTTTACAAGTTCTCGACGAAGGATCTTTAACTGATTCACATGGTAAGCATATTGATTTCAGAAACACCATTATCGTTATGACTTCCAATATTGGTCAGGAAATTTTATTGGCAGATAAGGATGCTCATGACGACGGACATATAAATGAAAGTACGAAGAAAGAAGTGAATGAACTTTTGAAACATTATTATCCACCGGAATTCCTTAATCGTCTCGACGAAATCTTGATTTTCAATAGATTATCAAAAAGCTCTCTCAAGAGTATTTTGGAGATTAGATTATCGGAAATTGGTGAAAGATTGAATGAGAAGAGAATCACCTTATCTTTAAGTGAGGAAGCAAAGACTTTAATTTGTGATTTGGGCTACGATCCAATTTATGGTGCTAGACCTTTGAACAGAGTTTTACAGAAAAAAATTTTGAACCCTTTAGCAATGTTGTTGATTAAAGGACAAATCAAAGAAACTGAAACTGTCAAAGTTGTAGTTGAGAATAACAATATCCATATTATTCCAAATCATGAAGCTGTTGATAAGCAAGTCCTCGACAATCAATGACTATTAAATAAATAGTATCAAACTGTAAATAGCTGTACATAGTCGTATAAATAATTTACGAAACTAAAATCATGTAATTTTGGGTCTATAGAGGTTACAATACTCTTCCAACAGTAGCTCCATCTGCTATGCGTTTCTCACTATCGTCAACCTTTCTTAATGACTTACCACCAGTGATTTGGCCCAATAAAGCTCCAATATCGGGAGCTCCACCTGTTGGTGCGCCACCAGCTGCAAATGGTGGAGGGGGTGGTGGAGCTGGGGGACCACCAGGAACACTTTGTGTAGGTAAAGGTGGTGGAGGTGTTGGTGGCACATCAGGAACTCCACTAAAAGCTGCTGGAGGAGGTGGTGGTGGAGGTGGTGGAACACCAGGAACATCCTGAGGAGGTAATGGTGGTGGGGGTGGGGGTGGTACACCAGGAACATCCTGAGTAGGTAATGGTGGTGGTGGTGGTGGTGGAAGTACTGGAGAGGAATCATTGGAAAATGTTGGTTCAACTGCAGGTGGTGGAGGGGGAGGTGCTGGTGGTGCAATTGATGGGAGCGATGGCTCTTCTGCAGGTGTTAAAGCTGGTACAGTTGGTGGAGGAAGTGGAGCTTCTTCAGATGAAGGTGGTGCAGTGGGTGAAGGGCTGTTATTGGCCGACTTGAATGAATCGGCATCAGTAGATGGTTCACGAGCATCTGGGATTTGAACAGCAGGAGCTACAGGAATTGGATCTTGCTTTTCTAATGTTGGAGTCTTTGATGGAGGTTGTGGCATTCCTCCAAAAAGAAGACTGGCCAAGTGAGCTGCACCAGCTCTGTTGGGAACATCATCATCACTCGAATTGTTGTCCTCGGCATCGCTCCAATCATTATCATCAGCCAATCCTCTTTGAGAAGCTCTCTGAGCTGCTGCTTTTTTGGCATCAATTCCATCATCTTTAGGAGTTGATTTGAAGAAAGGATTGGTGTTGGTACGTGGCACCGATGAAGTAGAAGGTTGTTGGCCCATTCTTGCAAAAGGATTACTGTCATGAGGTTTTGGTTCCACTACTGAATTCTGGACAGGAGTCTGAACTGAACCTACATCCGTTGATTCGGAAGAAATTGCTGGAGACGAGATCCTTGGGGAAGAACCTGAAATCGTTGGACGATCAGACTCTTTCTTTACATTGTTAGGGCCGTAGGTAGGAACCGATTGAACTGGTTCTTCATCCTCAGAGTCATCATTCTCTTTACTCTTCAAATCCTCCATTTCTTTCTTGAGTCTAGCTAATCTCTCTGCTTTCTGTTGTTGCTTCTTCAACTTACGTTCACGTTCACGAGCTTCCATTTCCTGCTTTTGCTTAATCAAAGCTGCATATTCAGCATCATCCTCATCATCTGAGGATTCATCTTGATCAACATTTTGCTTAAACCTTGTGGGCTCTGATTGAGAAATTTGAGCACCATGTGGTAAAACGGGGGGTTGTGCTACTTGAGGCTTGACTGGTTCTGGTTGCACCGATTCTGATTTTACCGGCTCTGGTTTAACCGGCTCTGGTTTAACCGGTTCTGGTTTAGCTGGTTCTGATTTAACTGGTTGAGATTCGGGTTGAATTTCGGTACCTGTTTTAGTTCTAGAAATACCTAACTTGGCCAACCTTTCATTCATTCTCTTTTGAGCTTGTGCTTTGATGTATGCAGTTCTTTCTTCAGGGGTTCTATATTTTTCAGCTTGAGCTTCAACGCTTGGAGATGGAGCTTGAGAGATAGACTTCGTTGTTGGATTGGAAAAGGCTGGTTTTTCTTGAGGAGTTTGTGAAGCTTGTGAGCCATTTACTCTACCATTACCAGAATTTGCAGCAAATCTCTTCAACTCTTGAATAAATCTACCGACTTCCTCAGAAACTCCATTTCCCTTTTCCCATTTTTCTTCGCCAACTTGTTCTCTGTTTGTTGATTGAAGGTTGGTTACCACACCATCTTCTAACTCCTTGATACTGGACTCAATATCATTAATAGCCAGTGATTGATTTTTACTTTCCTGATTAGCCTTTTCAGACTCTTGCTTCAATCTAATGTCTAAATCAGAATTGGTACCAGACAGAGTTGATCTACCAGTTAGAGCAGCCATACGTTGCTTCAACTTCTGTTTGGATTCCCATTTTCTCCTATCGAGATCCGTGATTGTACCATTTGGACCGGTTCCAACAATTTCGGAGTCAGCATCATCTGGCTTCCAACCAGGGTTTTCTTTAAGCAATTTCAATTTGAATAACTCAATTTTACCCTTTGCAATTTCCTGATTAACTGAATGAATACTGGAGATCAAAGTTGGAACTCTGTCACGAGTGAGATGATTAAACTTATCTAATAATTGCTTTCTTTCATCGAAAGAACCGTTAGAGAACCCAGATTGATTCAATTTGTTTTGAATATCCTGAATTTTCTGCTTCAAATACTGGATGTCTTCGTTATGTTTCACATCGGACCTTTTCTTCGCAAGAGCCAAATCTTGGTCCTCGGCATCCAGGGCATCCAATAAAATTTGCTTTTGGCGGATTAATCTCTTCAATTCATGAATGCTCAAGTTTGGATCAGATGATGAAACCACTCTATCTGAATCGGTATTCGATTCAGTGGTTTCGCTCTTTCTTCTATGACGAGATCCTGATTTATATCCAAAATTTTCATCGTCATTCTTAAACCTTGTACCATCAGTTTTGGTTGTAGGTTTATTGGTAGAAGACTTTGCACCATTAGAACCGCCTTTAAGAGAATTTTTCAATGAGTCCATAGAATCCTGTAAATATTTCGTAGATGGAGGAATCAATTCTGGGGGCAATCTAATTGGTAATTCTAATCCATTTAATCTTCGATATACGAGATGCATAGCTACCGCAAATTCGTCTTTGTTCAATTTACCTCTGTCACTAGTATCAGACAAAGTCCAAATTGATTCCAAATCAGTTCTACTCAACCCAGACTTACCAAAAATGTTCAAAGCAACATCACCATCAACATAGCCTCTTTTGGCAGTGTCCCAAGCACCAAAAATTCCATCATAAATGGATTTCTCTTGCTTTGTGATGGCCCAAGTAACATTTGACTTCAAAGATCCACCCATAACGTTTTGTAAATTATTGGTTGGAAGTTGAGCATTTGGCAAAAAGTGTTGTTGCATAGCATTCAAGCCTGGAATACCCCCTGTAGGGGTATGAACAAATCCCCATTCACCTGGTTTACCAGTTTGTTGCGGTTGCAACAAGCCAGTTGCCTGAGGTTGAATTCCAGTCTGTTGAGGTTGAAAACTGGTTTGTTGGGGTTGAAATCCCGTAGCTTGAGGTTGGAACCCTGTAGCTTGCGGCTGGAAGTTACTAGTTGAAAATTGAGATTGAAATCCAGTGGTTTGAGGCTGAAGTTGGTTTTGAAATCCAGTAGTTTGAGACTGTAGCTGGTTTCCAGTCCTCTGGGCACCTAATTGAGGTTGGAACCCAGTCCCTTGAGATTGCAATTGTTGGAATGCGGTGGCTTGAGGTTGGAATCCAGTCCCTTGAGATTGCAATTGTTGGAATCCAGTGGTTTGAGGTTGTAAAGGACCGGTTTTTTGCGCTGGAATTAATCCAGCAGTCTGTTGAGGTTGCAAGGGAATCAAAGAGCCACCTCCAGTACGCTGTTGCAGCAAAGGAAAACTGGATCCCTGGTCAGAAAAACCTTGGGCACCAAAACCAGTCTGTTGAGGCTGGAACGAAGTTGAAGGTGGGGCAGGATAATACCCAGTGCCTTGGGGCTTTAACCAATCATCCTGTTTAGGAGCAAATGGAGTATTGGCCAAGATTTTGTTGGGATCTTCAGGTACTGAAAAGTTGATAGCATCCACAAAACTTTTAACTTCATTCTGCCATCTTTCAGGAAGAACGCCAGGAAGTGGTTCACCCTTTTTGGCCATGCTACACAAGTGTAAACTCAAAGCAAACTCGGGAAATAATAAGGAGCCCGACTTGTTGGTATCAGACAATCCCCATATTTCTGCCAAGGTCACAGGAGGTAAGCCGGACCTCAACAAAATAGTACTGGCAGAATCACCAGTGATGGTTTGTTCACCCTTTGGAACAGCTGTTCTGAATAAATGTTCATATTTCTTCTGTTCCTCAACGGAAATGAATGATAAACGGATAGAGGGGATCTTGATGGTACTGTTTTCAATCACAGTGGGCCCAGCACCTAACAGTCCAAACCCAGTGGGCTGAGTTTGGATGTATCCCGTCTGCTGAGGTTGCAATTGAGGGGGTTGGCCAAAGCCTGTAGCTTGTGCCTGCTGAATGGCTGGCTGGTAGCCTTGATTCGAATAGAAATTGGTCTGCTGTGGCGACTGATAGAAGCCAGTAGCTTGGCCCTGAAGTTGAGGTTGTTGAAAGAAATTGGTTTGCTGGGGTTGTCCAAACAGCTGTTGCTGATTGGGGTAGCCCCCGTAACCAGTCTGCTGAGGATTGAAGCCCTGCAGAGGCTGTTGATACTGATTGTACATGGGGTTGGTGGAGTAAGGACAAATTGCACCTTCGAATGAAGTTAGGACGAGTAGTGCCCAGGAACGAGTGATCTCAGTGAGTGCGAACAAGCCTACTGGGCAGGAGACGATTGTGAACAAGTGAGCCTGTCAAAAAAGCACAGTAACCATAAGATTGGTGTAAAGTGAAATCTAGACTGGGAATAAATTCTAGAAGGAATCTCAGTATGGAATAAAGGAGTAGATCCATTCTGTGATTTTTGAGCTCTAGACAAATAAGTGTCAGAATTTATTTTCGAGAAATTAGTAACCAAGAGCATGAAATAGCAGTTTCAAATGTTGATCAGAGTTTAAATATAACACAGTATGACTTATTGTAGATGAAATTAAAAAGTTGAAGTTTAGTGTACCAAATTCAATAGAACATAACTATCATGCGGGGCTATGGCAGGGCAAAACATACGTATACCGATAACTTAGGGAAATAAAACGGAATTAATTGTTATAAAAGAATACTTTAAGCTGAGATATTCAGATGGCTATTTATGGATAGGTCAACATCTTATATTATCTGAAATAAATAATCGGACAAATACTCGAAAATCCCTGCAATATAAAGATATTACCATTACAATAATAATGCGATCGGATCAATTATATATATAATTGATTTATATCTGAAAACAATATAGTCCTTGTCTTTATAGACTTAAATATCCTGAAATTCAATCCTTTCTGCTTTAACCGCATTCAATTGAATGGACAGTGTGGTGTAATTAGGTGTATCATTTAATATCACGAGAATGTTGATGTCTTCGATTCTTAATGCAAGTTGAATTTTTGGCATTTCAGTAACGTAGAAATTCAATCTAGGTATCCGTTTAGTGTCAAATGTAACAATCTGTTCTCGACTAAATTTTTAATGCAATATTAGCTTTGTTTCTTACGAATGGACTGTTCACCTTTTGAATTACAGGAAATACAATATTCTCCTTGCATTTCTTAATATTAGATTGGCCAAAAACATTCAACACGTTAAGCATATGAATTGATTTCCCGGAAGTATCTGAAGAAATAATACACTTCAATAATCTAAGAACTGTTAGCATCCAAATTGTAATCAGTCTTTTGAATCTAAAATTGATAGTTGGTACTAACTTAAGAATTTAAAGGCTAATATATGTCAAGGCTAAAAGGGGTGTACCTGATTTCCATTCGACTAGATGTTGCTGTATTTCATATGGCATCTTACATAAATAGTTACTTTCGTATAAAATTCTGTATGATTAATATTATATTCGGCGAGTCTACTGAATTTAGTGAGCACTTCTAATCGAAAAGAACTAAGACAATGTTTCGGTTATACGTAGACTTATGGTAGTTGAAATTTTGGTCTGTAAAGTTTATGTTGAAACTGAATAAGCTTGAGTAGAGTCTTTATAAGAAAGTAAATAAATTAAGAAAATCAAACATAAACTTAATCAATATTTTTCAGTAACTTCAATTCTATTAAAAGTATCAATATATTCTTCCTTATATAAGATTTTAAACATTATTTCTAATTCTTATCTATTTATCTTTTCTTTTTTTGAGCTATTCTAACAATTACTTTAGTAAAAATGGTTGCACGCCATCCATCAATTGTGCCTATTATTGTTGGTTTCAACGGAAATCTAGAATGATAAAAGAAAAAAAAAATTCTCTTTGATTCTTATTGTTCATTCTCTTCTCTATTAATTAGCTACTCTTTGTATCGGGCATGCATTCGTCCCAAAATGCCACCTCAAGACAAGTTACTTTATTAAACATATCCACAAACTCTTCCAATCTTTCTGGTGTCAATGGAATGTTTTCAAATAAAGATTGCAAAGCAGACTCTCCCTCTTTATAAGCCTCTCCGTACCAGTCAGAGCTGTAGTCATCGAGCCATGATTGATAAACATCTACCTGCTCTAAGCTTACTAATCCATTATCAGTGGTAGATTCTCTGATTTTCTTACCGTATTCACCAGCTTCGTAGTATCCAAAAAGACAAGGTGCCAATGCAATTTTAACTCCAAAATAATCCTGAGTTTTACCCACTTTGAGAAGATAATCACAGTACTCAATACAGGCTCTCCCTGGGCTAAGTTCAATATCAAGTTCCATGTCTCTCTCGTAATCTATATCATATTTCTTGCACAACTTTTCTTTATGCCTTTCAATTTCCTGAACAATGTTACCAATGACCAATGCTTCTGAATGGGTTTGACTATATGATGGAGCAACTGAAGCAGCTAATCCATGAACCTGAGCATAATTAATTAAATAATAGTAATCCTGCTTTAAGAAATAAAGAAATTTATCAAACGGTAATTTGTTTTCGGCCAAGAGTTTCACAAAAGGGTGTTCAGTATATCTTTTCCAATTTTCAGCAACTTTGGGATGATTTTTCAAAAAGTTCAATGCATTATTTCCTTTGTTGAATGCTCCTTCTGAAGACTTAAGCTCGATTATTGAATCCAAATACTGTTCTGGCTTTACAATATGATTCAATGGACCATTCCCAAATCCTAATTTTCTTTTTAAACTTGTCATACCCTTATGAATGTAATCAATAGCCAAAGGAACTGATTGTTCTAGCGACTTTCCATTGGCCAAATTTGCAGCTATCGATGAAGATAAAGTACACCCAGTACCATGAGAATCCTTAGAATCGATGTATGGTGACTGATAGATGGTTATGGTATCGGTCCCTGAACTATACAAAACATCAAGAATAATATTTGGAACATTGGAATCAAGAGCCGGTTGGTCAAGTTCAAGGCACCATGGGAGGTGACCACCTTTTACCAATATATTTTCGCAACCAAGGCTTTTCTGTACTTTTTTCACAAATCGAATTAGGTCGTCTCTGGATTTAATTTGCTCTGCATATTTCTTTCCATTTGCAATTTCATATAATGCTTTGGCTTCTTCAAAATTTGGAGTAACCACATACGATTTTCCAATCAATTGATCGATACAATATTTCAAGCCCTTCTCGTCAAAAAGTTTTGATCCGGATGTACTTATCATGACTGGATCTATTACCAATTTTACGTTGAATTTTTTTAAATCGTCTGTGTACCCTGCTAAAACACTTATTGCTTCTTCCGTCAACATCCCCGTTTTAATTGCTTTCAATGGAGCCTCTCCTTCTTTATATCCGTACAAAAAATCATTAAAATTCATCTCCAAAATTGACTGCACCATTGCTTTGGGGGTTTTTTCAAAAGTCTTGACTTTCTGAGTGTTTTGGGCAGTCAATGCTGCAATACAGGTCAACCCGTACACATTATGAGCAGTGAATGTCTTGAGATCAGCTTCGATTCCTGCCCCTCCTGAACTATCTGATCCCGCAATGGTTAAGACTGCGGGCAATTCTACCGGATCTGACACCGGAGAGCGGAGTTTCACTACTGTTTCCTTTGTCATTTGGTGATCAACGAACTGATATGGCTTCATTTAAATATGGATCAATATGCACTATTGACGTGTATGCGCATGATATATGCGCATACAGGGTCTCAAACTGGTGCTAACAAAATGTACTCTGCCAAGTATAATCAACATTAATAAAACGTACAGTAATACAAAAGTCGTGGTACAACATACCTTGATCTGGTCTATGTATGTTTTACGAAATTTTCACATTTGAAAGATCAAATTATCCATATATTTACTGAGTTCATTGCATACAAATTAGTACAATCATTTATGTCTAACAAAATCTATTTACTTCTTGGATTCACCTAACTTACTGTAGTATTCAATTAGTTCAAGCTCACTGTTTAAAGTTTCTTCTCTAAAGCCTACTCTAATAGGAGGCACATTAGTCTTTTCGATATCGTTTCCTTGGACACCTCCCAACATGTACTTTTTACCCAACCAATGCTTCTTGATAGAAGTTTCCCATCCTGATTGTTTAACGGAGTTCAAAGCCAATTCACACATATCAACACTAGACAATTTATAGATTTGTGCAGCAACCGAGTACTCTTCAATCAATGGCTCCTTGGTGTATGAGAATTGTAAGGGATCATCAGTAGAAAGAGATACATTCAAACCCTTCTTGAAAAAGTTAAAGAACGGATTTTTATCGTAAGTCAAAAACAAAGCATTGTTCGAGAGTGGAGACATTGCAAGACCAATCTGATCCAAATAGTACAAGTATTGAATAAATGGAATCTTTCTTAACAAAATACCATGGGAAATGGAATGGGAAGTCAAAAATGCACTTATCAAGTGTTCAGGATCACCTGCTTCACCACAATGAGGTCTAAGAACCAAAGTATTGAAACCCATCTTTTGTCTTATTTTATTTAAAGTGGTCAAATTGGCGTATAAGTAGTATAACCAATAAGAGTATGGTGGATTAACGGGACTATCCCATTCGTGAGCTGGTGGGAATTTTTTAGATTGTGAATTCTTTTCACTCTTGGATTCATCATCAACAGAATCAAAACCAACAACCCTCTGCAAGAAGATGTACAACTTTGGATGGGATTTAGGATTAATGGACACTTCAAATAGTGGTTCGAAGAGATTTCTCAAGATATCCTGGAAAGTTTGCACATTACCATTCTTCTTGTACAAATCGTACAATCTTGGAACTTGAATCAACCATCTAACGTTGTGACTGAACAACTTATTGTCCACGATCCAAGCAGACAATTTATCCCATTCATCTATAGATCTACCATAGATAGAAATTCTCAATTCAGTCATTTGATATTTCGAACTTTCAAGATCCTCAAATACTTGTTTGGTCAATTCAGCCAAATATTTACCATTAATGAAATTGTCTGTCTTCAAAAAAATTTCTCTCAATCTGGATTCTCCAATAGGATTATACTTCAAGTTGAATTTATCGAACCTGTGGAAAGTGTCAGTGTGAGCATGCATATCCAAAGTATCAATAGATAAGTCATAGGCAGTTAACTTCAAAGATTCAAATACTTGAGCTAATGTCAAAATTTTACCATCTCTGAAAATAACTTGCTCATCTGGTTGAGTTTTCAATTTGTACTTGATAAATCTCAACAAATGCTTTTGGTTCATGCAAGCAGAATGATGAATGTGTGTATCGACTTTACGCACATTGTAGAAATCTCTATGAGGGTTTCTCTTAGATTGCTTAGTTTCTTCAAATTCATTCAACAAGTAATACAAGTTCCACTTGGCTTCCAAGTATTGCAATCTTTTAAAAGCAAATGACTTGGCTGGACCATCAGAAGAAATTTTGGTTATCAAATTAAGGTCAGAAAAATAATCTCTCAAAGTAGGAACTTCCACAATCTTCTTACCAGTTGATTTTTCAATCACCTGGTAGACGTGTTCAGCGTCTACTTCGAAGGTGTAGTCTTTGCTTGCAGCAGGAATCTCAAATTTGGTAAACTCAAACTCTTCCTCTGCCTCACTACTCACAGTAGGAATCTGATTGAACCTATTTTTAGATTTATAGGTTGGTTTGGGAGGTGGAGGATAAATTGTCCAAGAGTCCTTGTTTTTAGGATTTTCCAGTTCATCTGCTTGTAAAGACAAATTTAAGTATTTGTGTCTAAGATCAATACAAGTTTTAACATTTTTAAACAATTCAATCAATTCTTCGGAAGGGTACTCTTCTGGGAGTGCATTTGCACTTGCAGTACTGCTTTGGGTATGGTTATTGTTGTGTGGAGCATGAGAAGGATTAGGATGATAGTGCAAGCCCGGGGGAAGCTTATGTCTTGGTAAATCGATAATCGAGGAACGTCTGCGGAGGTTGGAAGAGCTACCATGAACGTTTTTGAAAGCGTTATCCTGAGGGTGGTGTAAAGCTTCGAATGCTTTGACTTTTAAGTCATGATCCTTCATGAATCTTTCCTCGGTAGTGGAGTAGTGGGTGGAATTATAAGACTTTGACAATACTTCATCGTCGCTGTCCTGGTCAAATTGGTGCGCTTCATACTCTCCATCAGCTTCGAAGTCAGTGGTGTCATCTATGGCAGAATTGCCGTGCCTCTCGTCGCTAAGCTCAAGTGTGAATGGGGCCATCTTTGGTTTCACAGAGAATACTTAGGGAAAGTTGTGGTGGGGGTAATTTTCAATCTATCGGACGGTGATGGGGTTCGCACGTGACAACACTCATACATCATGACTTCCGGTCATTTGGATCCACCAACGACAACATTCAAACTCAACCAAATGAACGTTGAATTGGGAAAAAGAATATGGATGGTATCTGAAACCCCCTTAACAATATCGCTATGTTACAATCTGCCAAATTCTGAATGAAGTTCTAAAGAAATCATCATATCTTGTTGTCAGTAATCCACGCAAATTGACCGGAACTTTGCTCCTCGGGGCTCCGATGTGACACATTCTCAATGCCTTATCTTAGTAATAACTAACTAAAGATAGTGAGACTGCACGTTTGAGATATATAGTTGATTTTAAGGCTCAAAAAAAGCGGATGATTACTCCTTTCAGGTTCCAGTCCAAGTTTAGGAATGTAAGTTCTAGAATCTAATATTTCAGACTCTAGTAGGCTTTCAGATCGCAATCTTTTAAAATTACTAGATGTAGATAAGCAAGTACGCCTTGTGCGCCTTGTGCGCCTCCAACAATGATTAGCTTAGCTGATCAATGATGGACTGATCATCGATGGGCTGCTCATCGATGGACAGAGGGATCACTCCAATTCTGTGACAGTCATAAGAAAGAATGGCAGATATTAATACATTTTGCAAATAGAAGCTAATGATCATACAATGTTCATATTTTTCAATATTTTGCATTAAATTGTCACAATTGATGAAATTTATAAGAAATAGTTACAATGTGGTTACTTCTATAAAGAGTTAGTTCAAGTTAACGGTATTTATTGTCAAAGGTATGTATTAATGGAAATCAAGAAGTAAAGCATAGTACGTGTACAATCTAGTTTAGATAAGGAAAACGGCTGCGAAAGCAGAAGCCCCCAAAACGGCAGAAATGGCAGCTGAGCTGGACTTGAGCAATGCAGCACCAGAATCAGCAGTAGCGGAAACAGCTGGGACAGCAGAGGTCGTGGAGTTGACTTCGGATCTGGCATAAATACCATAAGATGCAGCAATTTCGTCAGAAATACCCAAGTCTCTAGTGGTGATGTTTCCAGAAGCGAACAAATGGCCAATGTTAGAAACAACAGTACTGAGGAGGTTTTGGTCGTGTAAGGCTTCGGAAAGAACATCTTCTAACAAGCCAGATTTCACGAGAGAAGCCAAAATTGGTTCTAAAGCACTAAAATCAAGACCGGAAATAGTGGCTCCAATATTACTGAAAAAACCTTCAAGGAGAATGGCGACTTCGTTTTCAAACGTAGAATCACTCAACAATGTAGAAATGGTTTCTTCAACCAAACCCGATCTTTGAACTGATCCAAGGATGGTGGTCAATAAGTCTTCTATATTGTCTCTCTTTTGAACAAGAGATCTGATATCTCTTTTTGGTATTATAGTAAGCTCATCTCTTTTGAGGTTGGAAATGAGACCTTCTGCAGCCTGAAGAATCGAGCCAAAGTTAATTGTTCCTGAGGCAAGGAATTTTTTAACCACATTCAACAAGAATGGAAAAAGATTAGGGTCTTCCAAGGTACTAGAAACAACACCATATGCCAAACCAGATTGGTCTAAAGCCACGAAAAGACTGGTCGTATTGATTTTACCAGCAACGCTTAATGCGTCAGTCAAAACAGTACCGGCAATTTCTCTAGTGAAATTATTGGAAATAATAAACACTGCAGCTTCGGGGAGTAAATTGGTGTCCTTTAATCCCACTAAGATATCGTCCAAGTATTTAACGTTGTCATCTTCAGTCAACAATTTGTTGGCAAAGCCAGCAATACCTTCGAAATTGATATTGTTTATGATGCTTGGTGCAATTGCTACTGCATCTGATATAAGAGAGTCCACAATTCCTCTTTTTGTGGCATCCACTTGGAATGGTTCAGAAGCTGGAGTGGCTGCAACAATTGGAGTGGCTGCTGCTGATACTATGGAACCAGCAGACAACACGGTTGTAGCCAAAACGGAGAATTTCATTATGTATTTAGAATATTAACGAAGGACTAGAGTATAAAGAAAATATTGAAGCTTTATCCAGACGGGCAATCCGTTGGGTTTATATAGATGCAATGTTCCTTAATTTTGCATGAGGTTGTCCCCGAACATTCCTGCTTTTTCTATTTTGGGAATTTTCATCATGCGGTATACCAAACACATTGGTTAAAGTAATAACTGTAGTTGGTATAGATTCGGCCATTTTGCCAATGTGATCTACTTACATTGCCTAATGCGGTAATGCGATCACTTCCTAATTGGGTCAGACAAATAAAATTCCTTCAGGGTCTTCACGTGACGTGTATGCACAAATCCGGTCTTAGCCTATGGCTTCGCCTTAGGGGAGCAAAACCAACGGTAGCTTGAACCGCATTTCCGTTCCATTGTTGTCAAATTTGTAAGACTTCAATTGCTCAAAATTATAAGCCCGAATTGCACTATTATCTTCTAGTAGTGGATCATTGGTGTCTGAGGAAGTTGCAGCCTCAGACGTTTCTGGACTTTCCTTCTGTTGTAGACCATTTGTAGCCTCAAACTCCAAGAGGTTAAACTTAAATACCACATAGTATTTTAAACTCATCAAAGTGGTTGCCTGGAATTGTTGTGTTAAATATCTGGGAATGTGAATGGTTCCGTTGACGAGGGTACTCGATTCAGAATTCCCCTCAAAATTCATAATGGCTGAAGCATAAGTATTAAACTTAATTCTAGGCGTACAAGCGTAAATGTTTGCAATATCTTTCTTTGAAGAATTTGTTTCAGAATGGAATATTTCTTGAGCTTCGATGTAGGTTACGAAGCTTGTGATCTTGGTAAACCTACTATGATCTTCAGGATTGATATTTACCAAAAAGTTGAGATCATCTCCAATATGATAGAAAGGCCGCGAGAGACTGATGAGACATAATTGAGCGCTATTTACTCTCAATTGGTATTGAGTTTTCAAATGCACAGGCAATTGTGGAATGAGTCCAGGCTCAATCTCACCTGATTCTTCGGATGGGTTGT
Organism: Suhomyces ambrosiae; assembly: GCA_030568575.1. Taxonomy (NCBI): domain Eukaryota; kingdom Fungi; phylum Ascomycota; class Pichiomycetes; order Serinales; family Debaryomycetaceae; genus Suhomyces; species Suhomyces ambrosiae. The sequence goes on along the minus strand of JAJMGA010000013.1, from coordinate 32,309 downwards.
TGATACTCTTTCGCCTTTCATGTGAAGAGATTTTAGGCATATTGTAGAGATCCGATTCAATGAGTACTGATAAATCATCAAGAAACGAATCTCTGCTTTCTTCCAGTTCACTATTTTTAGGAGTTGCTTCTGGTGATTCAGTACAGTTTTGTTGCCACGCCTTGTCCACAATACATTGCTGTAAATAGTCCTTTTGTAACCACCTCTCGTGTTGACCAACGCGTTTTCCCTTTATATCATAGGGAAAATAAACACTATATGGTACTAAATTGTGCTGCCCCTCTTTTTGCAGAAACCCCACAATTAATGAGTACTTGATGGTGACCCACCCCTGGTCCTTGACTGGTCCAGTCAGCCTGGTGTTGTAGGATGGAGGTAAATCTGTACTGGGCAGAAATTTGACATTGAAAGATTTAGAGGAAGAAGGACCAAGAGTGACCTCCGAAAATAATAATGTTTGAGATGTTGTATAGAAAGGAAGAATGGATTCTGTTATATCACTCAATGGGAGTTTGGTTCCTTCAATTTCGGCATTTCCGAAAGGATTGAATTTTTTTGGTGCTCTATGTGAGTTAAATGAATAGATTAAATCATGCAAAGCGTACTTTTTGTTTAATGTGATAAGGTGTTCTTCTTTATCTATGGTGAGATCATTGACTCCGCCCAACTTATCTCCTAACATTAATGGTTTCTTTGAATTTGCGTAAATAAATGGTACCCGACTAATTTTGACTTCTTTTGAACCTTCATCTTCTTGATCTCCATCTTCTTCTGTTCCATCATTTTCGTACTGATTTACGTACTCGCCATTCTCCCACCATTGTGGATTCTTGGATCCCATATCTATGGGATTGGAAGCATTCCCCAAACTAAAATTATAATTTAGTACCACGTATCCAAATAATTGGATGTATCCCAAAAATACCTGAACTTCAGGAGACTTATCCTGGATGAGAGAATTCTCCTCGGCGGCTTGTCCACCAAAGATTGACCCAAACCATCCGCTAGTCGGTTTTGGATCTGTTTGTTCCTCACTAGGGTTCACCACAATTGGTTCGTTCAGTACGTTGTGAAGGCTAATGATGCATTCCGTTTCACCATTGGAGGTTCTCAGCAAGTACAGAAGGGAGATGTGAAGGTGTTGGTTAATCTGTTTGGTGTACTCAGGCAGCATGGTGGTAGATAAACGTTCGTGTATATAAGTACAAAAGTATCAATAGCGAGTACTCACTGCCAAGTACTAACAAGATGAAGTGGACACAGAGGTGAATTATGGAATTTAATCTAGAGATCTATTGCTACTAGAATTTTTGAACTGATTCATGGATGTATAAAGAATAAATTTTCACCAAGAATACTTAATTATTTATTTCTAAGGAAGCGTTCAAACCCAATAGAATAGGAGAATAAAGAAAAACTAAGTTCCAAATCATTATCATATCAAATGACATCAAACTTAGTACTAGATCAATCATTATATATATAGGGTTTTTCATATACACTGGACCAATTATTAACATCATAGGATACCAATACATGTCTTTATTCTGTATTTACACTTGAAGACATTCACATATTTTTAAGAGAATAAACCAATTCATATATTATGATTATCCCCTGTCAAATAATACATTTGAAAATGCTACGTAACCATTAAGTAGTTGCTTCTACTATGACTCACTAATTATATATTCCATACTAATAGAGGTAGTGTCATCTAGACAACGGGTCGAGACTATCTACCGATCAATAGCGATATTTAGGTGGATTCACCTGCACCCGTTCAGGATGAGTCCCCGTATCTATACAGATAGAGCCAACTTCAACAAAACAATGAAAAAAACAATGATAATCTATGAAAAATAGCATTAATACATTTTAGAAGATAGCATATCAGCATCAAAGAATTCACTGCATGTAGCTCGTTTGCATACCAAGTAATCATCTATGGAAAGGCCAGCATCCAATAAGCACTATTCTCTTATGTAAGTTTATGATGGCACCAGGCTCTTACTCGACCTTCTGTTCCGGCAATTGGGAACTATTATCTATCGGAGCTTGGATACCTTCTTGCTGGATGTGCGCTAATTGTTCTTCTTGGGAAATTGGCTGGTTAGTTGATCCATTAACACCAACTATTTGATGGAAATCTAAAATCTCACTGTACATCATAACTCTCCAGGTATCAACAGGTAAATCGGCATCATTAAAACTCCAGTCAAACTTGCTTTCACAAACGGGTTCATCGGTAGGATCATGGAAAGGTTCCATGTATGGATGTTCCAAGGCTTGTTCCGCAGTTATTCTTCTTTTGGGGTCGAAAATCAACATCTTTTCTAAGAGATCAATGGCTTCCGGTTCCACATGGGTGCATTGGGCAAATCTTTCACTGAAAGGTATTGGATCTCTATGAGGCAATGATTGCACGAATCTTAAAGTGTTTTCCGAGAGAATAGTACCGATAACGTCATCTGGGGGCGAACCAAGCAATTCAGTGATGATGGAAAATTGATGAACATGATCTCTTCCTGGGAATAATGGCTTTCCTTCAATTATTTCTGCTAAGATACACCCAACAGACCATAAATCGACTTCCGTATCATACTTTTGCCAGGTTAACATGATTTCTGGGGCTCTATAGTATCTAGTAGAGACATAACCTGTCATTTGAGGATCTCTTATTCTAGCTAAACCAAAATCACAGATTTTCAAGTCACAATTCTCGTTGATCAAGATATTGGAAGGTTTCAAGTCCCTATGGATTACCCCAGCTGAATGGATATACTTCAAACCTCTCAACATTTGATAAGTAAAATACTGAATAAACTGTTTTTCTAAGGGACGAGAGGTCAATAACCGATGGAGATCGGTACCTTGCAACTCATTAACAAAGTATATATCCTCCAAGGGTGACAAAAAGATATCGTCCAAAGTGATCAAATTTTCGTGTCTCAAATGCTTCAAAAGCTTGAGTTCTCTGTAGGTTCTCTTGGCCAATACTGGAGTGGAAAATGGTTTCATGATTTTCTTAACGGCAACATTCTGGCCGGTGAGTTTATCCACAGCAGAACATACCAAACCAAAAGCACCCATTCCAACCGGGTTAAGGTCGGTGTACCGGTTGGTGACCTCAAACACGGTACCGAAGATTTGTGTTCTAGTGAATTCTCCGTCCGATGACATTATAAACTACTAGATTAGCTTGGGATTGCCTAAGTAGGTAACCTGTTAACGATGTTACAGTTGCTGGCGCTAATATAAGTTAACTGCGTCTGAACCAGTGGGAGACTATGACAACTGGAGCAAGTATGTTTGGCAGAGAGTGTAACCACGGACTGATTTCTCGGTTTATGACGCTAGCACTGGTGTCTCGAGCCGGATTGATCGATTCAATAGCAAGGAGTAATGAAAAAACACTAGTGACTGACTCCCTGTATATGGTGGAGGGCACCGCAACGCTCGCACCAGCAACGAAGATTTGGTGGTCCACTGGACAAGACAATAGAGGCTACGATTAAACCTACAAGAGGGAGTGGAGTGAGCATAAGGGCCAGGGGTGTGTGTATATGTGTAAATATGTATGTATATCTATTTGTGTGTTGTTTGCGGGTGTGGTATATGTGTGTATCCGTTGGTTGGATCTTTGGTGGGGTTATAGAGCTAGTGGTGTCGGGGTTTATCGGATTGTGCAGGCCGCGGGCCATAAAGTACAATGCTAACTTTTGGTGCTTTACTCTGGCTATCAGCTAGGGGTATTTTAGCATGCTCTATTCATCTGCTGCCTGCTGGTCTAACATCAGCAATTGTTATGGATCTAATATGAGTATCTGCTGGTACATCTATAAAAGTATCAGTAAGTAATAATGTTAATAGTTACTACAATATGTATGATAATGACTTGATTCATATAATTATGAGGAACCATTTCATTCACCAGATAATTGATAGTAATTATAAACCAGCTATACCATTAGTGTAGGTATTCTTGAGCTGATCTGTTATATCTTTTTACCTGGCATAACTATAGTTCGTAGTATGGAATTATTTAACAGTAGTAAGAAGTAGTGGAGTATTCGGAACTTTATGCGCACGATTTTAGCCAATAGTAAATATTCATTACTAAGTTCTATACGTTGAACAGCTCAGTTAATTCTATCAATTCATATTAACTAGTGTAAAAAATACACTAATATTATGGTTTTGTTTGCTGGTTCAAAAAATTTATCAATATTAAATTCCTAGAATCTAGTTGTAGCATATTCGGGAATACCGGTAATTAAAAATCACAGTCATAGTACCACCGATAAACAGACAGAGTTGTTTACTCCAGGTATAATAATTTAGCCTGTCCTATACTCTTAGCATTCCATTATTAGTTCACGTACATCCGAATATTTTCTACAATCCACTAATCATTTTCTGCAAAAGTACAATCATGATTTAGTTTCCGATTTTTTTTTTAAAACACTCTTCACACTCTTAACATTAAAGATGCAACATCGCAAAGGAACTCCTTTGGATGAAGGACTTGACATTATTTATAGTATTTCGGTTATTTGTGTCTGTGTACCTATCGGTCAGCGCACGTCTCCCGAATGCCTATGGACAAGTAACGGTAGAAAAATTTCTCCATGGTTTGCAACCCCGAAGTGGGGCAGTAGATTTACCCCTGTTTTCCTTGAATCAAGATCTACGTAGTCTGGGCAAAAATTGTAAATTTCGGAGGATAGAGATGCCAACTTGGATACTGCGGTAGTTAGATGGTTAATCCATAAGCCTGTGCCTTGCTTGTGGATTAATTTATACTTTAAAAATGGTACCCTGAAAAATCGTTTTAAAGCAGTGGCTCTACGGTTTTTTATAAGTAGACACCATACTAAGAAATTGCCTAACTATCAGTACAATTGACTAGTCATAGGAATCATCAGCTCTTGTTGTCCTTATAACCTGGTCAATTATTTGTCTCTTAAGTTGATTCAAACGGTGGAGATCTCCAATTCTTACTGGCTGTGATGATCCCCCTGATCGTGGCTTATTTTGTTACTAAATCTAGGTGAATTGATTATTTTCTTACTATACACAATACGTCCTTTGCTCACTCAGTTTATAAATACAACCCAGCCACACGTGATTATACACTATATCACCCTTAGAGCCACTGTATCACTACCAAAATGCCATCTATCGTTGAAGGTGCTAGTACGACGTCGTCGTCAATCAGTTTGGTCAAGACCATCGTGGGGGCAGGGCTCCTTTCTATGCCCTTGGGCTTTTCAACGGATGGTCTTATTTTTGGTGTCTTTATTGTACTCTTGGCTGCTTCAACTTCCGGCTATGGGTTATTTCTTCAGGCATATGTCTCTCGTTACGTACCTGCGAATAATGCCACCTTCTTTAACTTGTGCTCAATTACTTATCCTGCCTTGCTGGTGGTGTTTGATTTCGCTATAGCCATTCAATGCTTTGGTTCTGCCTTGTCATATTTGGTATTGGTAGGAGAAATCATGCCTACCATAGTCACGAAGTTGCCATACATTGCCCCTGAGCACTATAGAACGTTCTGGGTGCTTGCATCAGCTCTTATTTGTGGTCCTCTTTCGTTTTTGAAGAATTTGGACTCACTCAAGTATACCTCTATCTTGGGTCTTGTGGCCATTGCCTATATGGTTTTATTGGTAATTTCCCACTTTTTATTGGGTGACGTCCCTAGTGATCTCAAGGGTGACATAGCCTTGTTCCCAGAATCAGCTTCAAATGTGTTTTCCACATTCTCTATCATTGTTTTTGCCTATACCGGCCACCAAAATATGTTCTCCATCGTCAATGAGTCTAAGGATAAATCGCTCTCAAATTTGACCAAGGTGGTGAATTTTGCCGTGGTGTTGTCCTCAATTTTGTTCCTTTTAGTGGGTATTTCAGGCTACCTTACTTTCGGAAATTTGGTGGGTGGAAACGTCATATTACTGTACCCTGGAAGTTGGACAACCACTTTGGGTCGGTTCTCAATTGTTTTCATGGTGATTTTCTCGTTCCCATTGATGTTTCACCCTGCTAGAATCTCGGTCAATAATATTGTCTATTGGTTTCAGACAAATGTCATCAAACAACAACATGATGAACCATCTACAACATTTTCGGAATCCACCGAAACCTCCGCCTTACTTGGAGACAATGAAGAACAACCCTCATCAAAACCTCGTGGTCTCGTGGTCCCTTTCCCTCACAGAACCTTTGTGATCATCACTCTGATTCTTTTGGTAGTGGCTTACATTCTTGCAGTGTCTGTTACTTCATTTGCGTTTGTTCTTGCCGTGGTGGGTGCTACAGGTTCTACTGCCATCTCATTTATTTTGCCTGGTTTGTTCGGCTATAAATTAATTGGTTCCGAGCTGGATGATCCATCAGTTCTTGAGACAATTTTTAAAAACCTTTCATTGGGTTTGACCCTTTGGGGGTTTGTGGTTATGGTTTTATGTTTGTATACCACTATTGCTAATGCTTGAAGTGGCCGGATCTGTTTCGCGTTCACGTGCACTGGTTGCAAAAAAAAAAAACTGGTCAATACCATCAGTGCCAGAATATGCACTTACCTTGTGAATGATTCGATATTGGGTCCTAAAAATTCGTTATTCGATGATAGATGATGTTGGCGAGTAGAGGAATTTAAGTTTTCAATGGTAGAAATGGTTATAATCCGTCGTGATTCTAGAGGTAAATGAAAAATAGCAAAGGATACGGTCAAAATACAATAAAAGACAAGCTAAAAAAGAATACAGGTTAATATGTAGTCAGAACTCTATAATACGTTATTGTGTTGAGAATTGTAAGACTAAAGCCAATGAATTAACAACATTATTCTTCGTTTTACACCTAAGTTAAACACTACTAAAAATAAAATGAGATTTTATCATAGCCTAAACTACTTGTGAGTTATCGGTAGCTAAAGTGACTCTAAGTAATTTAATCACCACCTAGTGTTTTTTCAATAGATTTATATGTTTCATTAGAAAACAAGCATCCGTGTGAAAGAACATTTAAATACCACCAGAGTGCCATGATAACTACTCAGACAGAGTAAAGAGGTATGATCAAAGTTGAGGTTAATGTAAATATCAATCATAGGGAAATTTATCTACATCTTTTAATCCATACTAAAACAGAAATTAATCCACTTGTAGAGATTGTTTTAAAGCATTCAAGATATACTTAATGAGATTCCAAAAGCTAGTTTACAGAACAGCACTAGAAGATTTATCTCCCTGAAATTCTATAGAATAGAATATCTTCAAATCTCTTCAATTGGCTTTGGTGTATAAATGGCTGACTTACTTTTTCAGAAGCCAAGAACTTTGAAACCTTCTATTAATCAGAACAAATACTCATACTCACTTCTTATCCTTAGACCTGCACGACTAGAATATTCCATAACTACCCATGTCTTGTGAACACGAACATAGCCATGGTCATAGCCATGGTCACGGTCACGACGATCACGATCACTCACACGTCCCCCCAATCCCTACTTCCGTTGCTCAATCACTCCTTTCGAAAATCGATCTTCCTCACATCACGGCCCTTAATGCTACCAATCCTCCAGACGAGATTAGCAAGATATTTCGAAAACCAGAGGACAAATACTTTGTGAAACCGATTGTGAAGTCAGACTGTGACTCACAATTGATACTCAATGTTCCATTTCTCAACTCCTCAGTCAAACTCTTCTCGATCATTCTAAGAACCAATGGCGGGGAATACTGTCCAAAAACCATAAAATTGTTCAAGAACGACAAGCTGATCGATTTTGATAATGTAGATGGAAAGCGTGCCACTTTTGTGTTGGAGCACCCTCAGATTGGAGCAAGATATGATGAGGATGAGGTTCCAGAGTCAATTGTAGATGAGGGTGACTTTGTTGAACACTTTCTTCCAAGACATGTATTTACGGGTGTCCAGCAATTGACCCTTTTCATTCAAGATGTATATGGTGAAGATGGTGAAGGTGACGAAGAAGGAGAATCCCATTTGTTGTATGTGGAATTGAGAGGAGAGTTTACTGAATTGAGTAGGGATCCTGTAGTGACTCTCTACGAGAGCGCTGCCAACCCGGCAGATCATAAGAACTTGATGGTCCAGGAGACAATGCATCAGACAAACTAGGCAAATGAGACATTGATGAGTGGTGATAATGTATCTAGGCTGATCTTCAAAGTCTAGCAAGAAAGAGCAAGATACATGGGATTTTATAAAACTAAGACTAATGAACGGAAGCCAATGTTTCGGGTTATAGCGGTGTTGGTTTGAAGACAAATAAAACAAGTGATCTTAGAGTATAGGAATCATCTGATACATCACTTTGTATTGACTTGAGAGTTAATATATATATATATATAATTGACAAAAAGGAAATCGTTCTTTATGTGTAATGGATAGGTAATAATCTGGTTAGCCATTAGTAGAATTAAAGAAATTACTGGAGTAGATTTTATACAAAACTTGGGGTTTGTATGTTCTAACCATCACAATTGTAAGACTAGAACGGTTGTGTATCTAGAAGCACACTATAATTAGATATATCCTTACTTCTAATTTTACTTCTAATTTATTTCATACATACATATTATCTAAAAATGTCCCAATCAGTTCTCGAATATGGGATACTTCGTTATTGGGAACTAATTTCACATTTTAATTATAAGATTCTAAAAGGTGGCCTAAAGTTTCAACCCATTCAATATTACTCTGATAACCAGTTCAGCTAATAATGAATAAGAAATTAAAAGTACCAAGTGTGGCATAACATAAGTTGATAAAATCGACGAATAAAACTATCATATAAAACTATCATATAAAATTATCATTTATATATTAGTATGGCTATTAACACATTTAATATTATTCTGAACTGTATTAGCTGCTTGCGATACATACGGGCTCATGGTTGTGGACCCTGCAACTTTCTTTTGATACCCTCTTAAACCAATTTCTTAATGCTCGCCGTATATCGAATGGCACTGTTACTCACCTCTATGAAACTAATCTTAGTGTCTGCATTGAGCTTAGTAGCAGTTAAGGCTATAACTCCTCAGCATGTATTCAATGGACCTAGCCATGAATTTCTAGACCATCAGCGACTGCTATGGGGTGATATTCAAGAATCCCATGATCCGTTGGTGGAACAAGCATGGCAAATGATTGTCGAAGAAATCGGTGGTTCTACTACAGAAGCTCTCGTAAGTCAATGGGTTGAAAACAATAATAACCACGGTTTTCAATCTCAAACAAAGTCAACCCCACAATTCAATTCAGAATTGTTCCATCCGGAACTGTCTGATTTTGAAATAGTTGAGGTTCCACACATTGATCAGAAGCTCAGGATTCGAATCAGTGATCCCAGTACATTGGGATTGGACACTGTAAACCAATACACTGGCTACTTGGATATTGATAGCGAAAATCACCTCTTTTTCTGGTTTTTTGAATCTAGAAACGATCCGGTTAATGATCCTGTGGTTCTCTGGTTAAATGGTGGCCCTGGATGCTCTTCTACCACCGGATTATTCTTTGAATTGGGACCATCATCGATCAATGCCTCATTATTACCGGAATTTAACCTTTATTCGTGGAATTCCAATGCTTCTGTAATATTTCTCGATCAACCAGTTAATGTAGGATTCTCATACAACGAAAATCCAGCGTCAGCTGCCAATACCACGACCGCTGCTGCTCCATATGTGCTTGCCTTCTTGGAATTATTCTTCACTAAATTTGACCATCTTCAAAAAAACGATTTCCATATTGCTGGTGAATCTTATGCTGGCCATTATATTCCTAGATTTGCCAGTGAAATTATAAATCACCCTCATAAATCGTTTAATTTGACATCAGTATTGATTGGCAATGGTTTCACCGATGCCTTGGTTCAATATGGTTCATTTAAGCCTATGGCATGTGGAGAAGCCGGAGCTCCTCAATTTATCAGTGATGAAGATTGTAAATTATTGGAAGAAGTGTATTATCCCAAGTGCTCGTCGTTATTAGAAATTTGCTATAAATCCCAGAATGTTTTAACGTGTTTCCCAGCACTATACTACTGTGATTCCAAGATGTTCGAAGCTGTCCTGAATACTTCAAAAAATCTTTACGATATAAGAGAAGATTTGTCCAATTCAGGAGGAAATCCTTATGCTGGGATGGACTTCATTGATGAGTATTTAGACCAAGAAAGTGTAAGGAAAACCGTTGGTGTATCTTCCAAAATTGGAAAATTTATGGGTTGCAGCCCCGAAGTAGAGTGGGCTTTTGTACAAAATGGTGATAAGGCATGGCCTCATCAGCATTACGTGGCCGAATTATTAGAAAAAAACATTGCTGTGTTGATTTATGCTGGTGATAAAGATTTTAGATGTAATTGGTACGGAAATCATGAATGGACCGACAAATTGGAATACTCCTCGCACGAACAGTTTTCAAAGCGGTCGTTGCAACCATGGTATGTGGATGGAACGGCTGCAGGAGAAGTCAAAAACCACGAGAATTTTACGTTTTTGAGAATCTATGAGGCAGGACACTTGGTCCCTTATAATAAGCCCAAGGAATCACTTCGAATGTTAAATCTTTGGCTCAGTGGTGACTATACCTTGGGTGCAAAATGAGATCACTGAGATCGGAAGCTTTAAAATCTAAGAGCAGATCGAAACATAGAAATGTTGTCAAATGACAAATTTAAATCCAAAAATTAATTCGACAAGGAAATCATGAATGGTTTGGAGTTCTTAACCAGAATTGATCTTTTGTTCCATATGCCCAGTTTGAAAAACATAATTATAACATGAACTTCAAATGAATTTTTTTATAGTTACAATATGACCATGAATATTAAATCCTTAATATACTTAATATGCCTCAACTTTTCAAAACCCCTCGATTGCCTCGACGTCACCTTATTAGCGGCCATCGGGTATCCGGACATGGATTCATGGCGCACCTTATGAAAAGTTCATACAATCCCAAATGGCTTCAGCCTAGACAGAATTATCATGGGAATGACACATCATTGATCACCATTCACTTTCGTGACAAGACCTTACAGGTGAAAATTTTAGCATCTCTCTACCTCTATCATTACCAACCCTAAAATAGTAGTAGTAGTAGTAACCATGGTCGGGCCTGTGGCTCCTCACGTGCGGCCCAGACAGGTCCGAACCACCGAAAAATCGACATTTAAATATCCGACACTCCCTCCTCAATCATCCAACAATCAAAATGCCAAAGTTAGTTTTAGTTAGACACGGTCAATCCGAATGGAACGAAAAGAACTTGTTCACCGGATGGGTGGACTGCCGTTTATCCGATGTGGGTAAGAAGGAAGCTCACAGAGCCGGTGAATTGATCAAAGAAGCTGGTATTAAGGCTGACATCTTGTACACTTCCAAGTTATCCAGAGCCATCCAAACTGCCAACATTGCCTTGGATGCTGCTGACCAATTGTTTGTCCCAGTTAAGAGATCCTGGAGATTGAACGAAAGACACTATGGTGCTTTGCAAGGTAAGGACAAGGCTCAAACCTTGGAAACCTACGGTCAAGAAAAGTTCCAAATCTGGAGAAGATCTTTTGACGTTCCACCACCAACCATTGAAGACGACTCTGAGTTCTCTCAAGTTGGTGATGTCAGATACAACGACATTGACCCTGCTGTCTTGCCAAAGACTGAGTCTTTGAAGTTGGTAATCGACAGATTGTTGCCATACTGGCAAGATGAAATCTCCGGTGACTTGTTGTCCGGTAAGACCGTCTTGGTTGCTGCCCATGGTAACTCTTTAAGAGCCTTGGTCAAGCACTTGGACAAAATTTCTGATGAAGAAATTGCTGGTTTGAACATTCCAACCGGTATTCCATTGGTTTACGAGTTGGACGAAAAGTTGCAACCAACCAAGCCAGCCTACTACTTGGACCCAGAAGCTGCTGCTGCTGGTGCTGCCGCCGTTGCTGCTCAAGGTTCTAAGAAGTAAAGAGCTACATTGACACGAACTATGAACGAAGAAAGTAGTTCATAGTGAGTAGTAATAGAGTAGAAATAAATGTTTGAATATTATCTCCAGGGAAATTGAACAGTGTAGAAAACAGAATAAATGATTTGCATATTATCATTAGGGCAGACGTGTGCCATATTAGGGAGGTGAAAGTAATTAAGTCACAGCACGCAACGTGTTTCTATTTAGAATTTATCCTTACATTTATGTTGAGAGAAGGAAAAGTGGATAAAAGCGATTTCGTATGAATAGCAATGGGTCAGATCACAACCAGCCTTCAATATTTAACTAATCCATTAAATAGCCTTTGGTGGTTTCCGCTAGTTTGTATTATGTATATTAACCCTTTCAATACCACACGCATCTTCAAAATGTATTTAGCCCATGTATCTTAGCCAGTGCTGAATTTAGTTAGAGCACCTCAAGTGTTTCCGTCATCAAGAAATAAAACTCAGTAAGCTTTTGGTTTAATCGAATCACGACTTACGAATGCATTTAATATCATAATACTTTCCGTAAAAAAAAAAGTTCTCTCGAGACACTCTCGGAACAAATAGACATTCAGACTCGATGAAATTTCCCAAATATTCCCTCTTCCTTAATTAGCACTAATTAAAGTACTTGGTGATGATTTGAAAAAATCTTAGCACCATTATGATCCATTAGACACAAATTTTATCTGTTTAAAATATAATACTTCAACAGAACACCTTCACAATTATGTTCTTCAATTTACACTATTCTTTTTTATTCTTTTTCATAATACTTCACTATTTATCTTCATAATTCTTGACAATTCTACTCTGGCCGTTGCTTACTTAATCGTTGTCTCACTGTTCCCTTCACAGCGACTCGTTTCGCGCACAAAAATTGCGAAGAGTAACTACAGCAAATACTATCATTAGCGACACACTCAGCTATCAGCATCAGCCAACAGCTTCCCACCCATCAATACGTCTCCCTGTTACAGTAGACGAAATGGCCAGTACAGGAAATACCGGAGGTTTTAGCTTCGGCGGCAATTCGAATCCCTCCAATGGCAGTGGGCTCTTCAACAACAACAATAATAGTGGAAATACCTTTTCATTTGGATCCAATTCGGGCAACCAGGCCTCTAATGCCTCGCAAAGTGCCTTCAGCTTTGGATCAGGCCAAAACTCCAACCCTACAACTTCATTTGGTGCTGGATCTGGTGTAACAAGCACGGCGGGTCAGGCTTCGAAACCTGCCGGAGGTCTCTTTGGATCAACAACAGAGACCGCAAAACCGGCGTCAGGAGGACTCTTTGGTGCCAATTCAGGCTCTACACCTTCAGGAGGACTTTTTGGTAACAAGACTTCAAATAGTGCTTCGGGGGGCTTGTTTGGCAATACTCTGAATTCAGCTCCAGGTTCAGGCACATCTACTCCTTTTGGACAAAACCCACCAGCTTCTGGTGCTCCTGCCTTTTCTTTTGGTAAGAAAGACGATACTCCGGCTGCAGGCGGGTTATTTGGAGCTAAGAAAGATGATGCTCCAGCTTCAGGTGGATTATTTGGAACTAAAAAGGATGATGCCCCGGCTACTGGTGGATTGTTTGGAGCTAAGAAAGAGGACGCTCCAGCTACCGGTGGATTATTTGGATCTAAGAATAACGACGCAACTGGATCAGCTGGATTATTCGGGGCTAAAAAGGATGATGCCCCAGCTTCAGGTGGATTATTCGGGGCTAAAAAGGATGATGCTCCAGCTACTGGTGGATTGTTTGGAGCCAAGAAAGATGATTCACTGTCAGCGGGTGGATTATTTGGTTCCAAAAAGGATGATAAGTCTAGTACAGGAGGATTCTCATTTGGAGCAAAAACTGAAGAGAAAAAGGATGATAAGCCTGTCACTAGTGGATTTTCATTTGGCGCAAAGACCGAAGAAAAGAAAGAAGATAAACCTACTACTGGAGGATTTTCATTTGGCGCAAAGTCCGATGAGAAGAAAGAAAATAAACCTGCTACTGGAGGATTTTCTTTCGGTGCAAAGACAGATGAAAAGAAAGAGGATAAACCTGCTACTGGAGGATTCTCTTTCGGTGCAAAGAATGAAGAAAAGAAAGAAGATAAACCTGCTACTGGAGGATTTTCATTTGGCGCAAAGACTGAAGAAAAGAAGGATGAGAAATCAGGCTTCAGTCTTGGAGCAAGTAAGCCTGAAGAGAAAAATGACGGAAATACCTCTAATAAAACTACTACGACCACCAACATACAACCTAATTTAAAACCGACTCAAATTCAACCAAAGAGTGTGTCAATCGATAATAAGACTTTAGATGACCTTGTTATGAAATGGTCTAAGCAATTAACCACCACATCCAAGGTTTTCGGTGGATACACAAATAAGGTTAACGAATGGGACCAACAGCTTGGAAAAAGTGGAGATGAAATATCTAAATTAAACCAAGACATAATTGAAGCTGAATTATTACAATCTCGTATCGATCAGCATTTAGTATTTGTGGAAAGTCAACAGGAAGAATTGGATCAATTGTTGGATAACTACGAGCAGCAGGCCGATATTCTTCTTAATAACATTGAGCTTTCCAACAAGAATATAACATCTGGAGAAGGAAGTAATGATGTTTCCAATACAGTAGCCAATAATACTTTGAGTGTCACTGATAAATTACGTGAAAAAGCATATCATAACGCCGAGTTATTGGATGAGAGGTTGGATACATTAGGAGAGAATTTAAGTACATTGATCAGTGAGATTAACTCGGTAAGTGACGTATTTAACAAGAACCTCATAAATGACTTCGCCAACGGAGATGCCTCAGATTCCAAAGATTCTAAAGACAAGCCTACAGAGAATCCTGTGGAAGAAATCGTTAAATTATTGAATTTGCACTTGGAAAATTTGAAATACATTGAGAACTCTGAAGACAAGTTGAAAGCAAAATTAGCTGCACTCAAAAAGTAATCATGTGCGTTAAAAATGATCAAAACCTCTTGGATGTGATTTTGGTCTCCTGATGTCGCGAAGACCGAGGCCCAACTTTCTCCCACATTTCTACCATCTAAAAGTATTCCATACTTCATTTAAATGTAATATACAGTCTTAGTTCCTTCTTACTATTATGGGGGTACCCATTTATTGTAGTCTTTTTCTAGTACTTCTACCATGAGTAATTCCGCTTTAAACTAATTTCTAGATCCCCCGCCTTTTAGTACCCGCACATACATAAATAGTGCAAATCCTGTGATAAGCGAATAAAGAAGACATTAACGTTCTAGCACCATCGTCATAATAAAGACTTCCCAATTTTTCAGAAAAGCAATATCCACTTACTAACCCACACAATTAATCAATCTAAAATGTCCTCACCCATTTTCCTCTACTTGAAAATGCTTGTTAACCCCAATGTCAATAAGAAGATTATTCTTCAATTGATATATGGAAAGCTCAAAGCTCTTGGTTTGGCCAAGATTCTAGCTAGCTTGGCTGGGGCTGGAATTGTTGGAGTTTCTTCATTTATCAGAGTGCCACAAATCCGTAAGATTGTTACTCCACTTGAATTGAAAAACCGGATTCTGGTAGTTAATGGATTATCATTGGAATCAATTGGGTTGGAAACCTTCAACCAGTTGATCCACGTGGTGTTCAATAGTCAGAATCAAAGTGCCTTCACCAGCTATGGCGAGAGCTTGTTGTTAGGTTTACAGAATGCGGTGATCATTCTTCTCATTAAGTATTATCGGTTGGTGGAAGCAGGGAAAATTGATAATCTTGAACACTTCACCTGTGGTGAAAGAGTGGCTTTTGTGGGTAACAAATTGGCATCTACAATAGCTTTACTTTTGGGAACATCGATTTTTTTCACCAAATTTGCTCCTTCACAATTAATTCTGACATTGCAAATCTTGGGAATTCCGATTTCCATTATATCTAAGATTCCTCAAATACAAAAGAACCATCTCCTTCAATCCACTCTGAGTTTGTCGGATATTACCATAAGAGCTAACCTATTGGGATCCGGCTTGCGTGTCTTCACTTCTATTCAGGATTATAAAACCAAGGCCAGGGCCAAAAGGAGTTCCAATAACGATAAGATCTTGGTGGCAGGATACACCGCTAGTTTGATAATGAACTCCATCTTGGTTGGTCAATCTATTGTGTATAAAAAGGATAATCAGGAAAAGGAGGACACGAAAGAGAAATCTGAATAATCCGAGTACAGAATACCTCTCCCTGAGCTTGATTCTAATCGTTGCTTGAACATTGTCTGTTTGTTTCCTTATTATCTCTATGTATTATTATATATTAGATTGAAGGTAGGGATCTCAATCTGATGCCCTATACTTAGATAGTCTTTAGATATGTAACGCTTTAAAATATCTTAAACTTGAGTCAAATATTCTTCTGTATTTCGAACACAATAGTTTCTAAAGTTCTGGGGTCGCTTTAGAACTGAAACATAAAAATTAATCCTCATACACATGTGTTTCCTTTTAAATCTAATATTTCTTGACGTTTTTATTGATTAATTAAAATTCATATTTAATACTTCATATCTCTACCAAGTTTAGATGATTTCTACGTATTTCTCTGATTTTAGGAATTCACATGGTCAGCACGGTGCTGGAATAGTACAATCACCTGATATTGCTATTTTTCACGAAGTAATAGAGATAAAAAAACCCGAGCATCTACACAATTTAATTTATTAATAAAACAAGTAGGATTGTCAACGATCTCTTAATACTGCATTCAGCTCCATAAAGATGAGAGCGCCATTCTGCTAAGATACGGACGAATGTCAAATTAATTCAATTCAGATATAAATCAGCTCCGATTATAATTGATTTTTTTTGCCCATATTACGTGAATTAGCTGAGAGGTATTAAAATAAAATAAAGATCGTTCTTCTGATCTGTGATTATCAGCTGATTTTCATGGTTGAGAAGTAAATGAGAGTAACAACAATTAATGTATAGTTATTAATTCACTAATTAACCCAGTTGTCACTCTATCCCGTACTCATTTTGCTAGATCATAGCTTAGTTTGAGCCAATGTGTAGCTGATAACACAGGCAATAATTACACACCGATCTTACAACCCATACAATATACCTATATATATATATATATATATTTGGAAGATTCTTTACCGTCTCAGGACTTCGATAATATCACCCTTTCTTCGGTTTTACTAGTGGGTATTTATCTAAAAGTTCACCTATCACCTTTCCTTCCATAATTTCCACTCAATTTTATTCACTTAGGTTTTGTAGGGGCCAGTTCGAGCCCGTTACCGCTTACATAAGACGGATATACCATGCAGATATTGTCAAGCCAACCCACAATCCTTGATGATAGCATCTATAATTCATGACCCTATATTTCCGCTCCCTCCTACCTAACCCCCTACCTAGGCAATCCTGAGTTACTAACAGTTCCCCCTTTAGCTTCAGAAGTGCTTTGGGACCACGCACGTGACCCCCGCTCACTATAAGAAGCGTTACAATTGTCCACCAACGCATTTCTCCACCACTTTAACAATGGTTCACCAAGCAGAATACCTCCCCCCTACAGGAACCGATATCTCCTCGGTGTTGCAAGGAGGCTACAACCACCCATTGTCTCGCGAATGGCAACAGGAGAGGCAGTTGACCAAGAACATGTTCATCTTTCCCCTCTTTGTTTCCGACGACCCTGATGAAGAAACTCTTATTGAGTCATTACCTAACATCAAAAGGTTTGGACTTAACAAGCTTATTCCTTATGTTGAGACTTTAGTTGCCAAGGGACTCAAATCGGTGATTCTTTTCGGGGTTCCTTTAAAACCTGGCGTCAAAGACCACCAGGCCACTGCTGCTGATGATCCTCAAGGACCGGTTATCCAAAGTATCAAGGCATTGAGAAAGAGGTTTCCAGACTTGTACATTATGTGTGACGTCTGTATGTGTGAATATACTGACCATGGTCACTGTGGAGTGTTGTACGAAGACGGGTCTTTGAACAGAGAACAATCGGTGTTGAGAATTGGAAAAATCGCAGTCAATTATGCCAAGGCTGGTGCCAATTGTGTTGCTCCTTCAGATATGATGGATGGTCGTATTAAAGACATTAAGAGAGGTTTAATTGACGCTGGTGTCGCTCACAAGTGTATGGTAATGTCATACTCTGCTAAATTCAGTGGAAATTTGTACGGACCTTTCAGAGATGCTGCTGGTAGTGCTCCTGGTCATGGTGACAGAAAGAGCTACCAGTTACCCCCAGGAGGTGCTGGGTTGGCTCGTAGAGCTCTTGTCAGGGATATTCAGGAAGGTGCTGATGCTGTGATAGTTAAACCTTCAACATTCTACTTGGACATCATCGCGGATGCCTCCAGAATTTGTAAGGACTATCCTATTTGCGCTTACCATGTTAGTGGCGAGTACGCTATGTTGCATGCTGCTGCGGACAAGGGAATTGTGGACTTGAAAGGTATTGCTTTTGAATCACATCAGGGTTTTTTGAGAGCAGGTGCAAGGTTAATCATTAGTTACTTTACTCCAGAGTTCTTGGACTGGTTAGACCAGTAGAAAAATCAAAAGATCACATGTTGATCAAAATAAAATTAAACAAAAGTGAACACTAAAATTAAATCAAAATTGGAAGAATTGGATCAGTGAATTATACGAGCTTCTCGAATTTGGGCACTTAAGTGGTGAAGCATTCAATTATTGTGTGGGTACTGAAGTCGGGCAATCCTCATTGGCCATAGAATGAAACGTTGTCATTTTATTGCATTTACTTGGATTAGAGTTTTTTTTAAAAAAAGTGGAGTTGGTGTATTTATGTGTATTACTATAATGATTATGAACTCTTGTATATATTTATTGTAGCCTTCAATTCAATTGAGTATGGAAATGATCAGAAATCGAAAATAATTGAAACTAAAATTATATTGGTTATTGCATAATTAATAATGTTAACTATATTCTTTGATCATAGACAATAAATATAGCAATGGATACCAAGATGTGTATCGAATGCAGAATAAGTTAACGAGAGTAGCATTAAAAACTGCTGCAGCTCTTTATGTTCTTGACATACCCAATACTTGGCCCACACATTCCCACAACTGGCTGGGTAAAATCTTAAATATAACTGATTTAAAGCGATCAGTAGCAATGTAATTATTTTTTAAATTCATAAACAATATTCAATACCCAGTTAAATCACAGTGATTCAACATTAATGGCTTTCTAATTCTATCCTTTCAAATGAAAAAAACATCTTCTACTAATTTGCTATTGCTTCAAATGATTTCTGTTGTTGTTCTTGATCTTCTTCTTTTTGATCTTCTGGAATTGTCTTAGGAACATCAGGAAGAGGTTGTGCCTTCGGAGCTTCCGGTAATGTGGGTACTTTTGAGTCTACTTCATGTTTGTTTAATGCTGTCGGATCGATCTCTCTCTGTAATCTCTCAAACTCTTCGTCAACTTCGTTCTCTTCTCCGGCAGTCAAACCCGAACCCATACCCAAGGCATCACTAACTTCATCTACCTTCAATCTTTCATCTTCAAGATCATCAAGAACCTTATCGATTTTATCTATACTCATTTCATTGTTCAATTTCTTCAACACTTCGTTACCCTGTTCTAAGCCATAGATCACGTCTTTTTCAATCAACTTGAACTCTATCGTCCCGATTAAACCTTCCAAGTTGTCCAACTGGCCATAAGTTTTGGCTATGGTTGCCTCTTGTTGTTTCTTAGACTTCAAATAGAATTTGGCTCGTTCTGGTTGCTTATTCTTGATGGCCTCTCGGGCCAATTGAGACTGTCTTTCAACCACCAGAGAGAGTCGCCTCTGGTACTGCTTAAGCTTGTCACGCTGTTGCTTGAGCTGGAAGATCGCTTTGTCCTGGGCAGTGATCTTTGGGGCTGAAGGTTGTTGGCCCATAGTGTGGTGTAGACTTTGAGTGCGGATGAATTAGATAAGTACTATCAGTTCAAAAAACGAAACAAAATCCACAACCAAAATTGTAAGGAACTATTCACCTCAGTCGTTGAAAAGTAATGTCCACTCTTGAAGGTTCAGATACACACTACTATAATGCCATAGATGTTTGAGGTACCTTT
This sequence comes from Suhomyces ambrosiae, assembly GCA_030568575.1. Classification (NCBI taxonomy): domain Eukaryota; kingdom Fungi; phylum Ascomycota; class Pichiomycetes; order Serinales; family Debaryomycetaceae; genus Suhomyces; species Suhomyces ambrosiae. The sequence continues at coordinate 12,180 of JAJMGA010000013.1, read as the reverse complement.
AACCCGGGGAAGTATCTTATCGGATCACGAGTCACGTGCGAATTCGGAAGTGCAACCGGAAACCACCATTCTGGGCCCGTAGAGTATGTTCGAGGAACATGGATTGGTTTGAAATCCGGTTTAAAGCTATAATGATTGCAATATATAGTCATAAAATCATAAAATCAATTCTTTCCGTGCTAAGTGGTAGGGGTTCAGTGGGTGGAGGTAAGTCGGGCGAAAGTGGGTACATCACGTGAGCCACCGGATTATCTTGACCTGCATATTAAATGAGCAGATAATTATGGAGAGTTCATAAACGGCTTTACCAGGCACAAATCAAACAATAAAGCATACGGCCACCATTATACTTTATTCCTCAATTAGTCCCAATACCATTAAATTAACCATCTTTTTATTGTACATATTCATCTCCCTTCTTCCCATCGAATATCCAGCTTTATCGTCCTCCATTTTACAATCCAAAAAAAAGTGACTAGTCCTTTCGTAGCTTATTATTAGACAGTATTATTCGTCAATAGACTCATAACATCTCCCATTCTGGCTACCCCACCTGTTCCATGTTGCTATTCGTGTGAATCAGATCAGGTAATGGTGGGACTAGGTGCAGTCCGCATCTCATTAGTGCCCAATCGGGCCAGTTTGTAAACATACATTTCCATTAACATTTTCACCGTTACGGCAAAAAGTGTCTAAAGACTTAATTTCATGGTATTCTGATCACTTGTATACTCATTAGGATCGTAAACAAACAATTGACTTCGTTTAAATTTTGTGTCATCCTTTACAGAGCAACGATCCCTTTCATTCAATTACTAGATCTTCAACACTATTCCCACTTGGACAGTCTTCCATCATTCCATTAGGGCTTCGAGAGCTCCCAGTAATTATCTAGCATGTCTTCACTCTTCTTTGAGTCTCCCACTTCCAAAAAATCCCCCATTAAGAGTTCTACCGAAAACGATGTGGTTCGAACCAATCTTCTTCCAGATCTTATGAAGTCTTCCAGTTCCAAGAAGAGATCTTATATGAGCTCTCCAGCACCCGACCCGACTTCTCCCAACAAGCGGTTGTATTTGCATAATATGAGTCCCAATGTGTCTCGCAAAACCATTTACTTGAACCACATTCCATCGTCTTCGAGCCAGTCCAATAATCTCGAGCATACCTTTAATCATATGAAGAAGGATTCTGGCTCGGAAATCAAACGCCCCATGCTTAAAGCTCCTCTTGCCAATCCTAGATCAAAATCTTCGATTCTTTTACCTTCAAGGTCGATTTCCCCTCCAAAACATAAATTAAGACGTACAAATTCATTAATCAGTCAAGGTGGATCCTCGTCATCTTCAGATAGCCAATTTCAATCGGCTACTACTTCTTTCGATAGATTTATTCCTTCCCGTCATAATTCCACCTCGGGAAAACTTCAAACTACATCTACAAATCCTCATCCTAATGCATCTCCAGAAACTCATATTCGAGCCCAAACTTCTAAAATTTATCAACATCATGTGGCTGAAGCTTGTGGTTTAGATGTCAACTCCAGAGTATTACTCTATCAGCCATTACCTCCTGAACGTAAAAAACCTATTAACTTATTTAGTCAATTATCCTCCTCCACAATTCCTAAGAAATTATCGAAATCCTCATTGAGACCTGCAATTGCCTCTGCTAGAGCCAAAAAAATTCCTACAGCTCCTGAAAGAGTACTTGATGCCCCAGGTTTGGTGGATGATTTTTATCTTAATTTGTTGGCGTGGTCTTCTACAAATTTGCTTGCTATTGGGTTGGAAGACTCGATATACGTTTGGAATGCATCGACAGGATCGGTAGGACTTCTCTGTGAATTGCCCCAAAAAACTCTCGTCACATCATTAAGATGGTCTGAAGATGGTTCATATATTTCCATTGGAAAAGATGACGGATTATTAGAAATTTGGGACATTGAAACTAATACTAAATTACGGACACTTAATTGTGATAACCATCAAACAAGAATTGCATCACAATCTTGGTACCAACACGTTTTGACCAGTGGTTCAAGAATTGGAAATATTTATCATTCGGACGTCAGAATAGCATCTCATGTGATTAATAAACTCGAAAACTCCCATAATGCTGAAATCTGTGGTATTGAATACAAACCGGATGGTCAACAATTTGTTAGCGGTGGTAATGATAATCTTGTGTGTATCTGGGATGTAAGGCAATGTCATACACTGAACAACTCTACGACTCCATTATTCACTCGCTCCAACCATAAAGCTGCAGTTAAAGCATTGTCTTGGTGTCCCTACCAGCCATCATTATTAGCTACCGGTGGAGGCTCTTCTGATAAAACCATTAATTTTTGGAATACTACTACTGGTGCAAGAATCAATACGATTGAAACAGGTTCTCAAATTAGTTCATTAAATTGGGGTTATGCCTCTGGAACTGGTATGGAGATTGTAGCTACTCATGGCTTCCCCACTAACAACATTTCATTATTCAATTATCCTACTCTACAAAAAACTGGTGAAATTTCAGGAGCTCATGATTCCAGAATTCTCAGTGGATGTTTGAGTCCTGACAGTTTGACGTTAGCTACCGTTGCCGGAGACGAAAATTTGAAATTCTGGTCCTTATTTGACTTATACAAGGGCAGCAGAAGAGAAGGTGACAGACTTAACGATGATTATGATGATGAAACTAACTTAATAAGTAATGATGATACGAAGAGTATCAAAAAGATGATGCACATACGGTGATAATCTTATAGACCAATAGACGATCTAATGATCCTATATACGTAGAACCAAGTGGACAGCTTATGGTAATAAGAATAAATCCAAAACAAAACTAATAGATTCCTTTTTTTTACTATCTGACATAACTAAATCACACTTATATTTAATCAACTCTGGCATAGGGTTAATCTTTAAATTAATTCAAGCCTTTCTTCTGTTTTTGTATGTCAAGGCATTTCAGAGTGATATTCCCCTAAAACATTGCTTATTCTGGCTATATACCAGTTATTACTCACAAATTTACTCAACTACTTTTTGCGATATTTGTGATTCTTGCTCGGTGGAGAATCGTTATTAAAGATAATTCTGTTTCTAGCTTATTCGGCTGGATTGACTAAGATCAGCTGTTATTAGTACCCGCAAAATTTGCATTTATTCTCTATAAAGTGTTGTATAACTTAAGATATCCTGAAGATTTAATACTAGTGAAATTAATTAACTGTCTGTAGTTTCGGCTCACTAAATCACTAGTTTAGATTAAAATAAATTTGGGTATAATTAACCAGTTGAGCTAATAGTTAACACACATTTATAATTGTTTTAATAACTAATATTCGGAATATTTCCTAATTATTTGTATGTTTTTCTAATACCAATCCTTCCTAGCGATTGCAAAATCGATCTATACCCACGTGACTTACCATATCTAGCTAGCCCCAATCGGCAACTGTTCTCTACCATGCAAAAACGTCCTAGAGCTCCCACAAACAGTCTTATTGTTACTAAAGTTCCCTCGGACACTCTCGCGGACCCCAGCAATCTAGCCGGTTTCCTCACAGAAGCAAATCACACTATTGAACTTGTTGCTCTCAATAAACTTGAAAGAATTATCATCATATGCTCAAGCTCGAAGGTTGCAGTTGAAGTGAAGCAGCTTCTTGCACTGTCGAATGAATGGTCAACGTTACAAATAACCTTCAGCATCAGAGATAATGATTTCATTGGAAATACGTGGACCGGTGTTGATGTACCAAGACTTGATAGTGAACAGTTTCAGACTACGGGATTCTTAGAATTGCCACAAGATGAATATACTCGGAGGTTTCTCATTTCACCCCCATTGTCTCCACCAGCAGAATGGGATCATTGGGACAAGGTAGAAGAGGGCCCAAATCAGAAGGCAGTATATGCACCAGAAGAACTCTCCCATTTATTGTGGGAACGCTTGGGAGGTTTTGATAGCTCTACTATACGTCGATTTCAGGAGGAGGAGGAGGAGGAGAAAGAATATGAGGAAATTGATATTCAAGACAAGCCTGAGGTGCTATTCCAAAATATCGAGAATAATGCCCCTGCAATTGTTTTGGATAGTGTTAAGCATGCGGGAAACGGAGGAAAACCAATTGCAAAAACTGCTATGCCACCGGTTATTGACTAGGGGTAGTAATCAAATAAGCCTAGGTAGTTAGGCAAACAGATAAACTTATTTCCAAGTGAATGTGGCATATTTCTCAGGTAACACATAGCAAGCAACTTAAGCATTCCTGAATTATGCATTCCAAAAGATATTTTAAGTGGGAGTTATCCATTATATCTCTCTACACAAGTGATCTGCCATAAAAATTACACTTAAATGGATGTTTAAAAGCGGAAAAAAACTAAAAAAAAAAAAAGATAATTTGAAATGACCCTCTTAATGACAATTGAGTATCCATAAATATTGAGTCCTAACAAAGTGCTTTAGTCCGTAGAATAACTTTCTGATCTGTGACCCCAGGGTGTATCCATTTCTTTCCTGTATACAATGTTCTGTATATACACTCCGGTTCAAGGCATCGCGATGTGAAAAATATAACCCATCTCAAATCCTAACTCACCCACCAAACCAAAATGGCTAGAACTAGATCAAAGCCGGCCACCTCTCCCAAGACCCCTACTTCTGCCAAGTCCAAAAAAGCTGGTTCTGTGGCTGCAGAATCTCCATTGGCATCCCCTTCTGTGAAAAAAACTAAGAAAAAAACTGTCAAGAAGACCAAAGAAGTGACACCTGAAACCCAAGAAGCCCAAGATACCAAAGGAAAAGCTGAAGATGTTAAGAAACCAATAAACTCATTTGTTGCCGAAAAGGTGGCTACTAAAGCTATTTCTGAAATTTCTAAATACTTGAAGCGTGAAGCCGAGAACAGTGATAAAGAAAAATTGTTTGAAGATGATGATGATAACTTGAAGACTTTGTTCTTACAGCTCAACACCAAGAAATTTGCCGCATCCAAGCCCCAATTCAAGCCTAAGTTTATCAAATTAACCAACTCCATCTACTCACCAGAAACCAAGACCTGTTTGATTATACGTGATCAGCTTGTTAAGACCTCAGAACAATTAGAAACTCTTGAAAACGAGAACTTACCAACTGTCAGCCAAATACTTCCAGTAAATGAGTTAAAGACTACCTACAAGAGTTTTGAAAAACGTCGTGAATTGTATGAAGAATATGACCTTTTTGTTGTCGATGATGCCGTTTTCAACTTGATGCCTTCCTTACTAGGCAAGACCTTCTACGGGGTTGGCCATAGAAAGATTCCAGTTCCTATCAGAGTTTCCTCCACCAAAAGTCACAATGAACTTTCCATAACCACTCTCAAGAACCAATTAGACAAGGTATTGAGTAGCACTATCTACTTACCTCCAACTGGTGTGAATATCTCTATCAAGATTGGGGCTATAACCGATAAATACGAATCCTCCCAATTGGTGCAAAATTTACAAGATGCGTTAAGCACTTTTGACAAGGATTCCTTAAAGAGTGTCATGATTAGAACTGTCAAGTCTCCTTCTTTGCCCTTATACTACGCTGAAAAATTGTACAACGATGAAGACATTGCAGAGAATGTTCCTGTCATTGAAGAACCTAAAGAAGAAGAATTGTCTGTTTTCGAAAAAGGATTGTTGGAATTGGGTGAAGCTGAAGAAGTTGCCAAAATTATCAGTGACGAGAAAGAGAAGGAGAAAAAGCCATTTAAGGTGGGAAAACCAAGAAAGTAAGAAATGCCTTTGGCTGACTGTCATCATATCAATCGGATCTTGTGTGTTCGGTAGAATAGCAAAATATAAATTACTTTTAATATTATTTCAATTTGAAATAATTGATGTCAATGTATAGTTAAATTGAATAGAATAATCAAATAACTGTAACCACAATCAATTGTAAATCGATAAGTAAAACAGTTATACTGACAATAATCAATATAAAGGAATGGAACGGATCAGATTTAAGGCGAAAATACAATTGCAAGGAATTATTTTCAAAGAAAAAGGTTTATAGATAGAGGTAAAAGAGCTGAAATTTATTAAAAATATGGTATAAAAATCTGGTTTACACTCTTTGAAGGATTTTAAAATTAGAAACTGTCCTGTTATAGTTAATAACGTACGGAGATTCAGAAAGGGTTAGTTGTCTCATCTGGGTAGCGCCTATTCCAAGTGCGCTACCGAGCATATGTACAGTACATTATAGTTGGCATCAACTATTCCAATTCATCTCCTTTTCACCTAAACTCCATTCACCTTCCCTTATGCTTCAATGTGGATAGTTACACACAGGATTTCTGGAAATGAAAGTAAGTTTAATTCACCACAAATAGTACACAACCTGAATGGGATCGGTCATTCTTCAGTTGGCAGCCACTCTATGCTTCGATACTAACCCAAGGCACGACATATCTAAAGCCTGAAACATCCTCAATGATTGGGAGAGACTCTCAATGTGAGTATATTGTCAATAGCACGTCAGTGTCAAGGCATCAGTTAGAGCTCATGACTGGATCTACCGAAGAGGTTCTCTATGAGCCCGAAACTAGAACTCCTTTAACTATAAAAGTGCTTTCGCGTGCAAGATCGGTTATCAATGGTCAACCTTACAAATTGAGCAAATCAGACACGAAACCTTTGGAGCTAGATTTCACTGAACAAGATTCCATTGAAATGAGATTTCGCATGGATTCTAAGGGGAAAGAAGAAGAAGTCACCACGAGAATTGTTTGGACACCATTCAAAATAATTACATATACAGGACCAATAGAACTAGGGGGTGTTGTTGAACCCAGCAGCTTACCAGGAAAGTTGGTGGAATTGCACCAAGCAAAAATTGATTTAAGAATCACCAATAATTCGAGTTTGGCTACCCATTACTACACACTTCTGGACCAACCCACTAAGACACTCAAAATAGCATTACTGAGAGGATTGCCAATTCTCAATAATAATTGGTACGATCTTATCTTAGCCCGGCCCAATGCCGTTAAAGAATGGTTACTTGATCTTGATTTGTCCAAATATCTTCCCAACGAGGAAAAGTATTTATTACCCAACAAAGCAAGAAGTTCCTTGCTAAAAGGAATGTCTGTAATTACTTTTGATGCAGATTCTACAAAACTATCTAAATGGATTAATGCATTAGGAGGATTATTGGTGAATTTAAATTTTGAAAAATACCTTAAAAATGGTAAATTTGACGAGGTGGACCTCTTCGAAGATATACTGCTGAAAATTGGAGATTCCTATTTTATGGTATTGGATTCAAGCAAAAATGAGTGTCAATGGGACCTTTTAACCCCACTTTTAAAAGAACATTCATCTAATGTGTATAATGAGAAGCATTTATGGGATGCAGTAAAACGGTGTTCCCTCGATTCAATAATATGCCTAACTACGAAAACTTTGAAAAGAAAATTGGATACCCAACCTAGCCAGACATCGCAATCTACGCAAAGGAAAAGAAGAAAGTATGAGAAGAAAGATAAAATGCATTTTTTTGATCTAAAAACTCAAACCTCAGAGACGCTGGTCAATTCAACGAATGCGATAATAAGCGACTCAAATATCGAGTCTACCAAAACAAATCCGGAAAACTCAATCACTAAGGAACCTACCCAAACTAATACTAATATTAGTAACCAGAACGAACATATTGTACCCCTTAGTGAAGTGAAAAGAGGGAATTCGCCTGATTCTGTAACGAAGTCTGTATCACCAATGGAAATTCATGGAATTCCCTCTATTTCTCTGTCTAACAATATCCCTGAGAAGTCGCTTAAACGAAAAGCTTCAAATGTGGACGAACCACCAAAAAAAGTACAGAAGTTTAAGTCGAAAATTTCTCTTGTAGATGCAATTATAAAAACAAAGGAAAGTGCAACCAAATCTACAAAAATTGAATTCGGAATTAATGATGATGAGTATGACCAGCAGCAGATAAGTAGTAATCTATCCAATCTTGCAATAGTAGAGGAAATTGATATTCCTTTAAGAATTCCTCAAACTAGAGAAACTCCGAAGACTAGTAAAGAAGGAAAGAATTTCAAAACGTTTACTAAAAATATTCCATTAAAATCAAAGGTCACTCGCTCTTTCGTCCAATTGGATACTATTCATATTGATAATGAGATTAGGGTTGTAGGAGGCGAAGAAGATCCTGTATTTGAAGTCGAGGAAAACCTCAAGAAGGCATTCGAGGGACACATGAAAAACGTTAAAACACTTGTGGTTAAGTCAAACCAACCAAATTTGTTTGTTGAAGAAGACTCTCAGTTTGAAGAGACTATTGATTTTTCCCGTGGAGATCAAGAGTCCAAAACCAATTCTAATGAAAACGAAAATTTGATTGTTCATATTCAAAAAAATGAATATAAAGATCAAGAGGAAGATGACAATAACAATGGCAATGATGATGATGATGATGATGATGATGATGATGACGATGGTCAGCCAAAATTTGGCTTCACAAGAAAAATTTGATTTATTCCCTTTTCAAGACAACATAGTTTTTTCTATATCTGATCTGACCATTCCACAAGTTCCGATGGTTCTCAAATACGTATTGTGACTCTGATAATAATTTTTATTCACTCTTCCCAAGATATCACCAATTCCGTCCTGAAAATCACCAGCTATGCAATTAGGATTATAACCAGTGACACAATCCACAACTTGATCAGGAGATGGGGTTGTTTCGCTAGCAGAACAGTTCAAATATAGCTGATTATTAAACTGATAGTACGAGTCGAGTAGATTTTTCAGTTTAGGTATAGTTGTAACTACGTCGTCTTTATGAATTACCCGAAGAAATTTTCGATCATAGGAATTATGTGTTGGTGGATTCCAGCTGCCCAAGGAGCTATCAGTCCAGTGAACGAATTGCTGATTCCCAGTCAATGGTTGACCAAACGTGACCACGCTTATCTTATCATATCCCAAATCAAGATAATACAATGCAAGGAATAAAGCGATGCTACCGCCCATAGAGTGACCCACAAAAATAATTTCATAATTTTCATTGGTAATTTGATCTTCCAAGATATTGTGAATGATATTCAATGTCTTTGCAAAGGTCTCATAGAAGCCTTTATGAACTTTACAATCCACACAACGAGGTAGCTTATACATAAGATTGGTGTATGGGATCATTTCGACACGCACATCGGTATAACTATCAAAAATCGATCTCGTTCCCCTTAATGACACTATTATTGTCTTCTTTGGTGTAGACAAGGTCTCATTATAGTTGAAGATATTGCTGTCAGTTTTGGCAATATACCCACACACGGTATCGTCAAAGTACCACTGATACACCAAGCTGACGTTGGGAAACCTCAGCTCACAATTAAGGTCACATTTGAATGGTTCCGAAATATGATTGGTTTTAGAAATACAGTATGAGATGTCTGCGAGATGAGCATAAGTGAAAAGATTGGAATGCACTTCTGGATCTACCGGATTCACACGGCCATGAAGCTCTAATGGGTCTTTGGGGATTGGTTCTGGCCTTAAGATAGGCCAGAGATTGAGAATAAACAAGGGAAGTCTCATAATGTGTCTACACAGATGGATGCAAAGATAAGTAAAGTGCGGAGAAAATCGTGTGCGTGACTATTATCATCGTAAAGTATAACCTACTCTATGTGTGTTAAATTCTTTCAACTCCATGAATAAGGTCAAGGCAATGTCTTTGTAAGCTATGTATCTGTCACTTTAATAATCACTTCTTGTGAACTATTTTCATCTGAATAGATTTTTAATAATGATTGCGATTAATGAATAACATTGTGAAATGCTTTGAGCTTATTTCCTTTCTTTTAGACCAGCTAAAATTGGAAACATATACTTACGACGGTTTAACTGACACTATCAATTTGATATTTTTAGTACAGTAGTTTTGATAAATATACGGCAAATAGAAGAAATATTAATATTACATATAGTACTGCCAAGAAAGCCTAAATCAGAAGCACCAGAACACATAATTGAGGAATATATGTTTAAAACCTGGAAGTCTTGAAATAAAATCTAAGATATGTGATTTTTGTATCACTTCTCTCCAAATTATTATACTGCTGATAAAATGGACATTGGTAAAAAACAAATTAACCGTTGAAGGATTCAGTGGCAGAAAAATCAAAAAAATTAAAGTAAATAAAATACCAAATTCAATACTATATCTGCTTAATAATATTAACTACTTGGATAGCCACCAACCCAAGAAGAGCACCACATACAAGCAGAAATATTATGGCAGAGTATTTTGCAATGATATACATCTTCAGCAATGTGTGGAAAAAATGACCAAATATAGTCTTATTGGAAATAATGTAAAATGTGAAAGAAAATAATACCGATACCCAAACAAACAAAAATATCCTTACCAAAGTGGACTGAATAATAGAGAACCTAACCCACCAACCTCGAATTGAATTTGTGATGTCTGCAGGCACGGTCACGAATCTATAGATAGCGGACCTCTTGAAACTAGTGACACTGCTGTTTATGAGACTTATCACGTTTGTGGTTCTATCAATAAGCCTAAAGGTAGTTGCCTCAAGAATATTGATTTTCAGTTCGGTCTCATTGACTCGTTCCTGGAGTTGCTCCATCACAATGGCTGCGAAATTGTCTATTTGCTGTGCTGAGGTTATCATCAAAACCTCCGATTGACTAATAAGTGACAGTTGTATATTTTTAAGTAACTCTTCTAAAACCAGATCAATTAGTTGTTTTTGAACTTTCAAGGCATTGTTGTTGTTTGAAATGTGATTTTCTATTTGAGCAGCTAAAGCATTACTATTTTGCAATTGGTTTGCGACCCCTAATGATGCTTCCTCGAGAGTGAAAAGATCAAGTTTGTTTATACCCTCAAGAATCTCATTTAATCTGATATCTGCTTCCTGAGACCAAGTTTCAATATCATTATTCCATTTATCAAACTTTTCATCAAAATTGAAACTCCCCAACTTTTTGGACAATTCATGAATCTGTTCTACCGCATAGTCTAGTTCTTGGTTTAATCCACCAATCGAAATTTCGTACTTCTCAGTATTATGCATCATATTCTGTGAAGTTTGGTGCAATACTTGTTTGACTTCATTACTATACGCTAAGAATTCATCAGAGGCAGTGTTATGGTTTTCTGTTTGTTCTTGAAATAGTTTCGCTACTAATTCTTTTAAGCTCAGAAAGTCAGATCGAAGGTCTTCGTACGCATCGGTACTGTATTCATGAGAGTCTTTGACTTTTTGAAAAAAATCGGTATAGGTCATTGTGATATTATTAAATAGTGAGATAATGTGGTCCTTCTCATAAGGTAGTGACTCCTCATAACAGATAGACTGTATTTCTCTATAATAACCACTAAATGTCGTCCAATATTGGGGAGATAATTCCAAGTCTTTAATACAATAATCCAATTGAGTATCAAGATTGTTGCAGGAGGATGGATAAATAATCCCAGCATTCAGAAACTCACAAATGGCCAATTTGATTGCCAGAATTTTACGCAAATTCGGGTCTAAAGACTCAATTCCAGAAGATATACATTGAGGTAAGATTTCAACTAGTGATTGTTGTACACACCTTTCAGAAGATGACAGTTCCAATAGCAAAGATGCTGTTACTAAATTTGCTATAAAAATAAAAAACATTACTAGAGTAAACTTGTCGCACCATTTGGATATATATATACTGCTCATGAAACAGATTTGAAACAAGACATAAAATTAAAGAAACACTTTAACACTGCAAAAAAAAAACTTCTTCTGAATTATATATATCGTTTAGTTTTAAAAAGTGCTGCTTGGGAAACAAATATACTTTAAAATGTTTTATTTACTCATACATATTCTTTGGTATACAGAGCCTTTTTGTAAATGAGAGCATTTTAGTAAATGACCACCCAATTAGGTCGGTGGGGTATGGAAAAGTTCCTAAGTAAACTCCAAGTTTGAAAATTCATAAAATAAAATAGTATCCGGAATACACACTTCAGGAGTCCTTGTAAATATGAGTACCTAGTTAATTCAGTAATCAGTATTGTAAGGGCAAGTAAAAGGTCCCTTGGCCCAGTTGGTTAAGGCGTGGTGCTAATAACGCCAAGATCAGCAGTTCGATCCTGCTAGGGACCATT